>JAWLRI010000180.1:3497007-3662559 GCA_034781795.1 Crypturellus tataupa | reverse complement strand
CCGCGGCCGCGGGGCTCCCCGGCTGCCCCGGCGGCGGGTTGGCCGGCTTGGGAGGCGCCGGCGCCGGCTTCTTAACGGCTGCAAAGAGAAGAGACGAGACGACCTTCACCACCGTGTATGGGCAAGGCAACCACCCTAAATACATCCACCAGCAGGATAAAAAACATCAAGTGTATTATCAAAATACAAGGACGCATTATTAATTAAAATGATAGCCATATGAAGCTACCAAAACGTGTAGACAGATTTACTAATCAATAGCCTTTAAATAAATTTAATTAAAATATTGTTGATAACACTACTATGAGCATTCACGAGAGAGCCCAAAGATGCAACTAGCAAGGCCTTAGTGAAATGCAGGAGTATTAAACCACTGCCTGGAAATACAGGATAAGAGATACTGGTAAAGCTACTTCAGCAAACATTTTGTCAGTACATTAAGAACTGCAGCTTAGTGGTTTTAAAACAGAATTAAACACACACCTCGCCTCATCGAGTGGGGGCTGGGACCTGCTGCATTCTGTGGCTGATTAACACACAGCTGATTAGTGCTGCTCGTTGATTGACTCTGGGCAGGGCCTGCGTGTCCACCGTTTCTCGGGGCTGGAGGAGTAGCTGAAGATGCAGCGTCCTTAGGTTTTGCGTTACTGAAAATTAAAATATATAAATAAGAAAGCGATCATAAAATGCCTCACCCAGATGAGCTGCACGCTTAAGGTCTGCATTATGAACCGTGTTCTACTGCTGAACCTCATCTACCCAGAAAAATTCCTGCACTGGCTGATATTTGATAAGAGCCTGAACCCTCCCTGAATGTGTCAAAGAGCTCCCACGTCGGCTTCAGGCAAATCTCGATAACAGATTGTTACTTACAAAAATTAAATTGAGGATTGAAGTAGCACTGCGTCATCACACCTGTCTGAATAACTAGTGTTCAGGCTCCAAGCTGCAGCACCCTCAGTGCATCTGCAGATCCTGCAGATCCAAGTCTCCTGACGTGAGAGTTCAAATAGATAAATTCTTCCAATTCCTCCCCTGAAAATACCTATCATCCCAATGACAGCCTTTTAAAAATACTCTGGCAGGTACATGATGTATGTAGCTACTAAGGACTCAGTGTGGGCAATCTGTGAAGCTGTCGGAAAAAAATTAAGAACAAAAAACCCACAAACAAATAACTTCCCCCAGATCCATGAGACACGTCCAGCTCTGTGTTCCTGCATAGGGACAGGGCAGACGCTGTCCCCACTGCCTGGACCCTCGGAGCTGTCGGCAGCCCCAGACGTGGAGCGCGGGGACAGCAGCGGGTCCCGCTGCTCCTCAGCTGGCTGGAGCTCCCCTTGCTCCACCGGGTCCAGTCGCCGCAGCCCAAAGACCCTTCTGTCTGGGGCGGCTGCTGCAGTGACATCCCTGACGTTCAGTGACGCCCCTGACGTTCAGTGACGCCCTTGATGTTCAGCACGGCCCAACCTTGGGCACGAGGAGGTGGGGACATGAAGCACCCTCGTGGGAGCCAGTTGAGGTGCTGCTGGCAGTGCCCCCTCCTCCAGCCTCCTGGGCACTTACCATCCTCATCCCCTTGTCCCCAGAGCCTCCTGCAGCATTTTACTCGCCTCAAGACAACCAACACCCTTCACTCACTTTTATTGGTACACTGCAAAACCAATTTCTCAAGATGCTGTTATTAAATTTTAATTACTTCAAGGCAGAGTTTATGCAGATTTTAAATGAAACTTTTAGATGTCACTTTCAAAGATTTTAGACCCTTATACCATCGAAAGCATCTGTGCAGGAAGTAGTCTACAGGGCGTATCTAAAAGGTCTCCTGACACAGATACATGCAGAAGAGCCCATGCTTTGTGGAACTCCATGGGGATATTTTAGGGTGCTAATTTCTGCAGGAGGCTGCTATGCAGAGAGCACTCCCGGCACTGACATGGGGCTTCCCGTCTCAGTCACTGAGAGCAACGTGCTGCTTCCATCCTGCACGCAAATCTACAGCAAGTACCTTGGAATGCAGCTCTAACACCTGGGATATGGTTGCACAACATCTCAATATTAAGCAGCAAAACACCCTGAACAGATGCAAATGCTACAGAAATCATTATTGAAGTGTAATAAACTGACTTGCAGCTTGCTAGAAAGTCTGGTCACCACTAACACTTGCTATAGACAAAGACACAAGTTGAGGTAACACGTACAAAACCCAAACAAGCACAACAGGTTTTAGCACTGTCACTCGTAGCTTTGCTTCAGCCGAAAACTGACAGCCGCGTCGCACGGTCACCTCTGGGGCAGAGCTTGCAGCAGTCACTATGGGCTGCAGAAGGGGAGGGTTTGGTTTTGTTTAGCATATATATACATATATAGACATATATATATATTTTAGTATATTTCATGATTTTTTTTCCAAGTAGTCTCTTATTTGAGAAGATCAGTTCCACAGCAGATATTCATTAAACAGAGACATCCTGCCTCTGCCCATTGTGGCACATACCACACACGGGCAGCACGCTCATTAGAGGAGGTGCGTGACGAGGCAGACGCGGGTCAGTCTGCAGCTGGAGCAGCGTGCTAAGCCGGGCGAGCGGAAGCGGGCGCTCTTACCTGCCGTCCTCGCTGCCGGGGCTCTGCCCGTGCTCCGCAGCGGCCACGGCGGCGCCCGCGGATCCATCGCAGAGCGGCTTGGGAGTGCTCGGCGGGTCAGGGGCGCCGGGTTTTGGGGCTCCCGGACAGCACTACACTGCTCACAGCCTGTCGGGAGATCACAGTTGGTTTCGTCAGCAACCCCAAGCAGCCTCCAAAGCAGGCGGCAAAGCCATCCCGTATTCCACACAGGAAGGAGCGGAGCGGGGAAAGCATCAAGCAGCACCAAGAGCACTGCTCACAGAAGGGTGCAAAGCAGGGAGGAGCAGAGCAGGATCCGCATAAGCTATGAGCCTGGAGCTGAGGAAGAACCTGGCTGTTTTAACCCCGAGTTGCTTCTCGATGGTGACACCTTGAGTCCCTGCCCTCCTACCTGCAACCAGGGCCAAGCACTCTCCTCAGCATCGGGTACGAACCAGGCTAGTTCCACCAACAGTCACCACAATTTTAGGAGCCCGACACCCCTTCTTGGCCACACACCTTCTCAGGAGAGGCCCCCGCCGCCGTCCGGCCGCCACTCCCGTGGCCAAAGTCCTCCTGCCACGGGGGCTGATGGTGCAGGGCAAAGGGCGGCCCGCTCCTCCAGCGGCTATCGCAGCCGTGCGGGCTCCGAAGCAGTGCAAAAGAGCGAGACAGATCCATGGATAAAGACGCCGTGCGCTGAGGACGAGCGTGACCAGCTCCTGGCTTTCTTGCTCTCTCCGCTCCCTAGACAGATGTGTCAACAAGTGGCAGCGCTCAAGCAAAGTGGAGGCTTTTCATGCTGCTTTTGCAGCACGAAGCTGGGATCCTCAGCTGCAGTTCCTGGCCCCGCTCTCATCACCACAGCGTGAGCTGATCCTGCTCCAGCCCCTCTTCCCGCACAAGAGTTTGCCAGGGAAGCAGCAGGGTTGATCTGAACCTGGACAGTGTCCTCGCAGTCACTCCTGGCACGTAGGGTCCCTCCCAGGGGCTGCTGCCGGGCCAGGCTCTGGACAGGAGGTGGCCAGCAGCCCCATGCACCTCGACAGGAGCCACACAAGCCACCTCTGAGGTGGTGACACCTGCCAGCCCCTAGGGAAACTGCAGTGTGACCTCGGAGGAAGACTCTGCTGCACCACGGTTTAACGACATGACCAACTCGTGCTGCGAATCTGGGCTGCCGCAGGGCTCTGCCTTCTGGCGTGCCGTGATATGAGCCCACCTATGCTGCCAAAAAGCCCTATTTGACCAACGCTGGAAATTACACATTATACTTTGAGCTTGAAACTTCCACCCCACTGGGATGGTAAGTAGTTTTTCCCCAGTGACTCTAAGAAATAAGCTTTCAGCCACTGCAGACTGCGAGGTTTTAGGTGAATAGGTAAATATCTACACTCATCTTTAGCCTGCAGGTCATATGACTGAACATGTAACAAGTGCAGACCACAGGAGCATCGTTTCCATGCTGACCAGCCACTTCAGCAAAGCAAAATGAAGCTCCCATCAGTTTCACAGCTTCTACTCAAAACTTTGTGAGGCCGCGGACAAAGGAAGTATCGACTGGATGGGACAGGACTCCTAGGAGAAGGAGAAAGGAGCTACAGAGGCCCTAGAGAAGCTACTTTTTTTCCTCCTAATCAATAAATCTCCTTTTTGAAAAGGAGTCATATATTTCCTGAAGGAGATCTGGGCCATAGGAGAGCCATCAGGCTTGCAAGACAATTTTAAGGCAGACAGCACAAGCCTGATAACATTTTCCAGACAAAGATAAAGGGACAATCTCTTTAAAAAAAAACTTTTTTTTTTTGTTTTAAAGGGTTTCTTGCTGTTGTCACAGTAACAAGATTAGGTGGAAACATGTGGAATGTGGAAAACATTTTTCTTCATGCCCTCGGGCTGTTTGCCGAGCGCGGAGTACTTGACTGCCCCTTTCCCTGCCCCGTAACTAGCAAAGCCACCTTGGACGGCTCTGCAGCCTAGCAGGGAAAGCTCAAGGACTTGAAGTGGCTTCTAGGAGCCCAAGTTGTTTTCCATAGCTCTGAGATAGGGCTCTTCTAATGGCATCAGGGAAATGGAAAGCTTGTTTTCCACCCCTTAGCTTTAGCCCCTTGCAGGTGTAATATACACGCTTTGTGGTGAGGGCTTTGACATTGCGATGTGGCACAGGATTTGAAAGGTTGGGAGGAAAAATAAATTTTTGCACCTAAAGGCAAAAATAGTAATTGTCTTCCAGAAGTTTTCAGTGACTTAGGGAAAAGGCATCCCCTGTTTAGCACCATTCCGAACAGAGAAGCAGTGCTGGAGAAGGCTCTTGTTTGCAGACATCAGAGCTTGCATGCATGAAGCCTGGCCCATTCCCATGCTGCCTGCTCGGAAAGGTGATTCCAGCCTTCCCCCAGGTGCTATTACAGAGCAAGCCCCAAATATTGTAAGGCCTCCTTTCCTCCATTTGCACTGCAGGCAAAGTTGTTACTCTTGACTGGGGATGCTAAGAAGGTCCTTGCAATGTGGAAAGTTCCTCAAGGTGTTTTGGAAAGTGCAAAGAAAATACTCGCATTGCTTCTGAGGTAGGAGGGAAGACAGCAGCGGAAACTGCCCCCCAAGGCAGCCCCACAGGCAAAGTCAGCCACACCTCGCGCTGCAGGTAGCAAAAAAATAAAAAGGGGAAGGACGTGAGACTTTGCCCCGAAGTGACAGTGCAGCCAGGGCTGCCAGCCCTGCAGCGGGACTGGCCACCGCGAGTCGCCAACTGCCCAGGAGCGAGTCAGAGCAGCGCAGGAGCAAGCACCAAAGTGAGGGAAGCGACGGCACCTGAATGCTGCAGCAGAGACGCTCGACGCTGCTGTCCTTTGGAAATATTGCCACCTTGCGTCTTTGCAGGCACTTGGCTGCCACTGCCTTGGTGGAGCACGCAGGCCTCCTCCGGGAGCTTGGCTGTGCACAACCGGCAGTAACAAGGACCTCTGGCAGTTACAGATGGCCTCTCCGCATCCTGCTCAGTGTGCCACCTTGTGAAATTGGGCAGTTATGCTCCCCTCTTTTTTTTTAATCTCAATTTATGGCTCCTCTACTATGAAGAGCCTCTTGTGCCCGCTGCGGTTACATAGACTATATCCTTCGAGGCCAGTAAATCACAGGCTCAAGTCATGTCAAATTTTGTGAAATGGAACTAGATTGCAGTTGTCCTCTAAGACAAGAAGTGGCAAAACTGCAAAAGAGAGACTCCTGAGAGGAGCCCCCTTGGCACATGGGACCAAGGTCCACCAAAAATCTCCAAGTGAAAGCAAAGCTTGGTAAAAGTGAAACCAAGTTGGCCCCTTGCACCACACCAAACAGGGTCTCAGTGGCCATTTTCATGGTCTAGTGGCAAACGTGAGATGTTCTGAGTTTTAGGACACTGAGCCTCCCACCTGGGCCAGCCAGGACGCGGAGGCTGGCACCACGCCACAACCTGGTCCAGCAGCATTTGCTCGGCTTTGCATACAGCAAAGCTAGCGAGCTCCAGCATGGGAGGCCATCACTTGGCTTGCTGAACCTCTTCAGCTTCACTCAGAGTGCTGGCTACCACTGCAGTGATTGAGGGAACTGAGGACAAACAGACAGAGTACCAAAAAGCACTCTCTGACCCCAAAACCACGTATCCCGTTTTCCCCAGTGGCTTGTCTATTCTTTTATTTTTTTGCTTTTTTTTTTTTTTTTTTTTTTTTTACGGCAGAGTTAAAATTTCATGACAGCTGAATTAACTTGGCGACGCGTCAGAGCCAGGGCCGGGCTGCAGCGTGTGGTGTAGGAGCGGGAGGATGCATGGAAAGGCCCTGCGTGCTGATCTGCCCCCGCAGGGACGCTCCGCGGACGCTCCCTCCACTCTCGGCACCGCTGGGGACGTCCCAGCACAGCGTCCCAGCACAGCGCCGCGCCAGGACCAAGTCCCGTTGCCCCGCTTAAAGGTTTGTTCCGTGGGACAAAGCGAGGGGGCAGCAGTGTCTTTGCTTCACAACAAAGATGCAACCCTCAAAAAAGGGGAATTAGGAGCAGTTGAAACAGAAAGACAGGGAAAAACGCAGAACATCTTGGGTCCACTCTTTGGCCGATGCAACCCCATGTGCACTGCATCCAGCTCAGAGCCGGGGTAGCCTCACCCCTCTCTGAATCTTTAATGCCAACGTACACGGGAGCTAATCAGCAGCGTGAGAGGCAGAGCGGCTTGCACCCGCCATGCCACGTGCTGCACAATTAAAAGGCTTTGCATTCAGGCACAGAAAGAAAAGTCAGGGGACTTCAGCTGTGAAACATCCATTATTCAGAAGTGCATCCATTATTCAAAGTTTTCCTTAAAATCTTATTGTCAGCTTGAAAGGAAGGAGAAAATGAGTTTTCTAAGCTGTGCTCAGTTGATATTCCACTCCAATTTTTGCTGATTATACGTATTAAACCCCAGACACCTTGAAGAGCTGAGGAAGTCTTTCACGGTTCCCAGGAAAGGCAACACCCCAGGGATAGGCACCATTTTCCCCAACCCTTTGCTCTACACCACAGGGCTGCAGGACACTCTACCCCTTCTCCAGGTCCCCATGCTGACCCCATGCCAGGGTGACCACTGCTGCTCAGGGGATGACAAGTAGCAAGAGGGAGCAGATACCTCTGCAGCTCGTTGCTATCCACAAACACGGTTCAAGGCTACTAAGCAGAGTCTAGACAGAAGACCCAACCCACCATAGCACCTGAGGTCTGAGGTGTTGCTATGGGGTGTTCAGATCAAGCTGTAGAGCAAGTTCATAAGCTCCCCTGAACTGTTCCCCTGTAAAACACAGCTGCAGATCCCAGCTTATCCTTCAACCTGCTCTAAGGGAGGCTTAGAGACAGAGACACCTCCCAACTTCTTAGCAGCATTTTTCCTTTTATCGCCTGTACTCTCAAAGGATTCTGGGCCAAAAAGCCACACGTAGAAAGTCCCATGGCAAACAACCCACCAGGTAACTACTTCCCATAGTCCACGGAGCAGGAGAAGACCCACGTCACAGCTCTTGCTGTGGTGGAAGCACAGTAGGCCCAAGTGCAACCTCCCAGTGTGGCAGGCCCAGCCCTGAGCATTGCTATGGGGATGCATAAAGAATTAGCAGAGGGTTTGGGGCTAGATCACTAGAGCAAGGCAAAGCTGGAGGCCACCACTTTTCCCACCACGGCCTGGCAAAGAGTCCCCAGCTGGGTCCAAATGGGCTCCTGGTCCGTAGCAGGGGATGGGATGGAGTGCCCAGGGGAGGCTGTGAGGGGATGTTAAGGCCACAAATGCCATCAGTGGCCCTGTAAAAGAAGGGGAGAAGAAAGTAGTTGTGTTGAGAGAGCAAGAGTGTCTCTGCTTGTCTGACCTACCAAAGGAAGGAGGACCTGCATGGGTACCTGCATGTGGAACATGTCCACTAGACTAAGGAGCAGTAGCAAGACTAAAGCCTGAAGAATGATCCAGGGCTGTAAGGTACAAAAGAGAGAGGCTGCTTGGTCTCATTTGTAGCTATTTGTGAGTGAAAAGTCAAAATCCTTAAAAGGCTCTGGTGGTTTTGAAGAGCTAGACTGTAAGCTGCCAACCTGCCTTAAAGCTCTTCTCTTTGAGTAAAAGAAGATTAAGGGAGGCTGTAGCAGATGTGACGAAGTAGTCGGCACCGGCAGTGGTGAAGGAAGGGGCCCTTAGTACTTCTTGTAGTGCCAGTGGTACTAAGTAACACACTACAGACACCTAAAATCAACTTTGCTTGGGTTTTCTGTATATAGAGTGCATAAGGAAATTGTGGAGTTCTCTATAGTGTAACCTGAAGAAGCTGGGAATAATAACTTTTAACAGGCCCATTCATGGGGAAAACAGAGAGATAGATGCAAAATAGGACCTGAGAAGCTTGATGGAAGACTAGTGGCCTGTCAATAACTTTCTGGATACAGCCAGTTATTTAGTGGTTCTTCTTAAATTAAGACTTGGTTTTCTTCACTTCCAGCATGGGAATCTAATACCATAGTAGTAGACATTTGTAGAGTGCCTCTAGTGTGCTAAAATGAACTAAATGCTGCCTACAGCATGAGTATGGTTTGCAGCTCATTTGAACAAATTCTTCATTGCAATGGTCCATTTTCTGCTATTAGCAGTAAAGTATGGTCAAAAACACCAATGTTTTGTATGCCAGGAAGGTCTTAAAAGGCTTTTAAGGTGCAGAAAATGTTTTTTAACCCAGAGACCAAAGCACATTTTAGGCAGAAGTTGTTCTTTACTGTGTAGCAGCAGGGATGGAAGCAAAGGAGCACTGGAATCACTGTTTGCTACTATAAAACCCTGCTGAAAATCCAGGAGTTTTATTGCAGCAGAGGAAAAGCTCTGTAATCCACACGGATGCTGAAGAGGCCAGTGCTGGCATCTGGATGCAAGTACTTTGCAATGAAAGCCTTGGAGCATTGCATCTCCACCACCCGCTGTAGCTCGGGTCTTGATGAGCCTGAAAGACCATACCCTACCTGTTGCTAGAGTTTCAGTCTCCTCTGTTTGCAGTAATGTGGATGAAGGTAACTATATCTGTAACCACTCCTCCTAGAACAGCTGCCTTGGTGCATGGGACAGAAGCTTCTGACCTTGCACCAAGGCCTGGGTACGCTGGTAACGTCAGGGGGGAAGACACGACGGCCCTCTCTATTCTTGCTACTCGCTGCTCAAGACAGGGTGGCTCAATGACAAGAGTCTTTACCCTTCCACCCATGCCTTATTTTGTTCTACATCTGAAAACTCACTTTTCTCTCAGGCTCCTTACAGGATTTTTGTCTGCTCTTTTCTGGTCTCCTAGAACAGCTCTCCCAAACAGCAGTCAGTGGAGCCAGCCCCAGCTAGACTCAACTGCTTGTTGACCTGCTCAAATTGCATTAAAAGAAGCTGGATTTTTTTTTTTTTTTCTGTGCTCCTGTGAGCAATAACTATGGCCAGCACAGGATATTAGGCTTCTTATTGTCAATAAGAGAAAAGCAGTCCATATAATCTCACTGACAAAGCCAGAAAAGCTGTAAGAACTCAGCTTAAGTCTGAGATGATACACATATGTGACTTTTGTCACCAAGAAGTGTTATTGGATCAGTTTTTGGAGGCAGTGCAAGTTTATTCAAGATTTTGAGATGCAGGGCAGCCTGGTCAACATTATGCTGTTCTTGCCACTATAGCTATAAGGACAACCGGAGCAAGCTGAGGAATCCTCGAGGTTATCGTGCTGCATCGGGCTCTGTGCACGACTGGCACACGCTCAGATCACACGATTATCAATGCCCACAGCTCACAAACAGCTGCTTGTTAATACACTGTGACTTCATATGTCCCTGGTTCCTTTTGCCTATTCCTGTTGGGGGAAGCTGGATTGGAGTTTCCTCTTCACGGCAGAAAAAGAGCAGGAGGCCAAGTCCCATGGACAGCGATGTTTACTTCATGGAGATGATGACCTTTCCCATGGACTTGCGCTGGAGCACGTGGTTAAAAGCTTCATTCACCTGCAAACACAAAGCCCCAGGTGACAGACAGTGGGAAACTGCCTTGTAGGGCAAGGAAAGGGCAGAGGGAGAATGCGTGGGAGAACTCAGTTTTGTAGAGACTCCTAATGCTTGCAGTGCTACCCAGCAAAAAAATAAAATTAAAAAAAAAAATAAATACATTCAGATGCTTAGTCTTGTGTGGATTTACAATAGACTGTAATACAGTTTGTTTGGGCTAAACAAAAAGCCAAGAGTTCACATATGAGTCTGGGATTTATGGTGACAGGATTGAAACAGCTCAGGACGGGAAAAGCTCCTGCATATTTGACTGCCTTATATCCCTGAATTTGCTGCATGTTACATCAATATTTCTGATGATTTGAGCTGTTATTTAAAAGTTAAAATACCATCAAATCAGGAAAAATGTGTTCTGAACACCTTCAGAGGCTCTGAAAAAAATGCAAGTAAAGACATATCACAATCAACTAATTCACTTCTAAAATAATATCTAGCACTTATATGTCAAGAAACACAGACAAAACAGAGCAGTGCTGGTCGCTACTCAGATGCTTGCACAGCTTGAACACTTACATGACCTGTGTGGGCTGGTTTCTCAGGATTATTTTTTATGAAAAGGTTCCTTTTTGTGGGTAAAATTTTGTGTGAAGTTAGCCCATGGCACAGAAACCTCCAGAGTCCTAGTTCTCTAGGAAACAAAAAATATTAAAATCAAGAAATCGCATTTTCCTTACCCTTTTTAATCTTCCTTCTTTGGGTTTGAGCTAGGGAGTTATTAACTCTGATTTTGGTACAGCAAAGCCAGAATTGCAATGTGCTAAATGGTAAACAGGCATGTGAAAAATGTATACTCTATACTGGAGTATTTACAAAGTTTCACCCACAAAAAGGAACTTCACAAAAAATAATCCTGAGAAACCAGCCCACATGGACCATGCAAGTGTTCAAGCTGTGCAAGCATGAGAGTAGCGACCAGTACTGCTCTGTTCTGACAGAGTTTCTTGACATGAGTGGGATATGAGTGGGCCACACACACTCATGTCTCTGGCTCCTTAACCCATAAGATCAAGCTCTGAAGAGCACTGTGGACTTGTAACTGATCCAAGAGCCTCTTCATTGCGAGGGTCTCCCCTAGAGAGGCCTGTGTTGCATGAGGACACACTGCCGTGAGCATCCCCAGCACCCACCTCTTCCAGTTTGAAGACCGCTCCAACGTGAGGATGGATCTTTCCCTCCTGGCAATACTGAAGAGCAGAAGACATCATGGAGGAGAAAACAGGGAAATCCTCCTCCTGGTACCGACTCCAATACACTCCCATGGCAGACACATTCTTCAGAAGCAGCAAGTTAGCAGCAATCGAGGGGATTTTTCCTCCGGCAAAACCCATCACAATAATTCTGCCTTCCCAAGACAAGCTGCAAGGAGAAGAGGAAGAAACCAGCTTTACTGGAGGGCTCCTTGGGTCCTCGTCTCAAGGCAGTACTTGCATGATGAAGAGCTGCTGAGGCTGAGCATTCTCCCAGGCTCAAATGAATTAGTGCCCAGAAAAGTTGTATTTTGGACAGCTATACTTCAACATCAGTCTTCAGAGAACATAACTAAACCCTAAGAATGACACTGACAGAGCCAAGGCCCTGTCCCATTCACACCCCTCAGTGTTCCGAAGTTTTACCTGAGAGCTGATGAGGAACACAGGGACTCCAAAGAGGTATCCCAGGGGACACCATGCTTGGCACCTAATCAGCCCTACATGATCAAAAAAATGACCTTCAAATATGCCAACAGCATCACCTGCGCTCCTGCGCATCACCTGTGCACCTGCGCACTTTGCCCAAAGTAACAGCAAGGTGCAGAACCCTTATTTCAGCACACCTTTGCAGGGCTGCCTTGAAGATGTCCCCGCCAACAGCCTCCACGGCCACATTGGCCCCTCTGCCGTCCGTGAGTCGCTTCACCTCGTCCCTCAGGTTGCTCCGGCTGTAGTTGACGCTGTGGCTCGCGCCTCTCTTCAGAGCCAGCTCGCATTTGGCATCACTGCCAGCTGCTGCTATCACCTGCGACCATGAAAAATCACAGCATCCAGCACAAAAGCAGCTCCACTCAAAACAGGGTAGACAGTTTCAAGTGCCCTGTTGTGATCTGTAGGAGTCAGAAGCTTTAGCACTTCTGTTACGTGTCCCAGAAAAGGCCCCACAAGCCCTCTGCAATCTGAAAACGAGACACAAATGACATCTGCCCTGTTTCAGCTTCCCAGAAGCAGCAGCCACGCTGCGTGTGAGGCAGCAGCAGCCCAGTGGGGTTGTACCACCCAAGGCCGTGTGCTAGAGGGAGGAGGAAAACTCTCTTCCATCAGAAGCTGTGGGGAAAATTTCAGCCTGTTGCTTACACAGGAATCTCAAAGGTACCCTAGGTGCTATGGAAGATTTCACAGTGACTGGTAGCACAGCTCAAGACAAGGTGTCCCCTACAGGAATATGACTAACTTCCAAGTCACTTAAGGTTCAGTGCAAGCTGGGCTGGAGTTATCCCTGCATAGGAGTTTCTGGGATTTTGTTTAGCATCCTGGTGTGCTACTTTGTACAGACATTGTGTGCTTAAATCTTATCTTCTGAATCTGAATCTCTGAAATCTGTTTCCTTCTCTTTGTACAAAGGTGAAAGTTGGAACTAGAATGCCAGCTCTTCTTCCTCCTGACATACATAAATGCTGTTTTCAGCTGTGCATCTAAAGAACTAAGTTAAATTTTTCACAAGTGCCTGAATGACTTTGGAGTCTGGGGCACAGACTTCTCTGAAAAGTAGGACCATGCATATC
The DNA here is from genome assembly GCA_034781795.1 of Crypturellus tataupa. Lineage (NCBI taxonomy): Eukaryota > Metazoa > Chordata > Aves > Tinamiformes > Tinamidae > Crypturellus > Crypturellus tataupa. The sequence goes on along the minus strand of JAWLRI010000180.1, from coordinate 3,649,631 downwards.
TAAATCCCTTTTGTAAAACGAGGATGATGGTGAAATACTGAGTACACTGCTCAAGAGGAGCTGGTGGAAGGTAGGGGAAAGGGAGGGATATTGCAAATGACGGGGGAAAACCTGTTTAATTGGTCACTGGTACCTCTGACCCAGCGAGTATCTGGTTTCAATGCTCTCCTTGGCCTGCTCTGGGCCCACACGGCCGCTGGTAGCGGGCCAGGGAGGCAGAGGGCAGGAGCAATGGCAGGACCAGGAGCACTGCCTTGCCTGGACAGGCTGTCCTTTCTGCCACTTGCAAGTTCTGCATCCACAGAGGAGGGAGGGCCCTGAAGCAGGGCAGTGTGTGAGGTGATAGCCAGCACCCAAAGACAGATAGTTTGTTAGAAAGGAGAATACCTTTGCCTTGAAAATATTAACAGCCAGATCAATCACTGCAAGTCCTGTAGCCCCAGCTCCTGCCGTCACCAGGACGGTTTCCCTGAGAGAGGCAGGATAAAGTGTCAATGGCACAAGAGAAGAGCACATCCTTGATTTCTGAACAGGGCAACCGCACAATTTCAATGCCACAAGAATTCCCTCCCACAGGGATGTGCTGGGCATTGCCACGGTTTGAGAGATGCTCCTCAGAAGGAGGTTTGTCCTCTCGCCCAAACCAGCCTCATCCAAAGGGCTCTTCCTGCCTGAGCGCAAAGCTTTGGCATTGCAAAGAGAGATGATCTGATAAGCTACATCTGCATTTGCTGAAGGGCTTTACAAGCAGAAGTACATCTAGTGCAGCCTGTAAAGAAGTTACTCCTGCACCATTCAGATAGGCCGTAGTTGCCTCCACTCCTGGGCAGGGAGGAGGGCTGCATGAACCGAGGTGTAGAAATGACTCCTGCATGCTGTGAATTTCCGTACCAATGTCAGGAAATTGCTTAATCGCTATTGCTTTCTTGAGTGACTCTTCCCTATTTCGGAGAAGCTGAGAAGGCAGCATTTCAACTGCCAAGGGCTACAGAAAAACCAAGCGAGTTAAAAAAAATCCCACGCTACAACTCTCTAGCCAAGGTCCAGCAGGTCCCCCAAGGTCCAACTCTGCTTCTCCACAATGGAGAGCTGCTGTCCTCGTGGCCCATCATTAGAGAAGTGCGTAGCATGCAGTGACAGGGACAGCAAGCCCACGTATAGTGACACAGCTACGAACCTATGCCTGCCTAGGACACCCCCCAGCCCCAAGGAGGCAGATCCATGGGGAATTAACCTCATTCCTCCCGGCTGTGGTGCCACTTACCCCGGCTGGACGCGCGCCCGGTGCTGGAGGACCAGTGTGGCTGTGCCGTAGGTGACGGGCAGTGCCGCAGCATCCTCGTGGGACACCCCTTCGGGGACCCGCCACAGCATCTGCACGGAGACACGGGCAGTTCAGCGAGGGCCGAGGAGACACAAAGGGCACCGAGCCCGTGGCAGGGCCTCCTTGGGGACTCAGTGTGGGAAAAGGGTTACTCCCTATGGCTGCTTTATTGGCCTCTTTTACAGTTTCTTTTTATTATTGGGAAGACTGTCAGGCACATCCTGTTCTGCCTGCAGGACCAAAGAAAGGGAGGTCCAAAGTAACCCAAAAGGGCACAAAGCAGCAGCTCTGATGCAACCCAAGCTCTGAACAGAGATAGAAACCTTTGCTGCATGAACAAACACTCACAGCATATTCCTCACCTTCTGGTCCACAACACACTCCTCTGCCATCGCGTCAGTGCCAGTCACACCAACGACTCGGCATCCCTGCCAGAAAACATCACCGGATGGGTATCAGGAGACGAGTTGTGCGGTTTGACTGATATCTCCAATTAAGCATTTGATTCTCTTGCTTTTGCAGGCAGGACTGTGGACAACTTGAGTTGTGGCAGATGACACCCATTTATCAGCGCATTAACTGCACTTATTTCCTCCCAGTTTTTTGAGCTAGGGGCCATAGGCAGTGTCTTCTCCCTCCCAAGCAGAGCTCAGCACTTCTCCCTTGCTTTCCCAACAGGATGCAAAGGATTAGAGATGCCCTCTACCCACAACAACCAATGAGGGTGCCTGAGGCTATTCCCAAATCCTGGTATTCCTATCATTTTCCTACCTCCTTCACAGATCTCACATTTTCTCCTGTCTCCAGGACCGTCCCTGAAAGCTCCATTCCTGGGGGGTGACAAGGACACAGGTCCGCTACGGCAGCTGATGCACAACCCTCCCCATTGCATCCAGCGGCCTCCCCTGCGGATGGGTCTCATCTGCACAACCCCTGCTTTGGGGAGAGACTACGCAGCAACGGGCACATCCGTAACCCTCAGCCCTGCACTGCAGAACGAGCAGCTCTCGCCATTCCCTGCAGCACCAAAGCGCTAAGAAAGAAGGGAGATACTCGGTATTTTCTCGGTGTGAAGCGGCTGTGGCTGCGCTTGCCCTAGCAGCCGGGGCTGCTTTCGGCAGCAAAGAGCTGGGCGGGCAGAAGGTGGCAGCATCAGCACGAGAGTCAGCAGCCGCTGGGTTAACCGGCTGGGGATTTCTTTTCATTGCAAACACCCATCAACTTCAAGGGAGAAGAGACGTTTTTACACCACGGCATTTAAGCTCGCTGAGAGACCAGTGAGCTCCCCACTCAGCACAGGTCAAAGCAGATGAGGGGCCTAGTTGCTCTGCTGTGAGTACCATAAGCCTGGCCTATATGTAGGATGGTTTCAAAACAAAGTGGGGCTTTATCTGCACATGCTGCTATTCTCTGGGGCTGCGATGGGCTCTTAACACCACCAGAATTGATTGCAGCAGCCAGTCTGTCCCCCCCGCACCTCCTGCATGAATCAGCCACCTCCTACTCACCAGGAGTGAATGGAAGAGAATGTTTTTCCTGGTACAAACCCTGGCAGGCCAAAATATCTGCAAAATTTAACCCGCAGTAATGCACACCCACTCGGACCTGCAAGAAGAGAAGGGAACAAACATAAATCTTCCCATTCAAGCAACAGCAGAAATGCTTTAAACAGAGACTTACTGCCTAAATGCAGGACACTCAAGTCCCTGCACACTGTGCTGTCCCCTTTCAAAAGACCTTGGTGCTTTCTAACCCACAGGTCTCAGTCTCAGCTGGGAAGACTAGGAACAGGCACTGGCTGTGCTGTGGCTGTGTGGATTCTCCCTGTCCCAGCAAGGGATAGGGGAAAACAAACAGCCCTCATTGAAGACCAGCTCTCATGCAAGGATAGTTTTGTCTTCGCCTCCTTCAGGACTATTTGTTCTTTCCAAGTGTGTTGATCACAACAAGAAGCATCTATGTATCTCGTCTCCTTGCTGTGGGGACGCAGGTAGGGGAGATCCTTTGGATTTCAGGCCTGCTGCCCCTCTCCCCAGTACCTCCTGGAGATGAGCGTAGCTGCTGGGCTCTGCTCTTCGAGGGACACCGCAAAGGTGACCCGAACCTGCCACCACAGCGGCAAGGCAGCACCGCACGGCTGGCAGGGGACGTGCGGAGCGGGACGAGGTCTGGACGGGACGCAGCCTTGTGTCCAGACTTAACTTTCCTCCTCCCTGCCCTGTTCCCCATATGGGACGGAATCCCGCCTGTCCGCACATCCTCCCTCGTGGGGCACGCACTGCCCATGTCCCTGCAGCCTCGCAGGGCTCCCCGTGTACCTGGTGGGGCCGCAGGGGAGGTGGGGGCACATCCCGCAGCAGCAGGGGCCGGCCCAGCTCGGTGCAGAGCGCGGCGCGGTAGCCCCGTGCGCCGGTGCGTCCCAGGATGCCCAGCCTGGAACAGAGGCGCAGGCGGCCAGCTCAGCCGCTGGCCCCGGGCCTGCTCCGCGCTGCCCTCGGGGGACACTGCGCTGAGTGTTCCCTCTGCACGGGCAGCGGGGATGGGAAGGGGTGGAATGGGCATGGAATAGGGGGGGATGGGGAAAATGGAAGGGGAAAAGGAGATGGGGGGAGCGGAGGGAAAGGAAAAGGGGAGGGGAAGGGGCCGGGGAAACGGAAGCAGCAAGGAAGAGGCAAGGGGAAAGGATTGGGGAAGGATAGAGGGAAAAGGGGCTGAGAAGGAGCGGGAAGAGAAAAGGCCGCAGGACAGGACAAGGGAAAGGCCGTGGTGGCGCGCTCGGCGGGGTAGGGGGTGCCCTCTCTGGCCCGCGCGCCTGCACCGTCGTGCTGCTGCTGCCGCCACTGCTGTCGCCATCGTCATGATCCGCCAGCTCCGCAGGACCCGTCCTGGCCCTGCTGCAGCGGCGTCCGCGCAGCTTCCGGGCCACTTGCCGCCCCCTCCCGCCCCCAGCCAATGGCCGCCTGCCGCGCGTCATCCCCACACTTTTCTGGATGGGAAAATGGAGCAGGAATGAGGTGAGACTGGAGAGTCAGGGCACGAGGTGCCCCAGGCTGATGACTCCCCATCCCACAGCCAGGCTACAAGCCCGTCCTTTCCCCGAGGGAGCCCCCATGCCAAAGCTCCCTCCTGTTTGCTTATAATTTCCAGAAATGGCTCTTTTCTGAAGCTGGAAATTGTCATAGCAACTCCAGGTCCAGCATGGGCAGGGGCAGGAGTGAAAACCCTGGGCTCCTGCTGCTCTCTGGCAATGGCAGCACCTGTGTGTCCTCCTGTGTATGGGAAGGAGAAGTGGTGGGTGCTGCTGTAGCCTCTGCTTGGCCGTGGGGATGCTGCACAAGGCAGCAAGAACACCCTAGGAGCGCCCTGGAGAGCACGATGCTGGTGGGGGCCCTGCTGTGGTGGCCTCAGGGTCCATCCAGGGTTGCACGGCACCAGGGTCCCAGCACTCGACGGGGTGCGAGATCATCTCCACTCTCCTCTCTGTCCCACTAGTGTTAGCCCCGCTAGATGGCAGGTTAACCGATCTGGTGTGGAGGCCGAGGGCCTCGTACGAGGCCAGTGTTGATCGCTAGCTGGGGCACGCTGCCTTTGCATGAAGCAGGAGAAGGCAGTGGGTCCCGGCTGGCTGCTGATGCTGCTTTCAGCTGTGCCGGGACGCGCTGTCACAGGACATTGCACCTGGTCTCAGCTGGAGTCCTGCTTGGGGACCACGTACTCGTTCTTCTCCAAGGAAACTGAATTCTTAGAACACCGGCTGTGACCGCAGAAGATGTGGTGCTCCTTGAGGCTCCGTGGGTTAGACCACACTTTCCAGGAAAGTCCGTGCTTTGGAGTGTGAGCAGTGGTTCAGGAATCTGGGCTACTGGAATTAAAGCTGTGTGTCCATATCAGAGTCACAGCATGGGCTCTCTCCACACAAGCATCCTTCATGTTACCCTGCTTGTGAAATGAAATGGGTCCTTCAAAACCCTTTGGCCACAATTTGCCAAAGGGAAATGCCAGCTCCTTCCACCTAACAATAACCCCACGTCCAGGAGAAGCAGCTCCTTGCCCCTGCAGAATGGGGCAGATTAGAAAACAGCGGCGGGACTGAGGTGTCTTGCAATATTTTGTGTTATTATCTGGCGAAGAAACCGATCACCACATCCCAACAGCCTCAAGCTTCCCTCCCGTGAGCCGGGAAGGTCCCATTGAAGTGCCCGCTGCAAGGGCAGGCGCAGCTGCACGAACGGGGCGTGAGCGACTGCGCCTGACCGGCACAACAGCCTGAGCAACGGGCCAGCATCCCTGGGCTGGCGGAGCAGGCAACGGGGTGGCCAGCGCTGCCTTTTGCTGCTTGAAGGAACTCACATTCAACTCAAATTAATCCCTAGCGGAGCCCGACCGGCTTCTGCCAAACCCTGACACAGCCGGGTCTGGCTCATTGCATGCAGCAAAAGCCACCTAATTAGAGCAGCAGCTCAATTTATTTGTTTAGTATCATCTTTATTAGCCATCACTTAAACTCGTAATTAAGGGTGGAACAGGGACTGTGAAAACGGCAGCTGGGCTGGGCTGAGCTACACAGAAGCGTTGGGCTGAGCGTGTCTGTCGCCTGGAGTTGGACATACTCCTGCCTTCCTGGAGGCCGGCTCTTCCTGGAAAACCAATGCCCGACTGCTAACAACCTTGGGAAGAGAGCACCAGCATCCCTGGGGGCAGCACAGAGAAGAGGGACTGGGTCCTCACATGGTCACTGAAAACACGAGGACCTTCTCTGCAGGAGCGGGTGCTGCTCGGGAATGTGACTCTGGGGCTGTCCTGCGTGTCCGGTTACAACCTCAGGCACAAGTGAGGGATTTCCCTGCCGGTGTTCCTTCCAAAATGCCTTTTGCAGTCTGCGTCTGTATCACTCCAGGGTCCTAAATCTCCTCCTGGTAACTCGAAATCCTCGTTACGTTCTCTGGCCGAAGGCTGCTGCTGTTTGGTAGCGCAGGGCAGCTCTAGGACCTCTTTGCTCCTGCTCAATCCAATTCCGGGATTCCTGTATTTTCTTTGCAATACAGCTGGAAGCAGAATCCCACTGTGTTTTCAACGGCAATAGAGTCCACGACAGCGTGGCTGTGTCGCCCTGCAGGGCAGTGTCCTACCCGACCATGCCTGGTAGCAGGATGGGGAGGACAGACGGGCACCAGCATGTGCAAGATGTTATTAAGCTGTTGTCTTGTGCTCCAAACAATATTTTCCTTTATTTATTTATACATCTAGGGTTGGAATGCTGGGACAGGAGGAGAGATACACACATTTTGCTCCTCTTTTTATTTTTTTTTTCCTTACATATGCCCTCACCTCACAGTGTTCTTGATCAGTTCTGCTTGGGGAGTTGCTGCTGCTGCAGCCTGCTCCAGTGCTAAGCAATGATGGGCAGAGCTGGGGACCCCAGGGCTGCGTTTTAATGAAGTACATCTCCAGCCTGCATCAAATGAGTCTATTTGTGTCTTTGTGTACCCTTTGCTTGCAGACAACCATCTCTCTAGGTAACCGCGCAACAGAGCATAACTTGCTATTTATTGGCCTCTGTCTCTACCCAGAATAGCAAAGGAAGAGAAGCCACGTGTTTGGGCAGCACAAAACAAAAATAAAGTAGAGAGAATCCAGATAAACTAGTAATATAGGCAGCCTGGGAGTGAGAAGTCTGTGTTCCTACAACTGTAGATAAACCAGGTGATTATTTGTTTCTCAAAGTTCAAGCCGTCTAACCTGGAGTCTGACAGGAAAAAGAGGGCTAAATAAACCATTCCTTTTCTGTTGACAAAAGTAAAAAGAATAAAATTTTTTTTTTGGCTGAGCACAGGCTGGTAAACGGGCCCTTTGGCCACACTGCGTCCATCCCAAGGCCTCCTTGGTACGTGACTGCCACTGTCGTCACAGCGTCAGCTTCGTCAGCTGCCACCTCTCCTGGGGACCAGCTCTATGGCCATAAAAAGGCCAGTTAAAAAACTACATTTTGTAATGCCAGCCCCCTGCTCCTTGAAGATGATCCAATATCCGAAGAGAAACCCACCAGTTTGTCACCGTCTTGCTTTGGCTGGTCAGAGTCCACCCCAGAGCTCCGCAGGTTTCCAAAGGCTGCTGGAGGCTGCTTAGTTTGTGGTAAGGGAAAGGCAGCAGCATTTCTTCAGACAGGCAGCAACCACTGGAAAGAGAAATAGGAAACAAAATGAAGCGAGTCCTTTGGAATTTAAAGCCAGCTAACTGATTTTGATACACTATTGTTTTCTTGTTGTTGCTGTTTTTTGTTTGGTTTTGCATCTGGATATTCTTGACTTGCAGGGTGAGGGGTTAAGCTGTCCCAGCAGAAGGTCCGATCCACTCCAGCAGAGAGAAGGGAACCTCGGTCCTCGCTAACACGGACCCTGCGGAGATCTCAGCAAGCCCATGCCCAGGCTGGAGGCATCTGGGCAAGGCCAGTCTGGCCGCTCTTGTGCATGTCTCTAAAGCTTCGTGCCTGACCCTCCCCGCCCGGCGCTGCAAAAACGGACACCCAAAATGAGAGCTTCACATTCAGGAGAAACTTCACATTCAGATTCTTCAGATTCTCTCCATTTCCCTCCTGCCCAGATATCGTGGGAGAGAGAAAGGATCTGTGTTGAGCACGCCTCCAAACTTGTTTGTGGTGAAAGGGGGTGGAATGAGGACAGATTTCACTCGAAGAACATCCTGCCCTGACGTAATGTTATCTTAGGATACTCCATTAGTCTCCTTGGGGTGGTTTTGTTCAGGGAGAGAGAACATTTCTCAGCAAGCAAACAGAAATGCAGCCATCTCACTAAACTTCTGACATCCCATACAAAGGTACCCAACGTACTGGCTAATTAAATGTACCAAAAAAAAAGATGTTTCCCAAACAACAGCACCCTGAGCAATCCTCGTGGGTGCCCTGACACAGGTGGACCCAAGCGCGGCAAGAGGAGAGGTCACAGAGACGCAGCGTCCCCCTCCACCCCACGCAGCATTCGCCGAATCACCACGGATATATTTGGAGCAAGTTCTCCCAAGCCTGACTCATGCTTCCTTCCTCGTAGAAGCCCAAGCAGAGTTGGCCCCTAAAGGGCAGCATTTGGGACAGGGGCCGATCTGCTGCCCACACGTTGCAACAGGTCCTCTCCGGAGCGATGGGCATGGTGGGACGAGCGTCCCGCTAGTTTTCCAGGGACTCAGCCACTTGGCCAGAGGGGCAGAATGGGACACGATGCCTTGTGAGTGCCGGGATGGAGGCACCTGACCGCATTTCTCCCATGGAGATGAACTAAAATGAGCCTCATTCCCAAGCAGTCTTCGACGCTCGTGTATCTTTGCCAGGTGGCAGCCGTGTTCATTGGCACCTTGCAGGGAGGGGAAGGGGCTCTCCCAAGGGCCTGGATTTTCCTGGGAGATTCATGCCATGATTCTCTGCTGCTCACTGTTGGCCTGATCCCTGGCCAGTCTGAGGGATGGTTTCTGCTGAGCAAATGGCGATTATTCTCCCAGTCAGACGGGTTTTCCCCGTTCTCTCTGTCAGCGCGGGCGGGTAGGAACAGCCTCCCGCGCCGTGTCAGCCGCCCGGTTGTCAGCGAGCACCGAGCGTTGGCCAAACAAGTCCCCGCAAACCCACATTTTTAGGAGGGGTTCCTGTTTCAAGGGCAGCAGCCCGGCCTCGACCCTCTGCCTGCCCTGTTAACACAGCGAGGGCTGGAGAGGTTGGAGCAGGAGCAACAGCTGAGAGCTGCAGCGATCCCAGCGCGCGTATAAATAGCGACGGGGCCGTTATCCTGATGAAACAAGACCAGATGTTCCTGCGAAATCCTTCCGGTGAAAATTATAGTTTAGTTAAAACCGGGGCTAAGCAGGCGGCAAAATGCTGCGGACCGCCCATCCTAGAGGTCAAAAGAAGGAGGGGAGGAGCCAGGCGGGCAGACCTGGCCGGGCTGGGATTGGGACCGGAACCAGGACCCTGCGCCGGGGCCACCCCGGCAGCCGGCCCGGCCTGCGCTGCCTTTGTTCTATTTTTCTGCTTCCTATCCCGGCATTAATAGCTGGAGTTTAAAGCCGCTTTTGTGAGGCAGAAACTCTGTGTCAGCATATGTATCCTGGAGGCAGTTGGCAGGAGATGAAGGAGGGACAGCAGCAGCAGTTAGAACTGGGCCTTGGTTCTTTAATATTTAACTTTCGCTAGCGCTGGGTTTTTTTCATCAGTTGGTGAATTATCTGCCCTCCCAGTTCAAAGAGGGTTTTACCGTGGAGATTTCAGGGCTTAATCCCAGGGGCAGGAGAGGCGGAAGCCTCTCTCTGAAGGCTCTGGGCTCAACCTGGCCCCAATTACACCCGGCGAGATCCGCAAAGGGGGCCATCCTCAGCCTCACTGGCACCGCATCGGGTGCAAGGGGACAAAAGCCCTTGGATAGGGGCATAGGTGTCCAGGCAGGAGCAGCCCTGGGGAACAGCCATGGGATAGGGGCTCCATGAGCCCAGCTGGGGCAGAGCGCGCCTGGCTGGGGCCGGCTGGGAGGCTTCGGAGGGGATGTCGGAAGAGGGAGAGGATGAAGCGAGCCTTCTTCCGGTGTCCCCTCCGGCTTCCGCTAATCAGCAGCGGGGAGATTTCCTGAGCCGGAGGCTGCGTGAATTTGTCTAATTCTTTTTTTTTCCAAATTCATTTATACTTTTGGCCTCCGTGACATCCTGTAAGCTCCACAATGTGATTACGAGTCGTGTGGAGGAGCGCTTCCTCCTGCCCGTGCCCGCCGGCACTGCCCGGCTCAGTGCGTGTCCCTGGGCACAGGCAGGTCCGTGGGGCCACTCTGCCTCCCCCACGCCCTGGTCTTCCAGCTCACGTCTCTCCCCTTCCACAGCCTCTTCCCATGCGGCCTCCTTTCTAGCACTCCTCTGCGCCTTTTCGTGTTGTATTATTGCCCATTTGGGATAAAGTCACTGAGTGGAGACTTGCTCACCCCGGAGATGTGAATTCGCTCTCGTGGGAGAAGGGCCAGTCAGAAGCTTTATTTTCTCAAGTCAGACCCTTGTAGTTTAATTCCTTCTACACCACAGACGCCCTTTGGCTTAATGGAAACAAATCTGCTGCCCTCTCCAAACAGTTTGACGTAACTTATGCTAAGGCTGAGCAAAACTGCGATCCTGATTTAACCACTGCCTGTGGATTAATGTGATGTCTGTAAGGGGCTGTTTGACACAAAGGGAATTCCACACATGTGCTTGTATTACTGTGCACGCACAGGGGATCTGCACAAATCCCCTGTGCACTGATGCCAGAGAAGACCCCGCGCCAGAACAGCTGAACCGTGAGCTTAAAACCCGGGTGTCTGATTTCCACGGCATCTTTATTTACAAAATACATCTATTTCTGCTCCTGCCGTGCCTGCAGTATCAGCCTGCCCGCTTGGGTCCTCTCTGTCGTTGTGATATTGTGTTTACATCGCACCAGCCACACGGGCAGCCGGGAGAAGGGATTCCTGCGGAGGGAGCCCAGGAGCATCGCTGCCCGATCAGGCCGGATTTGCTTTGCGGAGGGTTTGCAGAAAGCCCTCAACCCACGAGATCCGCTTGCTGGAGTCCTGTGCCCCTCCGTGTAGATTGGGGAGGCTAAAAGGGAGTCCGTAAATAGAGGGAAGAGGGAAAACTGAGTCATCTGTTGGATTATGGCCCATAAATGATAAGCCCAGAGGATATCTATGGTATTACGCTGTCAGCAGCGCAGAATGAGCAGGGCAGAGCGGCTGCAGCAAGGAAGAATGGGCATCCCTGCTGCTTCGTGGCGCTGTGATGCCAGTGCGGGCAGATGGGCTGCTTGCGCCTCCAGCTCCCGGGGCTTTGGGAGCCGGGGCTTGGGGCTCGGGGGCGGGAGGGAGCCCGCGGGTCCATCTGCTTCCAGCGCAGACCTCGTCCCGCCGCCTTCACTCGGCTGCACGCTAATGTATATCTGATATTTGCCACTTCTATCACTTATATTTACGCGCACATCCCGCGTACGGCGCCCGCGCCCCGGCGTCTCGGGCAGTTTTCGCCCGCTGTCCCCCGGGCGCTCCAGGTGCCGCGTCCCGGAGCGGCTCTGCCGCGCGCATCCCGGCCGCTCCGATGCGCTCATCCCCCGTTTTAGCATAAACCCCGGCCCCTTTGTACTGCCTGCGCATTTAATCTTGATTTAATCTCATGCGTGTTCAGACAAAACTAAGCTGGATTTGCCTGATTTTTATTAACGCTACCGGTACTGAATAGACCATTCTTCTTCCCTGAGTGTAGCAGGCCGGGTGGACGCACGTACCAGTCGCGGGGTAGAAATGATGAAGATGCAGCTCGCTTTTTGAGGGCTGGCCGGTTAGCGGACGGGAACTGCGTCCGTCCTGCAGAATTCGGAGGAGCAGAGACTTGAGTTTTTGTCTGATCGAGGCTTATGACTATGGTAAAAGTTGCAAATTAAAATGTGTAATGCTTTTTGAAGGGGGGAAAAAAAGCTTCCCTTCCAACTCTTGGCACAAGGTTTTGTGGGAACAACTCAGTGTTTTAATTTCTTTCTTTGTTCCTTTTTTTTTTTTTCCCCCTAAATAGCTGTTTCCCCCCTCCCTTTCCATGTGCAGAGGTTGGTCATGGGCAAGTGCCCGTCTGGGACGTGGCCGCTCGCGATGGGGACGGCGGAGGCCACAGGTGCCCTGGGGATCGGGCTGCGCCGGGTGCTGCTCCCGCGCAGAGCTGCCCGCAGGGTCCTGCCTGAGGCTCCTTCCCAGCGCAGAGCCTTTGCGCAGCCGCCCGGGGCGAACCCCTCGCTGCCACCCTCGCGTGCCACGTTTTTGGGGGGTTCTTTGAATTGTGGCAGTGTTGGGGTGGGAGAGGAGGGCTCTGACAGTGTTACGGGGCCAGCTGCGTGGTCACCTCTGTGCTGAGCTCTGTAGGAGGGACAGAGTTGACCTTCCCTGAGATAAATTCCCTTTACATTTTTTTCACTCTTTTGGGTTTTTTTTTCTTCATTTTTTTCCCTCAATTCCTTGATTTTTATTCACCTCTTCATACAGCTTGGAGGGACCCCCGAACCCTGTCCGCCAGATGTGCAGTGTGGCACCACCTCCCCTCCCGCCAGGTGCCAAGGGGCCAGAACGGGGCTTTTTGGGGCGCTGGTTGCAGAGGACGGGTCCCCGTCCGCCGCTTTCCCGGCGCTCGGAGGGAGCCGCGGGGCCGAGCGTGAGAGCGGCTCTGCGCCCAAGGCCGGCACTTCTAGGTTTTCACATTCCTTGGTTTAATAACAAACCAAACGCAGATGGCTCGGCCGTGGAGCCCGGCTCCTTTCCGCTTCAGACTGCTTTTTTGGCAGACGCGCTGCTTTCCTGACACTGTCAGCGGCGACGCCGAGCCTTTCAGGGAGGGTGTGCAATTCTGCAGAGTGCTGATTTGCTCCCCCCTTTTTTTCCTTTTTTCCCCCCCTCTTCTCCCCAGCCTTCCCAAGCAGGGTGAGCACACGTCGGGAAGCTCCCAGGGTGTTTTAATACGCTCAGTGTGCGTTTATGCCCAGCATGTGCAGGCTGTGCTATCCCAGCCCGACTGCAGCTGAGACCGGGAGGTTTCTATCCCGTGTCCCTGTGGGCGGGTGGCTCCTGCTGGGCTCGGCATCCTGTGGTGCTGCTCTGGGTCTGGGAATCGTTTTTTATTTTCCACCTCAAGGCGCTGAGTTTGTCCTAGTATTTTATAGTTGGCGTTGCATGCAAGTGTTAAGGGACATGAAGGAAGAAATGGGAGGAAAAATAGTCAAACTTTTTTTTTTTTTCCGACTCTGCGCTGCCATCGCGCGCAGCTGCCCAGGGTCCTGCGACGTGCGCTGCAGCAGGGCACCCTTGATCACGGATGTTGCAGCATGGGGACATGGTACAGCAGGCTTTTTCATTGGGTTGGTGCAGGAAAACGTTTGGCCCCTCAAAGTCCTATTACTTTGGACTGGGAAAGTGGTGGGTATCCCCCATCCCCTGCCCAACAACCCTGTGGTTTGCCCTCCCTCACGTTAGGTTGTTAGAGCCTGAGTATTGGAGGACTGGCGTTGGAAAGTGTGAGATTCAATAGCAACTGCACTGCTCTCCTCAAAGCCAGGCGTTCCCAAGGCAGGGGCCGGGATCACCTCGACGCGTTTGGACTTGACGAGCTCCGGCTGAGCGCTCCGGGCACGGAGAGCGCTGTGAAGCGCCCGTCCGCTCCGCTTCCCTCCTCGCGGCTGCTCCCTCTCCATGTAGGTTTCCAGGCTGGCAGTTAGTGGCCGATGAGTCCAGCTTGAGAATTAATTTGTAAATCAAAGTTACAAAGGGGTAGAGGTGATGAGATCTTTTTAAGGGGAGCCCCCAAAGCCAGAATGTCACTAATAGTGACGATAACCTCACTCCTTTCCTGAAAAACTTGGTGCACAGTCGCGTCGCTTGGTCGTGTTTCAGATAATGGCACCCACTGGGATTTGGTGACCCCGAGTCAAGGGACCTTGCCGGCGTTTGGGATGCAAGCTTGGTCACCAGCATCCAGCCCTGCCCGTGGGGTCCACGAGGGGCCGTGGGGCAGCCCGCGAGCTCAGGACATCGTGACGGCACTGGTGAAAGTTGCACTGATTTTGTAATGTAAGAAAATAGCTTAAAATGAACTCATTAATGAAGTAATTGGAAACGAGAAAGAGGTGTGTGCTTTTTTTTGTTTCTTTTTATTCCTTTCTTTTTATTAAACAGATAAATTTCAACTGTAGAAGTTTATCATCCAAATCAGAGGATTTGGGGAGCTGTTGAGAGTAAAGAGAGCTTTGATGATTTGGCAAGGAGTACAGCTTCCACGGCAGCACTTTGATCTGCATTTTAAATGCTTCTTTGTAATGACAGTTTCACAATTTCTTTTTTTTTTTTTCTTTTCTCATTTTAAGGCAGTTTTGCAGAGGTATGTTTTAAGAGAAAATAGTAACAGCAGACATTCTTCTTGTCTGCTTTGGAGCCAGCTAGAACTTGTAGTTCATCCCAGATCTTTTGGCTAGTGTGGTAAATTTATGATTACACCAAAGAGGAAATTAGTAGAGATGTTAAATATTATCAAAGCTTTGTGAGTCCCTTGAAATGTCTCCAGTGTGAAACCAGAGCTTGCGTTAACATTTCTGCTGCAGTGTGTTCTGCAGTTTACCTTAATATTCACCTAATATTGCAGGTTCCTTGCTTTTCCTCCTATGAAGGGCTGTGTTCGTGTTTAGCACATGCATCCTCGTAGTCTTGCATTGCGTTGCTGAAGACCGTGAGTTCAGTGGGTGCTTCAGCAGCTTCTGAAGACGACCTACTCCTGCTCTAGTGGTGCTATGGGGAGTTTTTTTCTTCCCCTTCTGTCTACAGCACATCCTCACATAAAGTGTCTTTGGAGGAAGAAGGGTGTTATCCTCTACATATTCTCTTTTGTTTCTTGCAGTCTCCTCTTACAAGAGAGGTCCTTGCATTGATTGCTGTTCTGGGAATGGAAGCAGGTAGGAAGGGGGGTTAGTAACCAGGGTGTTTATTTAGATTTTCACTTAAATCCTGAGGAGAGTCTTTCCCTCTTGCAGCCGGCTGGGGTAGGGTTGATACCTTTGGTGGGAAGTCAGTGGCCTTAAGGGTGAGGGACCTTAAGCAGGTTTCCCCAGGCTTGTTGAGTGCTGTGTGGTAGCTCTCCTGACGACAGTTTTGGCCTCTCCTGGGCTGTAACACCCAGGTGTCCCAGCGAAGGAGGTGCCGTAGAGCAGGGTAGAGCCTTTGCCTGAACGTGAGAGCTGACCTTGCCGGACCGCCCTGGACAAGAGCACTGTAAGGACATTTAACTTCTCTTTTGCAAAGCTGCAGGGACTTTGTTCACTTGGCTGTATCCGTGTGATCCTGGACCTCTCCTTGATGCGGGGACTTGTGAGAGTGCTTGGCCATGAAGCTTGTAAATGCAGTGATTGCACTGGAGAGGCTGCGGCCAGTGCGCGGTCTCGCGAGGGGAAGGTCAGCGCCGTTTTGTCAGTGCTTATATGACATAACCTTGCTAAGGTGGTGATTGATGCAATACCAGCTTTTTCTACAAATAATCAAATTTTATATTTCCGGTTGATGTAAGACTAGGCTTATGCTCCTTCTAGAATGCCATGATTTTAAAATTGTTTTCTATGCGAACACACCATTTGTGATATGTGTTACTATTGTCACAGGTAGCATTTTGCAGAGGTATGTGATTCATGTAGTATTTCATAGAGAGATCTGGGATGTCGTCTGAAACTCCCCTTGCAAGTTGTTGATGATGGGAGATGTTCACGTTGCTCAAATCGCTTGCGCCTTTTGTGGTGCTCTCAGTCTCACACAGATCCTCAACAAAATGGCTCTGCCTGGCTAGTTTTCCACTCGCAGTCTGTATTCAGAGGTGCACGGTTAGAGTAGCAAGTGCTTCTGCATATGTCAGTCCTCTGATCTGCTCCCCGGCTCGGGCCTGCGGCGCGGAGCGGTTGTGCACGTTGCTGCTGAGAGGTGTCTGCCTTTCAGCAGGTGCAACAGGATTTCCCACGTTTGCAAACTTGGCCGTGCGAGCCAACAAAGTGGAACTTCACCTGGGAGAATGAAAAGTGATTAACCCCCAGGCTTGAACCATACTGAGAATGGAAAGTGATACTTGCACAAAAATCATTACAGCTTCTCAAGAAGATACGCAGGACGCGGTTTGGGGATTTTTTTTTTCCATCTCTTTGCTCGGTCCAATATGTCAAGTAGCTGGTTTGTTACTCTAGCCCCCTGCAAACGCTTGTCAGTAATAATTCTGTAAAACTGTGAATCAACTCTGCATGACTTTGTGCAAATAGGCTGAGTAATTTCTTTGTTCTTTTCTTCTTACTTTGTAATTGGAGTCTGTAAAAGCCCAAAGGTTTGGTCTTGTGGAAAGCATGATTCATTTATTGGTGTCTGTGCCGACTAGTTATCTTTCAGTAATTCCAGAGTGCTGCTACAAGCCAAGAGTGATTCATACATGGCTAAGTGCACAAACAAATGGGGTCATGGCCATCTGCAGCAACTTTTCTAATCTATTTATGGTATCGAAGAAAGAAGTGGGTGTATTAAAGATGATGGAATAGGTGTCAATTACATTAGTGAATATAACCAGTTAAGTAACACTAACCATTACTCAAAAACCACATCTGCGCATTGCTGAAGGTCCCTACAGTAGGTCCAGTTTAAATGCTAACACAGACCTGGTACGCAGAATGGATAAGTGTCGAGTTTTTCCTCTTAAGGAACTTGCCATGGTAACCGCTATGCTCGTCCCTTCTGCCGACTGCAAGATTTAGACACTAACTAAATGTGTGAGTGTTTGGAGCAGTGAATTCCTACTCTTTCCTGTTGCAGACCTCAGTCACTATATCCTTTGTCTGCAGAAGTTGGACAAAAACTTACCCGTCACTTTCCACTCTGGGCAGAATGACCGTGCAACACCTGGTAGATACGGTGGTGGTTGGGTGGCCATGGTGCATCTTTTGAAATTCCTTTCCCTGCCTGTATCCCGTTTCAGTAATCGTGAGAATTAATTTTCTTTCTTCTTTGCAATTTACTAACAGAAGCTCTTCTGGCTGCTCTTGCTTCAAGATTGCTTCAGTTAGAGCCTGGGCTTTGGGTTGGGGGAGGCAGAGTTTGCATCGGTCGTGCTCATGGGTGGGCAAGATGGCTGCAGGAATGGTGGCACTTCAGTGCTTCTCAGCGTGGGGCGGAAAGGGTTTGAGGTGGCCAAGAGAAAAAGGAAAGCCCAACAGTAGGGTCACAAAGTACTTCTGGGGCTTTTCAGCGAGGCTGCTCTGGGGGGCCCCCTGAGGAGCCTTGGTGCCTGTCCAGGAGCTCTTGGGGGTTCAGGGTCATGTTGCACTTGTAGAGCACGTGATGATCTTGGAGTGCATCTTGCACTCACATATGCAAGCGGGAGGCAGGAGTGAAACCGCTGCTTGGGTTTTGGAAGTGGCCGTGGCCAAGTGTCCCTGAGCCCCGGGAGACTCGCGCGGTTGCTCCTCTGCTGTGTTTGGTGTCTAAAGGAGCGACAAAGCAAGAAGTTCGTGGACTTAAATTTCTGTAAATTAAATTTAAGCATCAGTGCTGGCCAAAAAATATGGAAGAACTTGGCAATGTTGTCACTGTTGTGCTTTTATTGAGGGTTTGAAAGCTCTGCCCTGTTCTGCTGTGTATGTGTTTGCAATGGGAAGGCTGCCCCAGACAACAGCGAAATGCTCTTCCGAGGGGGAAGTGACCCAGACTTTTGCCCAAAGGACTGATGAGCCTCTTCTGATGTCTGAACAGATTTCTTCTTCTGCCCTTGCTTTATTTAAGTCAACAGATTGTGTAAGCCACATGTGAGATTTACCTGCAGGGCGAGTGGGAAGGGAGCAGTGCCATTTGGATGAGTTCCCAAGAGACGTCTAACCGCTGAACACGGAGACGAGCGCTTTGGAAGGGGAGTCCCTGCAGCCTGGAGCCGCCTCGCGCTGCCTCCGTCTGTGCGTGGAGCAGCTGGGCTCTGTGCTGCCCACGGCCCAGCCAGAAAGGGCGACCCACTGCGCGCTGGGCCGCGCTGCGTGCAGAGAGTGTGAAGGCCTCGCCTAGAATACCTGCTTTATAATATTATTACTGTTGATAGCAGCAGCAGCAGTAAAGTCTCTCCAAAGGGAGCCGTGTCCCAAGCCTTCTTCGCCTCCCCTGCATGTGATGCTGGTGTGTGCGGGCGTGACGTGCTCGCGGACCCCTAACCAGGGGTGCTGGTGGTGGTTAGTGCTCGTCCATGGAGATGAGGGCTGGCTGGTGTCTCCAAGGAAGACCCTGAGAAAGTAGTTGAGGTGAAATCCTGAGTTTAGGGCTTCAAACTCATTCCAGATTCTTAGTGCACGCTTTAGCCTTGTCCCCATGTTGGGGTTTCTTGGGCGCTTGATGAGGACTAGCGCGATGGACCTTGCTTCAACAAGAGCTGAAGATCAGCAGCGTCTTCAATGCTTGCTCTTGAGTTGCAGGAAGTTGTGTCCATGAAGGCTGCCTCTCTGCTGCCTGCTGGAGGAGCGGGTCTCGCTCGTCCCCCTATGTCTCTGTGTTTTTATTTTGTTTATGATTTTCCTCCACTCTTACTCCACCTTGCCACATAGAGTCTCTCGGCTTCAGTAACTAAGTCCAGCTTATATAAATAGGCTTGTCAGTACTGAGCTCTCAAAGTACTTTGTGAAGTTTTATACCTTTAGGATACTTCAGGGAAAACATGATTTGCAGACACTTGCTGCACACAGTTCAGAAAAAAATTATCTTAAATTGTGATAATTATAATACAATAAAGAAGAATCTCATTTTTGTTGTTACACTCGCACTACTGTAATGGGAATGTGCTTGAATTTGATGGTGAAGTTGGCCCCAGAATTGGCACGGGGGCCATAGGTGCTGCACGCTCCAAGCAGGATACTGCACAGATTAGCAGGTTACAGATGTCTCCTGCCTCGCCTACAACTTTTAATCCTCACAGTTCTCATGGGTTTTCCTGATAAAGACTTTCCAACATCCACTGACTTGCCATCCAGACCTGAACTGTAAGGAACAATAGCTATATAATGGACAGCCTCAATTTAATACATTCGCTTTGTACTTTTTATTAGTGCAGTTAAAAAAAAAGGAAGAAGAAAAATTGTCCGCATTGATTTAATTTAAGTTCTGAAAGTAGCTCGTTCAAATCTGAAGGGCGGATGCTCCAGCGGGTTTAATTCAGCTCCGCGTGGGTTAACAGGGGCCTGCAGATGTTGAGGAATTTCTCTCTTGACTTGACCGTGGGGTTTTGCTGCTCTCCAGCCACAAGAGCACTCCAGGCTCAGCAGGTTTCTGGTTTTTGGAGGTGCTTTGTATTGCCTCCTATTCTTCTTGTTTACTGTGGGAAGGATCCCACCGTATGCTGCAGCCGTGTGCCTGCCTTGCTTGTGCTTCCAGGAACGTGCAGACCCCTGTTAAACCTCTATTGAATTGAGCAAAACGGTATTCAAGAGAGCATGTTTTGAGTGGAAGAAGTGCCTTTCGTAGCACGGGGGCTTAAATACGAGCTTAATTTGAGTGTTGTGAGAATAGATATAATTGGGTTTCTTGCATGGTGAATTTTTTGGCTTCTGAGCTTAACATCCTCGTGAAATCCAGTACCCTGAGCAGTGGTGCTGAGGGACTGAATAGCAGCACTGGTGCTCGGAGCAGCCTTGCCCGTGTGTGCCAGACCAAGCGCAGCTACCCCAGGCCGCGCTCCCCGCTCGGAAGGAGGACGGAGCTTTCATATCCCCTTGCCCGCATTGGCCCCTTGTGCTTGTGGGTGCCCACGGGTGCCTTGGGTTTCCGTCGTGCTGCACCTGCCGGCAGGTGAGGAACAGGCAGCTCCTGCAGCTGCGTGTGCCGAGGCTGCAGTGTTGCCCCCAGCCCGCTCTGTGCGGCTGCTTCCAGCAGCTGGTGAGTGAGGAGCTGTAGGTGTTTCTGGGGGCTGGAGGCAGTTTCCCCGCTTTTGGGGTGAACCACAGGCTCAGAAAACAACAAGCGCGGGTGTCGCGGGCCCGATCGCCAGCCCTTCCGGAGCCCGAGGAAGGAAGGATATCATGTCTCGACCTCGCATCCTCCAGTTAATTCAGATGGTCTTTCCTGTTTCTATATTTAAAGCCTTTCTGTTCTCCTGTCTGGAGAGATGGAGCATGACGAGTTGCTCTTCTACTTCTTGAAAGCTGCCTCCTCGAGATGCTTTTCTCACAGAAAATTGGGGAAATCAGAAGAATCATTTTTATTTGGTGTCTCTGCAAGCGACCAGGACTTAGGTAGTTTGCTCTTGCTTACGGAAGGTTTGCAAGGAGGAGAAGCAAAATCTCCATTGCTTTCCCAGGCGCCTTAGCCAATATACAGAAGGAAAGCATGGTGGAAAAGCTGAGCTATGATTTGTTTCCCCTTCAGAGCTATCCCTTTTTAATCGCCCAAACAGCATTTCAGAGAAAATTTCTGCTCTTCTCTGCATCATCTTACTTCCAGTGTTATAATTCTATATAATCACTTTTCTTTCTCCAAAAGAATAGAGCATGATTTTTTTCCTTTTTATATAGACGGAGGAAGGGATGAATTCCAGATGTTGCTGGGATGCACTTTCCTCCTCTGCTCAGTGTTTGTGTCTCTCGGTGAATAGGCGGGATTGCAGATCCTCAACAATAAAGCAGAGACCCCTCTGTCCCCAGCAGCGCATCCTGCCCACGAGTCGTGAAGGGTCCTGGCAAATCCTTGTCCCTTGTGTGGCTGCTCCTCGGAGTGGGGAGCTGATGTGCCAAGTTATGGGCTCGTTTTTGCTGCTGCCACCGTATTCTGCCCTTGGTAACCACAGCAGAGGCAGTGCTGGTGCTCGCCGGGTCACTGAGCACCCGCGCCGCAATCGGAGCAGCGGCAGCTGCACGTGCCGGGATCACCCACACTGCCACCTGCCCGGGGCACCGCTGGCATCCGCTGCCGTTCACGAGCTCCCTTCCTTCATTGCCGCTGGCGTGTGAGGAATCGATCTGCAGTGCGTCCCAGCCTGCTCCTCTAAATCAGGGTGACTTAAAATCAGGGAGTCGATTCTGAGCCTTCAGACCCCAAGTTATCCAGCTGCCGCGATGATTTACGGGGCTCCTTGGCCCTTTAATTTTCTCCTAGGTTGAAAAAGTTGCTTCTCTGCCCTCTTCAGGTGCTTGGGGGACTTTTAAAGCCTTGCTCAAGAGGAATGATGTGTTAATGCAACCTCCTGAACTGCCTCCCAGGCAGCTCTCGTGCTTTCAGCTTGCCGTGTTGTAGGGGAAGACGGCGCAGAGCAGGGCACCCAGGTCGGGCACAGCCACCAGCGCTTTGGTGTCTCCGATCGCTGGGAACCGGGATTGCTCTTGGGGTAAACGCCGTGTTTATCGGCTGATAGGACTTGGGAAATGCGCTGTGGCAGGTACTAATTAGTACCAATTAGCCATTATCAGCGACAGACAGCACTTAACATGCTTCATAATAAAAAAGAAAGGAGGGAAGGAGGACGCTCTGGCCGCATGTTTTTGGGAGGAGCGGCTGCAGGGCTTATGCGCCCGCTTGTCGAGCAGCGGCTACAGGGTCTGCGGGGATTTACCTTCCTCTGAGGGTCACGATCCAGTCGGTTCTGCAGGCAGTGCTACCTGTTCAGTCATGGTCTGGTGATAAGCAATGACTTGCCTTGCTCTTGAGTTTTTTTTCTGATGGTCTGTGTCTCACTTAAATTCCTCTGCTTGGAATTTCAGATGGATTTTAATGTGAGGCTTCGGCCTGGGGTTGTCTTGTTAAACACCCCATGATGTCTCTCTGCTTGCTCGGGACTGGGTTTGATGAAAGTCCTGTGTTTTGCTGTGGTCTGGCAGCGCATGTTTGCAGGGATGACCATGTTTGAAAGGACAGTAGCCCATGAGTGTCTTACCTTGAAGTGCCCAATGTCCCACAAAGTGATGGAAAAGCATCTGGAAGAGGCAGGGATGTGTAAGGGTGCTCGGCAGCTTCCCAGGAGCTTGGTGAACTTGTAGGGCTTCAGAGGTCCAAAGAGTAGTGTGGGAATGGGGCATGGCCAGGGTGGACAAGGGACCACGTGCCTTGTTTTCTGATGTGGAAGGAGCTTGTGGGCTGCTGGCGGAGGTGGCATGGGCTGCCTTGGAGGGTGTCTCGTTCTCCTGGGCATTGCAGAGGTCTTGCCGTGCGGGAGGCTCTGTGCTTGGCCGTGAGGAGACCTCGGGACAAGAGGGATGAGCGGCCGCTCCGGGGCAGCTCGTGGGGCTCTGCTCGCTCTTCCTGCAAGTGTCTCCTTGGGTCACACCTTTCCAGGTGAGCTGAGCAAGGGAAATGTTTCGAGAGTTGCCAAGATGTAATTGCGAGGGCTAATCATGCAATGGTAGCTGCTGTTAGACCCTTAATGAAATGGGTTGCGAATTCACTGCCCTGCTGGCAGTGAATGCACTGGTGCCTTCCCACCCACTAAGAGCAGCAGGTATTTGATCTTTAGGGTATGGAAAGATGTACAGTGACATCTAATATTGCAAATCTGGGTCGTTTCTGTCTTCTGTTGTGTGATTGCACATTGAGGATCCTGGATGGGATTTTCTTCTTGTGTTCTGCAAAGGCTGAACGTCCCGTTAAGCGTGCACGCTCTTCCACATGTCCTTGCTCTGGTAAACTAGCGAGCAGCTTTGCGATGAGGGCAAGGCTTTTGCTGTGTTTTTCGAAAGCAGTTAGGCAGCCTGATTGCGTTTTTAGGTAGTGGAAGTCAGACTCCTGCTGCACTTGGTAGGGTCTGCCCTACTTCAGGGCTGACAAAACGCGTCCTCGGTGGCCGTGTTGAAGCAGGCAGCTGGGTCTGAGCTGAGCCTGTTTGCAGAAGACCCTTGGCTTTTATGTATTTATTGTCACCATAACATTTATGGATCTCTGTGGGTTTAGAATTGACTTGGAGAGTACCTGAGAGGTAAGGACTCTGCACAAGACGTGGCCTGCCAGAGGAGAGCCCTCTATTAGGAAGTGCTGAATAAATTATTTTAATAAATGGCTAATCAATTGTTATAGAGCTCAGGAGTCAGTAGAGCTCATGACCTTTCCCTATCGCCACCCTCAGATTTTTAACAAGCCTGTAATACCTGCAGGTTCCTTATTAGGGATTTATCAAGCATTTATTTAAAAAAAGAACCTTATTCTAAAGTGAGATAGAAAAGAATTACTTTAGTAGCTTTATTTAAAGACTGGGGTGGCCCCGATGGTGGCGGGGCTGCTCGCTGCAGTCTGCAGGGAAGGCTGGTGCGAGTAAGTGATTTATTTTATGTTAATGTTGTAATAGCTCTACCTCCGGGTCTGCTCTTCAGGAGGTTTCTGCGAATCAGCTGGGCTGCAGGAGGGAGCCCCACTCTTCCTTTGGGCGGCTTCCTCGCTCCCGTCCGCCCTGCCTGGGGATTTGGGAAGGCCAGTGAGCAGGGTTGGCCCTGGCTTTGCTGCTCTTGAAGCTTTGCCTGAACTTCCTTGTCCTGTTTCGTATGTGCCCTTGTCCCTCAGGGAGAGAAAAAAAGAGATTCAAGTGAAAACTTGTGCTTTTCTTAGAGTGTAGACAGCAGAAAATTAAATATAGTATTTCTTGAGAGGGAGCTGTGCCCTGCTGTCTCCAGTTACTCGCTCCTTTGTCACTGACTTGTTCTCTTTGGTGGGTTTTTGTTGCTGTTTCACATTTTGATGGTTCTGCTGCTAGCTGCGCTGTGCAGCGCGGCTCGGAGCCGTGTGTGCACACCTCGCCGAAGGGAAGCGGCGCGCGGAGGCGCAGGAAGTCTTGCTGGGCTGCTCAAAGCCGCCGTCGGCAAGACGCAGCTCCCCGTGTCCGGTGGCTTTTGGTCTCGCCTTTGCTGTCTGGGTCTTTGTCTGCAGCTCTGGCTTGGGCTGATATTACCAGGAATCCGTGTACCTGCCGAGCATTTTATTCAGCAGCTTCCCAGCGTTGTCCGGAGGTTGCAGAGGGAGGATGCCCAAGGAGAGGAGCCCTTTCCAAAGGATGCTGGTGAACCTGGGTTTTCCATCCTCTCCCAGCTACACGACCCATCCATTACTGAGAAATTCGTCTTACCCAGGGGGAGACTTGCGGGCAGAAGGGAGGAATCCACAGCATGACCAAGAAGGTGGGTTTGCCAGTCCTGACAACAGCATGATGCCGACGGGAGCGTGCGGGAGCCCCCTGCTCCATGCTGACTCTCTGGAGACGGACTCCTGTGCCCCATGACTACAGCAGCCTGGCACTGGGGCACTTACTGGTTTACACAACCCCAGGAGCGCTAGTGGCAGCATCCAGCAAGACATGTGCTGGCATCGCCAGGTGACCCCCGGCTGTGCCTCTGTAGGTGTGGAGATAGAAAACTCTCCAAGCTCTGTACACCGGGCCGGGAGCAGTGCTGGGGCAAGGCTGCTTCAAGGGAGGCTCGCAGGTCTCTACCTATTCCCCTCTGGGTTTTTAACCTGCTGTCCCTTCCCGATTCTGCTTCTTGGTGACTCCTGAATGTCCCCACTTGGAGCTTGTCTGTGATTCCTATGAGCCGGCGTGAGAATCGCTGTGGCTCTTTGAAAGAGGCTCAGTTTGGCCGAGTCTTGTCTCCTGCCAAGTGAGGAGCAGGAGGCTGAGTGCCAGGCAGGAGTTCGGGAACCCTGTCTTCAAAGCAGAGAGCAAAACTGAAACCGTGCAGCAGTTTGTTGGGTTTTAGTGCCGGCTCTCCTGCTCTCAGAAGAAGGTAGCTGGGGAACAGGGTGTATAGGGTAGAGAGGAGCTGCCTTCACGACAGAGCAGCTCAACTGATTCTGGGGAAGATGCATTTGATGTCTTTCATTAAAATAAACGGGCAGGGTAGAGGGTTTGCACAAAGCAAAATTCACAAGACAAAAAATGTGACTAGAAGAACGTGCAGTGTCTGATTTCGGTTTCTACTGATGTCATGTGTCCGAGCTGACACACAGACCTCACTTGTTTCCTAGAAGCCGGGTCAGGCTCAGGGCAATGCTCTACCTGGAAAATGTCCATATACATACTGCTTTATTTCATTGTTGTCACTTTGGGTATTTTGTTATATTAGCTCAAATTGGTTTGTTTCCATAGCTGCATGCTGCTGCTAAAATCTCATTGTAGGATCTGTCAGTCTTCCTGTGCACGCGTACCAAAAATAGTCTGCATACAACTGCTCAAAAAGCGAAGCTGCTCGAATGGCAGGTGCCGCTCTGCAAGCGAGCGCGGCCTGGGCCGCACCAGGGCTCCCCGCAGCACCCAGCTGCCGTCCCCAACTCCACCGGCCCTTCTGGGCAGGCTGGTCCTGCAAATCTGGGCATCCTGGAGAGAAATTGTTGTGGGAGAAACCACATTTTGGAGGCAGAATATGGGGGCGATGGAGAGAGTGGGGAGAAGAAACTCTCTGTCCTCAAGTCTTCTTTGGGGAGAAGGGGGAGATGGAGATGGCGCATGTGTCATCAGGAAGCGAAGTGAGGAATGGAGTTCCTCTCGTATTCTGAGTTCAGCATATTCAGTCAGCTAATATTTCGCCTCTCATTAGCTTGTGGGCTTTTAATGGCTACAGAAACTCTATTAGCTGCTTGGGCTTTTTGCTTTGCCTGCAAAGCTGCAGGAACCTGTGAAGGTCCCACATAGGAGCCGCAGACTTCAGTAACTCAAAGAAAGAAAACTTTTGTATAATCCACGAGGCGCTTCCTGTTCACACCAGTTGTCAGAAGTCCCATGGTGACCGGTTGTCATGGCCAGGAAATACTACTAATTCCGCCCGTTCCCGGCGCGGTGCTGCAGCGAGAGCAGGCTCGTCACCTACGGGGAGCTCTTATTTCATCGTGTTGCAGGGGTGGTTTGGAGAACTGCTTTGGGATTTTTTTTAACCAGGTCTTTGGTAGTCATTTGCTATCACTTCTAGTATTTATTTAGGATATTTGCATTTTATGGTATTTCTTTAGGATATTTGCTGAGTTTTTTTTGTGCACGGAGCACCTGCATTTCGGAGACACAAAAGGACTTGTCCGGGGTTGCCCAAGAAGGGCCGAACTCGTCCCTGAGTGCGGTTTTCCTGCCCCTTGGGCTGATGTCACTAGGCTTGTGTGAGAGGGACTGTTTTTCGGTGTCCCCTTTGAACCGAACTGTGAAAGCAAAAGGTAGAGGTTTTATGCAAGGAAGCAGATTGCCAGCGGCAGTGAGCGCAAGCAGTCCCTGCTGAGGGGAGATCTGAGCTGCCGCAGTTGGGAATGTGAAGAGGGCACGTGCAGAATACACGGAGGCCAAGGGACCTCCAAGGCCGTGCAGGCTCCGCGTGTGACATCGGAGGGGCTGGTTTCCTCTCCGCACTGGGGTCTCCTCAGGGCGCCGCGGCGGAAGGGGCGCCGCCGTCGCGGGCCCCGCGTTGGCCGTCGCGTCGCATCGCCTCAGCGCAAGCCGCGTGTGGCAGCACAATGCGGCCCTTCACTCGCCCTCAGACGCCCGGTCTAGACGCTCTCCCTGCCTTTTGTTGGGAAGGGTCAGAGGTGGGCGAGCGTTCCCAGCTCGCGCGCTGCCGCCCGCGCCAGGAGGAGCGGGGGCTCCTCGGCGGGGAGGCACTCCCGCCCCTCCAACATGCTCCGATTTACAACCCGCCCCCCCTGACAGAAGCACGGGCCGGGGCGCCCCGGCTCCAGCTCCCGCGGACTCGGATGCCCAGCTGACATGGTCTGAATAACCCCCTTGTAGCCCGTGCCAATAAGTCTGGAGCAAACTGCCAAGAAGCACCCAGGCCCGAGCTGCGGAGCGGGCGCTGGGACAGGACGGGCGCAGGGAGTGCGTGTGCTGCTCCCTCCAATTCTAGCACACGAGATGTTCCCGTCACGGGGTTTTGTTAAAAATATAATAGTGATATTTTAAAGGTTTTCAGCAGATATAAAGCAAATAAGTCCCCTAGCAACAAAGGAAAGATTCATTCCTTTTTTTATGCAGACTTTTTGTCGTGAAGCACTTAGATTTTTT
This sequence comes from Crypturellus tataupa, assembly GCA_034781795.1. Lineage (NCBI taxonomy): Eukaryota > Metazoa > Chordata > Aves > Tinamiformes > Tinamidae > Crypturellus > Crypturellus tataupa. The sequence continues at coordinate 3,622,771 of JAWLRI010000180.1, read as the reverse complement.
TTTTTTTTTTTTTTTTAAATCAAAGATGGGTTTTGCTGAAGGAGCATTCTTTCTTCATGGCTTTCAGCTGTATTCAGAGGTGGGAGCTGAACCTTTGATGTGCATCGTTTTGTTCCCGTCGCCTCCTCGCGCAGCCCGGCCGTGCCGGCCGCCCGGCTCCACCGCTGCCCCGCGACGTCCGTTTGTGCCGTGTCACGGGGGTAGCTCCTCATCTGACCTTCTCGGGGTGGCAGAAGGCGAGGGAGAGGGGACTGTTAAATAAATAAGTCGGTAGCAAGTTTCTCTCACCGTTTTTTTTTTTTTTTTTTTTCTGGCAAAAAAGACCCAACAGAAAATTGGCAGGCTCCTGCTTTTTATTATTGAATTAAAATCTATTAAATAATAGCAGTGAGCCAAAACCTGCAGCCCTTATTAGGCAGCACTTTCAGAGAAGTGAAACGATGCTGAGTCTGGTTCACTGCTGCACTTTGTGTGCATGCGTGTGTGTATGATGTGTGAGGAGCGAGCTCATGGAGCTCAAATAGGGCTTTTAAACAGAAATAATACTGGCAGCTATTTCTTCACGAATCGAGGGCTATGATGTGTGTGTCTCCTGCCAGCGCGCGTTGCAGAGGAAGTTCACGTAAACTCTGGGGCTGGTTTGGCAGCTGCACCACTGTGGCAGGTTCGAGGCCTGGGTGCTGTTAAGCCGAAGCGATGACATTTTTACAAAGACGGCCTCTGTCTCATGGTTTCCATCTCTGGGCACCAAGGAGGGGGAACCCATCTCACTAAGTCTTGTCCCACTGCGGTCCTGACATCCCGCAGGGAGCGGAGATGAAACGTGCCAATGCGGGAATGAGTGGGAGCCGTTAAAACCGCGAGTTTCGCCCCCTTCCCCTCCAGGACTCGTCGTTTCCAAGGTCTTGCCAAGAAGTCTTGGTTCTGAATTGCTTCTCGTGTCACCAAAAGGCGTGACAGGGCAAACATGCAGTGTTAATTAAAACTGAATCTTCACCAGGGACTTTGTTTTAGCAGTATGGCCACTATTGAGAGTTATGTGCAGATGGAGACTGTGCAGTATCATGTGCTTCTCCCCTCATGCGCTTTCTCATCCGTGAGTTGCTTCCATGCTCAGGGACCTCATGTTCCCCGATTTCCTCTCCTAGTGTCCAGCGTGGAAGGTTCCCTATGGTGCCTGCTTCTTGCAGCCATCAGAATGCACAAAGTGCCTTTGGGCCCCGCTTTGCTTCTTGCCAGGGAAAACTTGGCGCACGTGTGACGGGATCGTTCTGCAGATGGGTGTTGACCGCAGCTAAAAACGCACTCTTAAAACACTTCCTAAGTGGTGTTCCCTCGGAAGCACCAGTGCAGGGCACGCACGGACCAGAACGACTCCTGCGACACCTGTACGGGGTGATTAGAGGTTAATTCCCCTGCAAGGGCTGCACTGTGTTTAGCGATGCCATTGTACGGGTGGTGTGGGGGGGAGTAATGTTAAATTAAACTCTTCGTAAGGGAAAAAAAGCATCCAGCCCCATTCTTTACTGCTCATTTTAGTAATTTCTTCCAGATAACCTACACATCTGTGTCAGCGCAATTAAAACAGAAATTCTGTCTAATGAACAGTTGTAGCCCTTGGGCTATTGCGGAATGAGCAGTGAAGTTGGAAACAGTCTTATTAAAATAATAATTAAGAAACAAGGGTGGGGAGGCAGAGGGAGGTGCAAATGAGATGCTGGTGGGATGTTACAGGGCAGGGAGCAGAGATAAACTGTAGTAAACCCTGTTGTGAACTCGCAGCGCTCCCTCCCCGCCCGTCTCCCCCACCGAAGCGACCATATGATGCAGTTTGAATAGGAGCTCTGTGGGCCTCTGACCTCCCCCCTTTCACCAGGGGCTTCTCATCTTTCAAGCTCACAATAAAATCTTTAAGTCAGAATTGCGTTTTGTGATAAACGGGTGCTCGTTAGGTTACCTGTCCCTAGTGCAGCCAGAGCGCAGATTTGTCTCTACTCTCTCATGGTCCTTAGTTGGTCCTCTTAAGCTACAGCACCGATTTTGCCTGTATTTCAGGAGATTTGGGCTTTCTGATAGCTGACAAAACTCAGGGCGGTAAATGTTTCTTGTATTAGATGCTCTTACATCTGCTTTTGTTTTTTTTTTTCCCCAGAAAACTGTCCCCTCTTGGTTAAAAAATGCAGTGTACCCCCACACAGTTTGCCTTAACTTCTCTTTCCTCCCCTCCCGAGGAGGGACAGTGACTCCCAGGTTGAGCTGTTTTGTTGCTGGAGGCGACCAGCTCCTCTTATGTGAGGGTGTATTTTATTCATTTTAAGTCTGTAGCTTGCAAGGGTAAATGCAGCTTTTCTTAGAAGCAGGGAAAAAAATCTGTTTGGCTGTTAACCCCTTGCGCTCTAGCAGTATCTTACTTAAGTCATCAACTTGTATCATGGTAAATCAATTAACAGCTGAGAGCTTGCTTCCTAACGCTTGCTCCTATTTAGAGATGCATGTGCTGCATGAAGATAGCTACGTCTCATTAACAAAACAAAACAAAAAGCCAATGCCAAACAAATCCCACTGGAATGACATATTGGAATGATTTTAGTGGGATTTATATCTATGGGCTGTGGGTTGGATTTTTTTCTTTCCTTTTTAAATGTTGGTTGTGAACCAGAGTGATTACTTATCATTTTCATTTTAACTCCATCTGACAAATCGTTTTAGATTGAGAAAGCAATACTGCATCTTTAAATGGCCACTCTGTCAGCGCATCTTGCAGGGCTTTAAATGCCCTTTGTTATCGCAGTCTAGACAGGACGCAGGCGGAATATTTGATATGTTATAAGGCAAAGATTTGACAAGGTTGAATTAATTTACCAGCTTACTTAAAGCTGAATTTCAGAACGTTTTTCCTTACAAACTTGCCTTTCTCTATATATATATATACACGTTGTTCTTTTTTTCCCTTTTTTTCCCTTTCACCCCCCTGCGTTAGCACAGTGTGTTTCGACTGTTTAGACTCGGAGAGGAGACATTAGCTTACTGCAGCCTGCAGTACTTTAATTGCCCTTTTTATGACTGTCTAGACATCATGCAGATGCATGTTTGTGGTGAGAAGACATTTCCCCCTCTGGTTATACGATAGTCTGAAACCTTTACATTCCCTATCTTCTTACCCCCTCTGTCTTGGAATGCGCTTTACTCCCTCTATCCCTGCGAAATCACTTTTTTTCCTCCTTGTTTTATTTATGTCCGTATTTATTTATTTAATTTTCTGGGGTGCTTCAGCCCCTGTTTTCTCGCTCTAGTTTTTCAGCACGTTCTTGGGCAATCGCTGGTGTTTTCGGGGGGATGGCAGCCTGCGGATCCGCTGCGCTGCGGGTGCCACTGTCCCCGTGTCCCCACACACCAGCGCCGCGACACGAGCCCGCATCCCCTTGTGGTACCGCTGCGGCCTGGCGGGCCGGGTTTAAGAATGAAAATATCAGCGGGGTTTGAATGGGCCGGGAGTTTTAGTCATGCAAATCGGACGCATTAATTAACCCCGTTGCTATAGCTCCCACTTTATTGTTAAATGCGGTGAAAAGGGGACAAGCTGTGTTGGCGGATAATCCTGCTCGGAGCGCTGCCCCCTCCGCCGTGCCCCCGACCCGCGCTCACGGTGCCGAGGCAGCTGCCCAGCTCCGCGGGACACGGGCAGAGCAGCTGGGAAGTCACCCCGGTGCAGGCCAAGGTGCTGCGGGCCGGGACACGGCTGCTCGCGCTGTCCATCCTGCCAAGGGCCATGGATTTTCCTCAGCATTGCTGGCAACAGGAGCTGGGGGCCAGGGAGCCCAGATGCGCTGTGAGCTTGTCCCGCATGGGATGCAGCGAGGAAAGCCCGTGGGAGCCCCAAAACACCCTCCGTTTATAAAATAGTCCCACGCAAATGGTCTTAGTTTTTCAGATGGGGAAAAACCTCACTTATTTTTGGTCTTAGAAGCAAACAGATGCAAAATGCACCATGAAAGAGAAATCTTCCAGAAAAATATTTGCTCTAGAAGTTCTTTAAATCCTTCCTGGGGCTGTTGCTACAACTGACGGGCAAGTTGATTACCCTCTCCTCTAATTTTATCACACCCCAGATGTTTTTATTCACTGTGTATATACACACACACACATAGAATACAATATCTGTGTAAATGTGGGAGAGAGTGTGCCTGCAAGCATGGATTCTCATTTTCTCCCATTTGGCAACATTCAGGCCTCCCCAAGAACTCTAATATGGTGGGGACCAAATGATAGCCCCCATGGGTGGGCACCCACGTGTGTTTTGTCCTTTTCTGCAATGGCTGATTGTATTTATCACTAGGATTTTACTTTTTTTTCCACAGAAGTAGCTTGCCTTGTGAAGTGTCACCACTGTTACAAGCAGAAAGCTGAAAAAAAACACGTATAAGATAGGGTTGCTTGTGAACAGAAAGGAAAGGTGTCCTGCTGCTAAGACCCTGGACACAGCTGAGGAAATCCGGTGTCAGTTTAGGGCCCTGTCATGGCTCTGCTTGTGGCTTTGCTCCTCTTGCTCAATCTCCGTTTCAACACCGTCTGCTCCCAAGTTTCCGTGGCCGTCTGGGGTGCCCGGGGCGTCGTGGACCCTGCACACCCTGGAGGAGCCGTGGCCGTTCCCATGATCCTGGGGCTCTCCAGGGGGCAGTCATGTGTGGCCGTTCACATCCTTAGGATGGACAGTCCTTTGCATGTGGCAGGACGGGGCTCCTGGAGCACCTGCCAAATGCGAATGGGCCTTTCGGAGCTGCTGCCTGCTTGATACGGGAGGCAGAGGATGCGGGGGAGCTTGTGCCTCGTGCGGGGGAAAATGCCCTGCTAGCAGGAGATTCCCCTTTGGTCACAGGGTTTCCTGGTCTTCTGCTCTGCTTCCACCCCATCCTGCATAGCTGGGCTTGGAAGCTGAGCACGTGCAGAGCCCTCTGTCACACCAGGTTTCGAGCGTAGCCTTGCAGGAAGGTCTCCTTGCATGGGAAGTCCTTAGGGGCCCTGTGTCAGAGCCCGTTTGGGCCTCAACCCTACGTGTCCTACCTGTCCCCTGCCCGCCAGGCTGGCCAACGTAAGCGCCCGAGTCCTGGAGACCGGCATTGCAGCCAGGTGGGAATTGGCTGATAAATGGTTTTCCCTGGATGGAATGGAATGTGGAAATGGAAACGTTCTAGGAGACAAATAGGGTGGAGGAAAGCAGATAAGGGGGAGTACATGGGAAGGAATTCAGTAAAAGCTGTCATACGCAGACGGCTACCTAGAGGGAGGCTACGGTCCCCTACGCACACCGCTGCCTTGATCCACAGTCATAAACTCAAGTCTCTGGTGTCCCCGGAGCCATTCCCGCCAGCGCTGGCCCGGGTGGAGCATCCCGTGCCCAACGGGCTGGTCTCCACCTCGCAGCTTTGTAGGTGAGGAAGAGGCGCCGCTGCCGAGTTCATTTGTATGTGCGTAGCACAGACACAACATACTGCATCTACGTGACGCACAGAATTGACACTGCTGCGTTTCCATGAGCCTAGTGACTAACTCTGTACATTCCTCGGAGTCCCTTCCGCAGCAGGACGGAGCGGTGCCCTGTCCTGCTGGCCGCAGTCACCAGCGGGCAGCACGTGACGTGATGGAGACTCTCGAAGCTGCGGGTTATGAGCCCTGCAAGTGCGAGGCAGCTCCTGTTACAGCGAGAGAGAGGGCTTAAAAGAAGTTGGAATTGGAAACTCAATCCATTTAATTGCTATTAGCTTTCTGGAGGGGTGGCAAAGCCCTCCCTGGATGGAGTGTTTGCTCTCCATGGAGCGGCCGTGACTGGCAATTTGTCTGTCGAAACAGATGTGGGCAGCAACAAACATCTATTTCTATAACTAGAAACAAATTTGGTAATTGCCTCTTTCAACAGGACTTGCTCAAGCAGGAAATGAAATTCCTAAATGGCAGTTAGCAAAAGTATTTATAGCTAAGTTCATAAATGAGACGTGCTCTCTTTTGTCATGAGTTTCTGGTGGTTGGAAGGAAAAAATCCTCTATGGCAGCAAGCTGCATATTGATCAGGAATATTCCCAGGGTATTAGAAAATATTTTATTTATTAATGTGTTTATTTTTACTAGCCATACGCATACACCTGAGAAACAAAAGCTCTTTGGTCTTTCAGAGTCAGTTGGCTGCGTTTGAGTCCGATATCGTACAGGCTTTCAGCTGATTTTGGTAGATTTGGTCTGATTTGCGCTGTCGTGATTGAAAATAAGGCCTGTAACTCAGTGTGCTCCTTGGCATGGCCACAATGGAGGTGTGGCCGGGTGAGACATCACGGTCAAACCCCCTAACTGGAGCGGGTGCCCAGGGCAGGGCCGCGCGCCTGCGAGGAGCGCGGGAAGGGGAGACCGGGGAGCACCTCAAAGTCCCAGCGGCTCCCCAGCAACCGGGTAGGCCTCTGCGAAGCCCCTGAGCTCTCTGGTTATTCCCGGCTTGGTGTGGGGACCATGAGAGTTTCTCCAAGTTTTCTAGTGAGCAAGCGAATTTACCTATCTTTAAAGTGCAAAATCAAAATTGCTTTATTCTTTGGGTTTGATTTTACTGGCCTTACCCTTGGGAATAACTTCAAAAGCACCATATTCCTTCCAGTAATTTCAGTAGGTTTTGATCAAGTTTACTGTGCATAAAATATGTTTCCCTAAAATACCGGAGGGAGTGTGGGAAGGAGAGAAATAGGCACAAAAAGGAAGGGAAAAGGTTGGCGTATACAAGTTCTTAAAGTGTCCTGGTGTCCTAAAGAATCTCCTTAGTTCTCCTGTGCCTCATGGAGCTGGTTAATGACTTCAGGACTTTCTTTAAACAGGTTATCACACTTGACAGGTCTTTGTTCAAAGCAAGGTGTCCCTGCTGAAGGACTTGCTGACTGTAACTTTAGTGTTTTAGTTTCTCTCTAAATACTGAGTGCTGCCGGGCTACTCCTTCCTTTGCCTTTGGACACAACTCCCGCTCCTCATGCTACAGGCAAAGTGGTGCAAGCCTGGGAAGGTCCCCTTACAAAAACAGGAGCAATCGTGTGATTGTGCTGTGATAGTGTTGTAAGGATTAATTAGGAAATTTTCAAGGACTAGCCAAACTGACGCTTCCACAGTTCTAACCATGAAGTGAGAGCATTTCCTTTAAAACAAAAATAACAACAAAAAAAGCAGGTGGGAGGCACAGGGCTAGGCCATCATTTGCCACTGACTCAGAGGATATGATGCTTGATTACCCAGGGTGACAAATGAATAAAATGAACTATATTAAAAGCACAGTTATGGTCCAAGAATTCACACTATGAACATGACTTCTTGAGGTCCTGTCACCCAGTCTCTTCTCAAACTAGCTCCTTTATGAGTCTCACTGCAAGATATTCTCAAGCCCAGTGCTGCAGTTCTCCACTGGGATCAGTAAATCACATGGTGCTACTTCTGCTTTGTACATCATAACCAGCCATGTTGAGTCTGGAAATGTAATTTAGCTGTTAACTGCCCCGATGATGCATGAAGCAGAACCGAACCCAACTGTCTTTTCCCAGCTCTCTGGTCTCTTGTCACTGGCCTGATTCTCCTCTCCTTTTCAGCCTTAGTTCTGCAGTCATAGCTCTAGCTTCAAGATATTACTGCTTTGTGCCTGACTGGCAATATCAGGACCGTGTTCTGTATCTATCTGCAGTACTTTCTGTGCTGTCTTGTGAACAAAAGCAGTTGTTGACAGTCTGGCAGGCCGTTCATTTGTGGCTATGGAGGTATTTAGCAGACAAATATAACAGATAAACACATGCATAGATACTGGAGTAATGACTCCGCTTGGTTTGATTGTTTCTGAGATGACCTAAGAGACAAATGACAGAAGTTGAGTAATCTGCCATCTTTAGTCCTTTGTTCTTTCATCTCCTCTTCCCCATGCAGCCTCTGAGAGCAGGAACACTGGCCTCTTTAACAAGTGGAGCTTGGCATCTGGAGGATGAAATGGCTTCTGTAAACCAGGAGCAATGCTCCATGCTGCACCCTCTTTGGCAACCCTTGGATTCCAGCTGTTGCTTGAAGCTGTTTTGGTTCTTGCTTAAATTAGAGCAGTTTGCATGTAATGCTCAGCCTAATGGGCCATCCTCTTTCCAAGTGGGTCTGGGAAGGACAGGATCGCTCGGAGTTGCATCTGTCACCCTGCGTTGTCGTGGCTGTGCCGTGGGTGTTCTTCAGCACCTCGTGTATAAGCAGGGAAGGGCGAGGGGCTGCTGTTAGAGATGGTCCCACAGTTGGGCCTGGTGCCTCTGGCTGCCTGCGGGGATCTTGCAGAGCCCAAAACCCAAGCAGCTGGTTGCGAGAGAGTTTATTTCCTGCTAAAAGCACCACTCTGAAGGGTGACTGTTCACATGGCTCTTCTCGGATCCACATTCCTTTGCTTTGAGTAGAGAAAATGAGGCCCCGTTTGGCTACCTTGCTTAACCCACATCCTTTCACAGAAGCTCGGAGTGTCTGGCATAGCTATCGCCCTTCAGCTGGGTTCAATTCTGTCGAGTTTAACCCTCAGCTCCTGCCAGGGAGATGCGTGTTGGCCTGACAAATTCCCGAGCTGTGAGGGGTCACAGCCGGCGGGCGCCGGCGCCAGCTCTTGGGGCCAGCACGGGTTTGAAACCAGCTCAGAGGAGCGGGCAGACCTCAGGCCTGCTCCGCGCATTTCCTCCCACCGATGAAACTCAGTTTAGCAGTGTCAGCTCCTGGTCTCTGTGGTTCTCCTCCGTTTGCACGTTGGTGTGCGTAAGGCGAGACAGTATGGGCTGCTTTCTGCTTTATTTTCGAGGAGCGATTAGGGCTTGTTTTGTGCCTTAGTTATTGGGTCGTGCGAGGTGGTGATGGGTTCAGCTGTCTGTGACAAGAACTGTCCTTGCGCATCTCCCTCTTCTTGCTGGTGCCTGTGGGCACTAGTGCAGCTGATGCAGGAGCGCTCCGAGACGGAGTGGAGACGAGGGGAGGAGGTTGCTCAGGCCTGTCAGGCAGCTGACAGGATGGATAAGGGTGTCTCTGCCCCTCCTTCCCAGTAACCCACTTCTCAGGGCTCCCACACCCCTGCGCTTGCCGCTGCCTTCGGCCAGAGTTGTGGGTGCTGAGAACTGCTGAAAGTCAGAGCCATCACGTCTCGTTCCGGACAGCGTCTCTACCTGCCCATTGGCAATGAGTTTCGTGCGAAGGCTGCGGCACCGGTCCCTTGGAAAACTGCTGGCTCGCGTTCTTCCCAGTGCACTTGTCAGAGCGGTGGGGAGGTGGAGGCAGGGACCTCCAGACACTGGTTGACAGCGGTGCTTGCTGTAGGGTATTAGTGAAGCCGTCCAGATTTCGGCTGCTAAAAGACATTTACTGCAGCTGGGGTAGCGGAGCAGCCCGTCCTTCCCCCTATGCCAAGAGTCTTTTTTCGTTTGCTCTCAGAGGAACTGCACCAGCTCGCTAAGAAACCTTTAAGGTTAGGGCCTGATGCTCTCCTTAACATCCCTGTGTGTCCTTGCCTGACTTCCCGCAAAGCTTGGAAATGCAGAATTTGGAAAATGGCAAATAGAAAGGATTATGGACACTTCTCATGCTCCAGCTTCAAATTCTTGCCCATACCCATCTCACTTGGGCTTAATTGATCTGTTCTTCCCACTTTCCTGATTATTGTTGAATGACCTCATCTGCACGTTCCCAAGCAAAAAGTAGCTGTACCTGTACCCTTAATTGTTTTAGATCCTTTTTTTATGTAACTAGTGCACTGCCATCAAGGGAAGCAAAGAACCTCTTCAAGCAGATGCCCAAGGGTGGGGGTGGATGAAAAGATTAGAAAACTGGGATGGAAGGAAATGTAGTCAGGTATGTGCACAGCTCTGCTGCATTTTGCTTTGAGTCACGTTGCAAGGGCAGCACTGTGGATATCGGAGGTGATAATGGAAAATCAGAGAAACGGTGCATGATGAAAGTACTCACCATAGATTTGCAAACACTTTTTATTAATTTATCCAGTTAATTTTGTCATGCCTGGAGAAACTGTGTGTGTGTGTGTGTGTGTGTGTGTGTGTGTGAAGAGACCTTCCTGTCTGAGACAGGAGTCGGAAGGGCTGCAGGAGCAGGGAGTGTCACGTGCATTTAAACATTTCGTAATTCCCGAGGATCCTGGAAGAAGCCGAGATGCGCGGTGCAGCATTACAGTGTGGGCAGCAGATCCTTTATGGATTTCATATAATCCGTGTGGCAGCAGCGCGCTTCCAGCTCAGAGCAGCGGCAATGGTTTCACGTCCTTCACGCTCCACGTTGAGCCCCGGCCCATCTGTGGCTGTGGCGGGGAGTGAGGTCCCCCTTGAGGGTGACCCCAAACTGAGTTCAGCTCCCCGGCTGAATCACCCTGGGGAGACCCTCTCCTCACCCGGCAGTTCCCCGAGGTCCCTGGAGTTAGGCCGGGTGAATAATCCTGCCCTTCCCACGGGCTCATTGCGGCAGTGCTCTGTGAGGCATCTCCCATGATGAGCTCTGCTCTGGCTGCTAACCCCATTTGGCCTATCAGAGACCTTAACTTTATCGTCCCCCTCCACCAACCGTGTATATTTGTGAAGTCACTTAATGCTAAGGCTAAGTTGGAGCAGTTCTTTGGGGTTGGAGTTTTTTTTCTTGGTATGCATGCTCAAACTATTGCTGTTGGAAGCCGTTCTTAGCCTGCGTCCTCTGGAGGCTGGAAGGATGCTCTTCAAGTTTGCACAAGACCCGTTTGCATCGCTTTGTATTTCAACAGGCAGTTTTTTCAAAGTCTTATTCTTCCTCTGCCCAATTTGTGGAGGCTTGTTAGGCAGCAGGAGGAATCGCTGCACGGTGCTGGCCTATTCGGGACCCACGCGGCCCAGGCACAGGAGTTGTTTCAAGTGTGTCAAATGCAGAGGTGAAGACACGGTACTCGGAGGAGTTCTTTGGCTATTCCATTAGGCATTTGCAACGTGTTTCCCCGGGAAGCTGAGTGACATTTAATTAAATGTAGTCCCTATGTACAGCGGAAAATGGACAGTTTTAAGTTTTTCATATCGTTGAGTTGCAGAATGGCTTTCTAGCCTGGAAGGGGACTCAGATGTATTACCTCAGGTTCTAGATATTTGTTGTTATTATTATTTTTTTTAACAAGACAGCCCTTTCACTGGTGTGGAATAAATCCAATAGCCAGATAAAACAACACAAGGAACCTGTCCACATGAAGCAAAAGATGCTTGTGATTCAGGGGAGGAGAGCTGTTACCGCAGCTCTCTTAAACGTTTGAAATAGTAAAATCTGCCTTATTTTTATTTCTCAACTCCTTTTGTCTTTTAGTCTCATGAGTTCTTACTCACTTCCCTTTGGATCTTTCTAATACTGAAATTACCATTGGTTTCTAGATGGGGGGAAGCCAGCGCAGCTACAACCGCAGTCCAGCCTTATTTTTCGCCTGCCTTTTTGCCTTTTCCCTGAACTTTGATCCCAGAGAAGCTGGGGTGACTCTGGGGATCTCCCAGCAGGAATCAACCCCCGCAGCCGTGTCCAGTGCTCAGTGCTGGGGCTTTTTCCCTGGGTGCTTTTGGGGAGGTTGTCCCCCAACAACCCATATGGGACATGCTGGTGCCGAAGGGGCCATCAGAGCAACCGCTGCTCCAGCTGCCTCCTGGTCTCCATCCTTCGCCACAAGCTGCTTGTGCAGAGAGGACAAGCCGGGGGCCTGCGTGGGGGCAGCATGTATTAAACATACGTTATTGTCCGTGTGGGCGAAACGCTCTCTTTCTGCCTAGCAGGGAGCAGCCGGCGCGGAGCGTTTCCTCCCGCAGCGCCGGCCTGGCCCTGTCTGCGCTGGGGGGGCGGCCGGGGGGATGGATTACAGGCAAATTACGCATCCTAATTGCGCCTTAGCCCCGCTTTAGTGCTCCTTTGTGTGCGGAGCAGCGCTGGGAAGCCGCTCGGGATTCCGATGTGTCGCCGCCTCCCTTCACTCGGGCGGCCGCATGGGATGAGCCAGGATGAACCGAGCCTGGCTGCGCTCGCCCCGTCCGGCGACGCGGGCAGGAACCACCTGCGACCAGGAGGCTCTGCCTGAAGAAGGGGGCTGGGAGCTCCCTTCCTTTTTCTTGCTTTTAGGTGATAAAGCCAGTCAGGCCGTGGTTTGCTTGGTATTTCATTTTATCCTGGAATAACAAAATGAAATCTTTTCCTCTGGAAAAAAAAACAGTGTCTCTAATCTTGACAGCTGCAAAAATTTCTCGGTTTTGTTTCAAGGTGGGAGAGCCGGAGATCGCTTTGTTGGTTTTCTTTTCCTTCCAGGAAGGGATTCCCTGGATACCTTCAGGGTATCCAGCCCAGCACAGGCCGCAGACCAGGAGCCTCGTGCCCCAGTTTCAATTCCGTGGCCGACTCTCAATCCCGGCCTTTGCCCGTCCCAAGCCAGGGCTGTTGGTTCGTGCCTCTCTGCAGGGGGCTGCAAGGGTCTGTAGCCCTTCCTGGCTTTGCTCTGCGCTGGATGCAGTTGCTTGCAAGTACTTAGATGAACACAGGAGGAACAAAGTATTCAGCAGGGTTTTCTTTGTTTTGTTTTGTTTTGTTTTTCTCACCACATCAGACTTAAGTTTTAGTGCCATTTGCTGGAGCATTTATGGTGACCAGTATTTTTTGTTTTGTTTTGTTTTTTTAGGAATTGTAGCTAATGCAGCAATGATTGTTCAGCTAGCCGTTGTCTCCGGAGTAGTTTCACTTCCCCTCCTCTTCCCTTCCCACATGATGGACAATCCCTGTATACACATATATAAATCATAATAGAATCATAGAGAGCTGTTTTGACCTGCAGATGCATGTTATACCCCACTTAAAGCAGAAGTCATCATGGTTAAGACCCTGTCTGAAAGCTCTTCTGTCTGCCTGTAAATCACAGCCGTGGTACCCATCACTGTTTCTGCAATACTCGGGTGGATTTTTTGATACTTACCGGTGTTTCGAAGCATTCATGTTCAGCAGCAATGCTCCAGGTGGAGGGAAGAGCTTTGATAAAGTTTTCAGCAAGCATTTTATGAACTGCAGTAATGGCTGTTAAAAGTAAGGAAATACATTTTAAAATGCACGGTCGCCCTCACTCCCCTGCGGCAGTCCTGGACCTTATGCATATGCAGAAGGTGAATTCTCAGCACTTAACAGTGTGAATATTGACCAAATAGTGCTCACTCCCTGCAAAAATATTATTAAATTCTGAATCTGCAGCTCTCGGGTGTTTCATTCTTAAAAAGATCTGAAACGCCCCAGGAAGCTGTGAGTTGCTCCTTTCTGCAGCTACTACGAGCTGTAAATCTTGGATTCCAGCTCTGTGCTGAGCAGGTCGTGTGGCTGCCGGCCCCAGTGCCAGAGATGTTTCCTCAGCCTCTCCGCGGACGCGGCATCTGCTCAGGGGCTCCAATTTTCCTAAATTTCAGGCACTTTTGAGCCATGTTGCCCTAGTGCCCCAGGCAGCAGCCCCACGGGCTCCTCCCGTGCAGGAGAGGGTGAGTGGACTTGGTTTTTGGGGATCGCTGCCCTGCAGGGGCTGCAGGAGGACTCTCCATCAGCCTGTTTGGTGCGTAGGGCCACAGCACTGCAGCCGGGAGCTTTGGGGCAGCGGCGGAGCTCCCCTGCGTGTCACCAAGCGCTGTCACCCGACGGGAAACCCTTCTCTAGGGCTGCGTGTGGTTGAAAGTGGCAAACGAGTAGGAAGCGGAAGAATGGGACATGACAAGCGATTTTCCTTGATCACGAATATCCAGTTTCAGGATTGTGAGAATCTGAGGGGAAAAATGCTTAGTTGCAAAACAGCTGCATGCGTGCCTCCCAACTCCAAAAGTTGCAGCGTCTAGACAGAAAATACAGAAAAGCAGGTTGTGTCACTTAAATGTGATGTCTGAACCTGTTAGTTTGAAACGTATTCTGGAGTAAAAATTATGCAAAATTAAATTAGTGTGACCTTACTTTGCATTTGGAGGCTGAATTTGCCCATCTTGTAAAGCCTAGCGCATTTATAACACTTCCCTTGGGGAAAATTACAGAGAGAAATGGAATGAGGTCTCTTCTAATTGAAAAGTGACAATGATTAGGAAGCCAAACACAGAATGTGTTGAGTGGGTTTTTTTTTTCTTGTTTTGGTGTGTGTGTTTGTGCGTGTGTGTTTTAGGAATACCAGTGGAATTATAAATTATGTGCTTTGCAGTTTGGCTTGTTTTTCATTCCCCAAAGGCTTTTTATTAGCATAGCAACTGAATTGCGCTTGTATAATAACATATTAACTCAAAGTTTGGGATTTTTAATGATCTTCCTTCATTAGTTGACTGAGCTGCTTGGATAACATCTTACCAAGTACATGCAGCTTTCCAGTGTGGGTTTTTTATATATACATATATATATATATGTATTTTTTTTCCCATTCTGAAAATGAAGCCCATGAAGACAAGTTAAAACAGAAGAGAGGTGGCAGAAACTGTCTTGAGTGGCTGCGAGTCTCTCAAAACTTGAAAAGCCCAAATCGCGTGTGGGGTTTCGGTTTTGTTCTTTTCCTCCCGCAAAGTCCAGGCTGGGCAGCGTGTGGTGGGGTTAGAGCTTGGCTCAGGGCAGCTGCTGCGTTCGCGGGCTGCGCTGCTCGTCCCAGGCTGCATCTGCAACAGGGCAGATCTTGAGGCCCTTTGCCAAGCACAGCAGTTTAGCTGCTCCTGGAGCAGAGGGGAGAGGTTCCTGGTGGGTCTCACCAGCTAGACCCGGAGTCTAGAGGCACCGCTGAGATGAAATTTGAATTTCAGCAGCTGCAAAGTGCACGAGAGTGAGTTGCACCTTGCAGCCCAGGTCCCCGTCCTGTGCGCTGCGTCGTGCTGCAGTGCGGTGTGTGTTTCCTTCCCTCTGCAGGAATACCAAGACTGTGGCTGAGGCGCACGGAAAAGGAAGAATAGAAATGTGGGAAACCAATGAGTTTGTATCACTCAGATACATTTCAGCAAACTCAGTTAGCAGAATGTTAATTTACTGATTAATTGTCCTCCCTCCACCCAATGTGAAGTCAGATATTAAAATTACTCTTCTATTTATAATTTTAATGTGATCACTGTAACGTTAGACTAGATTATACACTGAAGTGCCCTAATTCAGAGCTAAAGCGAGCGGCAGACCCAGCTTGCCCGGTGGGACATGGATGTGGCTGGAGCGCCTGGAGCTGGGAGAGGACGTGAGGTCTCTGTTCTGATACCCACCGCTCAGGTTGCTGCTGCAGCAGCTCCTGGTGGCTCCTTGGTTAATGCTCCAGTTAAACTAATCACAGAGCCAGAATACACAGGGCTGCGTCGGGACAGACAGGACATCAGGACGTTGTCCTGGGGCCCAGCAGGATCCCGGCATTCTGCCCATCTCAGGCTCCATTCACTACACATCTGTATACACATAGGAGATTTATCCTACGTGCTTTTTAAAGACAATAGAGATACTTTAAAGGTTGGGAATCCTCGGTGTGTATTGCCCTGCCCCGTCACTGCAGGTGGACGGGAAAGGCGAGTGCGCCGCGGTGGCAGCAGCTCTCCCAGCACCGACAAACCCCCGTGCCCCTCTAATGAAATCTGGCTCTTCCTGAGCCAGATGGTTAGCAGGATCTCTCCTTGCTAACCAGCGTAGTCGTGGTTCTTTTTTCTGCAGAAATGCCACCTCTTTTCAGGAAAAAGGAAGCTCTGCATCACAGGCATCCTCTTCCCGCAGCGTCTCTGTGCTGCGGCCAGAGCGCATGTTGCATTTCGTCTGGGGCTAAACTGACTCATTCTTAAAATCTGTGCTTTTTTTTTTTTAATCATTTTTTTTTCCCCCATCCTCTCTCCTGTGATGACTTGTGATGACTCCTTCAAGGAGCAGCCTCCGCGCCTCATATATATATATATATATATATATATATATATACATATATATATATATTTGCTTTTATTTTAGTTTTCTCCCCAAGCTGTTTCCCTCGCAGCAGCACTCGCACTCCATGCTGTCTTTGCCGTGGAGGGGTGCACTTTTAAGAAGATGCTTTAGCTGAAATCCCCTTGCACTGTTTGGCTCTTACTCCACCTTTTTCCAGCCCAGATTCAGCTTTGCAGCGCAAAGGCCATAAGTGAATGAACTCCAAGTCCAGAAGGACTTACTCATAGGCCTGACTTTAAGTGTCGGATAATGTTTCTGCTTTCAAGGCATACTTCTGCCTTTGAAGGTGCCAGGCAGAGCTGGTTAAGTGTGCTGGGTTCTTTTGGGATGATGGGAAATGGGCTTGTCTGGTGGCAGAAATAGCTGCTGTTTAGCAGAACTAACTCCAAGGTAACTGGCAGCACTTACCACCTAGACTGTTTTCTTGACATTTATTTGCTTTTCCTGGCACTTAAATGCCACCTGCCAGGAGAAAACTTTCCATGAAAAAGAAAAAATCCGCCTGACTCAGCGTATTCCGTGCCATCCCGTGTGGGCAGAACGATACTGCCCTTTTTAGGCCCGTATGAGCCTTCCTGCCTGTGCATATATTCATGTGCAGAGATGAAATACAGACGGCAGCAGCCGCAATCGCTTCGGGCACGGCTTTTCAGCCCTGGATTTTGTAACTGTCCCCACTAAGGAGCAAAGTGGGTTGAAAGCAGTGGCACTGCCGACGCTGAGCCTTGCTGCCCTCCTTCCCGCGGTACACGGGCACTGTTTTGGGGCAGCTGGAGCTGTTTAGGGGCAGCGACACTGAATTCGTGGAAATATTTACCCCACTTTTACAGCCTGTCTCCAGCACTCAACTTTATTTAGCTTCAGTGAGGTATGAGGACCTACTTCCTAAAATTTTTAGGAGCTGCTTCATGCTGAGCGCTGCCAAGTATCTCTGGAGCTAAGCGGATGGCCTGTTGTTTGCTTGTTCGCGGCTGTTTGGAGGGTTTTTGGCAGTTCTCCTTGAGGGCAGTTGCAACCATTCAGGCTGCCCTGTGAGCTGGCGGAAGGGAGCCCTGAGCTGGGCCTGGGCCCTGGTGGGTCGGTGGTGCTAGAGCTGCAGGCGCTGAGGTTTGAGCAAGTCTGGCTGCGAGCTCCCCGCTCGGCTCCCTGCGTCACTTCAGCAGTCCTGGGCCTCCGGAAAGAGGTGACGTCTGCTTGAGCCTCTGGAAAGAGGTGACGTCTGCTTGGTGCCCCAAGGCCGACTCGTCCCGTCATCCCTGAAGGAGGGAGAGCGGCGGTGGGAAGGAGACTGCAAAAGCTTAGCACGTGTTTTGAGAAGTTGTTTCGTTAAGAGTGATCGTGCGTGGCCACAGCTCCCCAGCCTGGAACAATGGGGCATTTGGCACCGGCGCAGGACCTGCCTCATGCCTGGCTGCGGAGGCATCCAGCAAACAGGATGCAGAAGCACCAGGTTGCGGGCAGCCTTGTGTCTGAACAGTGGCTCAGAAAATTGGTGTGCTTTGTAGATCATATTTAAAGATTCCTCCCCAAAGGCACATTATTCTGTGATACTGAAGAAATGAAATTATTTATTTATTTATTTATTTATTTATTTAGTCATAGCTGGGTTCAAAGCGCGCAGAGCCCACATACATATGCCTGAGAGCTTTACACAAGGGGGAAAGAAGCAGCTGCGCCGTGCTGTTGGCTTTGCAACCAAATTCGTTTGCCTTGTTCTTAATTAAGTGTTGCTTCCTCAGGTGGCTCAAAGTTTGTCTGTCTCTCTTGCAGCGGAGTTGGAGTTTGTACAGATAATCATAATCGTGGTGGTGATGATGGTGATGGTGGTCGTGATCACGTGTCTGCTGAACCACTACAAACTCTCTGCACGATCCTTCATCAGCCGGCACAGCCAAGGGAGGAGGAGAGATGAGAATCTGTCATCAGTAAGTGACACCCTGGTGTTCTAATCTGTGTTTTACTGTGTGGTTTGCCAAGTGATGCAGAGTTTGGGAAACATTAGAGTTGGAGGCATCGATCTCAGTTGCATCTGCCCACGTGTCACTCTGCACCGTGTGAAGAGACACCCTCCGAACGGTGTCTTCAGTTTCTTTTCTTTGTGGAGCCTTTTTGGCAATGCCTCTGGCTCCTTATGGTGATCAAGGTTATATTACGTGGACCACCATAACCCTGTCTTTGCCCTGAGGTAGTTTGCACTTTCCATCGGGGTAAGCCTGGGAGCCCCTGTGGCCTCTGCAGCTGCTGCACGTCCTTGCACGGCTGTTGCCTGATCCCCGGCAATGCTCGCTGCTGCGGCTGAGCGCGCGAGGCTGCTTGTGGTGTGTCCTGTTCACGAGGGCTGGGATACAGATTCCTTGGGTGTGTAGTCAGTGTGATGGGGTCCTCAGCTGGAGAGTCTCAAACAACTAAGTTAAAATTCACCACCTGACTTCAAGAGGATAGGACACAGGGAAAGACCTTCTCTGGTTTTCTGCACTGGTGAAATTGTGCTGCCGTTACAGTAGTGGAGAGTGTCAGGAAACGCTTGTCAGCCAGACAGGCAGGAATCTCTCCAAAGTAACGCTCGAGTGGTTCATGGCAGAGTGCAGGCTTCCTGCTTCATTAGAACCCACAGAAGAGATGCATTAATTGTGCCCTTCGAGGGGGAGCTTCTCCAGCCTCGTGACAGATCCTGCTCCTGACAGAACTGCAGTGTTCCCGCACATGCTGCAGCTCAGAGTGAGTTACCAGAACCTGTAGAGAAAAGAAATAGAATTTCCTTGGAGGGTGAACATGTACTATTCACTGCTGTCTACATGACTCTGTCTTCCAGTGCAGGGTTATCTTGTACTGATACATTTTTTAGCATTCACCCTGAAGGATCTGAAAGCTCTTTAAATGATACAGCTTCTTCAAGGTCATTGCTTCTCAGTCCTGCTTTCATTTGTAGACTCCCACTGCAGGCTGAACACATCAGTAGTTGTTTGCTTTGTTCCATCTGGGCCTGTGTTCTCTTGTATTATATCCATGCTTGCTGCAAGAAAAAGATCAAATAGTGTGATTGCTTTCTTCAAAAAAAAAAAATTGACAGTCTGTCATTTTGTCAGTGTCCCTTATGGGGTGCTCTGTGCCAGAGAAAATGCCCCCCCAGGGAAGGAGGGCTGTGAAAACACTTCACTTGGCAGCACGTGGGCTGCGTCCCCAAAAGGCAAGGTGCTGAACTCGGAGCGGGATGAGCGCTCCAGGCGTTTCCCTCCTGCGCCTGCTTGTTTAGGGGCTCGGAGCTAAACACCAGGTCATACCTGGGCTCATTTTGGAATTCCCAAACTTACTTCTCTTTCTGTAGTCTCATGCCTCTGGTTCCAGTGGTAGCAAATTGTGGGCACATGAGCACCTCTACTCAACACTCATAAGCTAAAAGTTGTTTAGAGGCCATTGTGTAATATTTTTTCAGCCCAAAGTAAACAGGAGTGAGGACTCGTTGATTACCTGGATCCCTTCATCTCTCATGAAAAACCTTTTTTATTTTACAATACCTATGTATTTTTTCTTTTCTTTTCCTTAAAAGAAGGCTAACGTGTATAGAAGATCTCATGCAGGCTGAACAGAAATTTCAAGTTGAAATAAAATATAGTAAATTATTTTATTTATTTTAAGATCTCACCAAGTCAGTCTTACGTCTAGCCATTGTTTTCGGCCCAGGCAGTACACCAGCAAAGATCTGTTACTTACTCGGCCCACTGGAACATCAGTCATTGAAATAGCTTTTCAGCAAGCAGTTGCCACCACACGTTTGTTAGAGCTCCTTGCAGCCCCAGAGCCCTTCTCTGTGGAGAGCTGTGCGTGTGCAGCACTGGGTTCCCCCTCCTGAACATCCTTCTCCTCTCCCTGTTCCCTCTTGCTCCAAGTGCGGCGTAATTGAATCCCTGCCACACTCTCCTTGTGGCCCAAGAACCCTCCTGGAAGGACAGAAAAGCCCCTGTGTGCGAAGCAGGAAGCTCCTTGCACTGGGAGCAGTTGTAATTAGGATCTTAGAGGGGGCTCACTTCAGATTCAGCACAGTATATGTTTTTGTAGGAAACTTCTCCACGATAAACTGATGTTTGAGGATAGCAGGCAGATTTGGTTGAACTAGTTACTGGTTTACATAATCCATTAAACTTGCACTGAACTTTTGTTGGATTTTTTTTTTTTTATCCCAATCTTTATCTTGCTGTCGTGACCAAAGAGAGGCACTGAACTGCGTACACACTCTTCCTCTTTTAAAATATTAAAGTAGTTCATCCCATGGTCAGGAGGCTCCCACGTCTGCATTAGTTGTCCTTTTCTGTTGCTGTAGCTCAAAAATTACAAGTGAAGGAGAAATTCATTTCCCAGAGGTCTTTTTAATGTGGTCTCTGCTAGCGAGGAAATCTTGTAGTATTGTATGTGTGTCTCTGTAGCCGTCTCTTTGCTCTGTCTAAGCTCTGTCATTTTAAAATAAGTACCTTTGTTTTTCCAAAAGGAGGATTCTTTAAGAAATGCTACTCAGACCCTTTTTTTTTTTTGAAATAAGGTGGGTGCTGTCCGTACAGTTTTGGGACAGTGAGAACCTCACAACCCTCTTCCCTGTGTGCTTCCCTCCCCCTAAGATAAAAGAATCAGTACAAGTACAATTTCCAAAAATAGCTTTGTCCCACAAAGTGGAAAATATAAGCCTTTCCAAAGGCTTTCAGACTTAGTTTTTACTATTTGGTTTACACTAAAAATTTTCTGACATTACCAAAGCAAGCAGTTCTATAAAAGTCAAAGATTGATCTTTAAAAATAAATTTTAAAGTGTAGATTTTGAAGTGAGTTATGCAATAGTTGGAGGTTTTCAAAGCTGTTATTGCTCATTGCACATCAGAATCGCAGCTTTTCAAAAAGAAACATAGCTTTCTGGATGCAGTTGAGGATAAGTCAGGTCAGAAGTTTTGCAGAAGAGAAGTGCAAGGAATATCAGGCTGGGCTCAGGGCGCTGCTGAGCCGGTGGGGGAGAGCTTGCCTGGCTCAGTGTGGTGAGGTGACAATCTTGTGACCAAAACACAAAGGTTAAAAATACGTTTGTTTTCCATTTTGGAGACTTTACCCACCTCTGGCAACTGATTTCTGGCAACTTAATCCCACCGCGATCTTTTTAAGGTGAGATATAAGCGCTTACTCAGATGGGCTGCATGACACTCGTATAGCGCTGGCGGAGATGTTTGGGTGAGCGTCCTGCGAGCGGCCAGCACGCCCGGCGGGAGGCGCGGGGCCTGTGCGCAGGCATTTCTAGAGTCAAGACCTAAAGTCTCAGCAGAAGGGTTTAGAAACAAATGAGCAGATCCAGCTCTGGCAGACACTGCGTTGGGGATGGGTCTACTGTCTTCTGCTGACAGCTCCAAGCATCCCATTTTCATGGCATTTCTACAATTTTCTATTCTTGCATTCATGCATAGCCCAGAGCCCCAGTCCTGTGTCAGGGTTGTACAAATGGAGGCTTTTAAAAAGCTGAGTTTGTCTCTGAGCCAGAGAGGTTTCCTCCTTACACCCGTGGAGGGATTTTGGGTGCAGGCAGCGCATGGAGCAGATACCGAAGTGCTTCCCGTTGGGACGTGTGACGTCCCCTTCACCTCCTGTAGCGGAGAGGCCCTGATCAGCAGGATCGGCACGTGAAGCAGGGGTTAAAGGCTGGGTTTTCATCTGACAGATGCACTTACTCTGGGGTCTTTTTAGCTGTGGGGGGGAATTTTAATGTAGACTATCCATACAGGCAAGAAATACATATAAAATGGACTAGACTAAACAGTTGATGCCTGTGTAAACAGTTGCATATTCAAGTCTCAAGGTCTGTATAAAATACGGGCATTGTATTGTTAGGCTGCCAGACGCTTTGGTGGGATGGATATGCGGTGTAAAACGAAAACAGTGGATTCATTAGCTTTAGCTGGAAAGTCTGCCATTACCATAACACTTAACCTCTGCTGTGCCAAGGTGTTCCCTAAAAAACACAGAGAAGTGAAAAGAATCTGGGCCATCTCATTTCCATTTAAATCACTGTTTTCCTTGCACTAGCAACAGGGCTGCCTTGAGGTTTATGTGCAGAGTTGAGCTCCAGAAACAGGAATGTGATTGGATCTTCTCCATATCTGATAGTGCCTGCGATGCCACAGGAGAAACTTGTCTGCAGACTGCAGGAGATGCAGGCGAAGGGGCAGGGTGGAGGGATGGGGGTTTAACTGGCAGCCGCGGTGGGGATTTTCATGCCATCCATGTCAGTTTGGGCTGTTGCGAGGAGCTCCGGGGTACCCAGAGCCGCTGTTGCTGCAGGGCTTGTGTGTTCGCTCTGTCCTGTGGGCCCCTGTGTCCTGCTTTGTGCGTGTGTGGGGATGAGCTCTCTGCCCTCAGCACTGGCTCTGCCACAAATGGAGGAGCCGCTCAGCCACTTCCCTTTACCTCCCGCAAAGGGTTCACAGCGTTCATCAACATTTACCCTTGTGCCTGTCTGACTGATACGGGGCTAAACATGCTTGTGACACCTGGGCCGGGTGCAGGGCGCCGTCTGGCAGGCGTCACCTGTCATGGCTTTATCAGGAGAAGTGTCTGGCTCGCAGCTCTCGGCACAGAGCACGTCGGCTTCCATGAGGGTGTCGGACCGCAGCGCCCAACCTGACTGTGGCAGGAGGAGGTGTTTTGATAGCAGAAAGGTTTGCAGCGCCCTGCTGCACAGGGGAGCTCCCTGGGACGGGCTCTGGATAGAAAATACTGTTGAAGGAAGAAAGGGAGGGAAAAAGAGGGCATTTTGCCCACTGGAGGTAGATTTTTGCTGCCACTGCCCAAGCTGGAGATTCACTTACAAGGAGCCGTCAGGTAGCGGCTGTCGCAGTGCCCCACTACGGGCCTTGTGACTCCTTCCTCTCCAACCTCGTCTCCAGGAACAGGGCTGCTCTCTATATGTGAATATTAGCAATATTTAAATACTTTAGCTCAGCAGCAAAAGTTAGAAGTGAACTGTGCAAGTTCAGAGTATTCCCAGCAAATGAAAAGAGCCCTTGTTTGGATGCTTGGTTTAATCAGGACTCAGGGGCTAGTCTCACGCTTTGGGGCAGGTTTGTAGCTGCTGCTGGCAGTGTGAGGAAGCCTCGAGGCCACCCAGACTGTTTTAAGCCAAGGACTTAACTTTTGGGAGAAGAAATACTGCAGGGCCATCCTCTGCTCTGTTGCTATATATTATCTTTTATAGCCAAATCAAAATAATGTCAAACTCCCGAGTGCTCTCATGTTATCTGTATTTTCTCATGGCGTCTTTGTGTGCCTGCATCAGAATGTGGGTTGTGGGAGGATTGCTTTTTTTGTTGTTTTTTTTTTTATTATTATTTTTTAATCTTGTCATTGTTTCACGTAGGGTTTTCTGATGTCTTGTGAATCACCAGCAGCGCGTGGATCACAAACTGAACAGTATTGCTCTGGCATGCAGGAGCCAGGGCGAGCACCACGCTGGGTGGGCGGCCATGGGAGGGGGAAGGACTACAAATAAGTGAGTGTAATTTGCTCATGTCACTCTTATCATTCATTCTGCAACTAGTTTATTAAATATATACGGAGGGAAAAAATGGAGGGAAAGCGTGATGGCAAGAGCTGCTCCCAGTGCTGAGGAAGTGCTCTCAGGAGAGCGGTCAGTGCTGCTGCCCCACGCAGTTTGCTGCAGAACATGAGGATTTCGGTGCTGTCGCTCGCAGGGCCTGTTCTGACCTCTCCTCTCCTCCCCATGCAGGAAGGAAGCCTGTGGCCTTCAGAAAGCACCGTGTCGGGGAACGGGCTAGCAGAGGTGAGGGTGAAGCTGGGACCGCGCAGCGCGTGCTGCCCGTGCCCGCGGGCGGCCGCCTCGGCCCCTTCTCACGCGCGCTCCTTGTCCCCCTCTCAGCAGCAGATCTACGCGCCGCGAGGCAGCGAGCGGCTCGCCGTGCCCTCCTTCCTGCAGCGGGAGCGCTTCAGCCGCTTCCAGCCCACCTACCCCTACCTGCAGCACGAGATCGACCTGCCGCCCACCATCTCGCTGTCGGACGGTGAGGAGCCGCCGCCGTACCAGGGCCCGTGCACGCTGCAGCTGCGCGACCCCGAGCAGCAGATGGAGCTCAACAGGGAGTCGGTGCGGGCGCCCCCCAACAGAACCATCTTCGACAGCGACTTGATGGATAACTCGGTGTACGGGGGGCCCTGTCCCCCCAGCAGTAACTCTGGCATCAGCGCCACCTGCTACGGGAGCAACGGGCGCATGGAGGGGCCGCCGCCGACGTACAGCGAGGTGATCGGCCACTACCCCGGCTCCACGTTCTACCAGCACCAGCAGCACGGCAGCGCCGTGCCCCCCATCCTCGAGGGCAGCCGGCTCCAGCAGCCCCAGCTCGGCGGCCTGGAGAGCACAACCGCCTGGAACAAGGAGAAGGAGAAGCAGAAAGGGCACCCCTTTTAAAATATATATATATATATGTGTGTGTGTGTGTGTGTGTAAGAAAAAGGAAAAAAAAAACAAAATCACGCAAGAAAGCAAACGAAACACTCTGCACTTCTCGTTAAAAAGAGCGAGAGTTGAGGAAGACGAGCAAAGAAAAAAAAACACGCCCTTCCCATCTCTCCGTGTATAAATATTTACTTGTTATGTCTGGTCTGAATGCACAAGCCTACAAAGCTTGCAAAAACATTTCTTTATGGAGCTGTGTCTAGACGTTTAAAAAGGAAAAAAAAAATCAACCGTAGTCTTTTTATTTTTTATTTTTTGTTTGTTTCTAGTTGAGCTGTGTGTGAATGCTTTTTTTTTTTGTTGTTGTTGTTTGATTATTTCACTTAACTTTAAAGACAAAATATTTGCACAAAAAAAGTTTTTGTTTAAAGATCTGCAATATAAATATATAAATATATATTAAAAATAAGAGAAAGTGTATGTGTAAGGAGCAGGAGTATTTTTGTATTAGAAGAGGCCTATTCAAAAAAAAAAGTTGTTTTCTGAACTAGAAGAAAAATGGCAATTTTTTGAGTGCCAACTCAAAAAGTGTGTATTACATTGTAAAAAAAAAAAAAAAACAAAAAAAAACAAAACAAAAAAAAACAAAAGCAGGGGTTTAGAGTTATTTATATAAATGTTGAAATTTTGCACTATTTTTTAATATAAATATGTCAGTGCTTGTGTTGGTCAAAGCCTCTATCATGTCTACCATGGAACTGTTAAGGGATTCTGTGTGGAAGTGAAGAACAAACTAGCTGGAAGCAGGGGGCAGTCCCGGCGTTAGGAGAGCCCCGCGTGGAGCGGGTGAGCGAGGCCGCGTCTCGTGCAAACCTCCCGTCCCGGCCCCGGCCACCCTCTCCCGTTTATACATTCCCAGCCACGTAAGAGGAGTCTGTGTGCGCGTCTGTGTGTCCCCAGGTAGGATTGCTGGAGTAAAAGATTAAAAAAAAAAAGTACAATAAAAATCACTGCTTCTGTGAGTCAGCCATGACAGAAGCAAACAAAAATTACTTGATTTTTTTTTTTTTTTTTTTTTGGACAACCTCTAACTTTTTGGAGGGGGGTGGTGGGGATGAGAATAAACTTCTGTATCTGAAGGAACAAAGTGTTTTTTGGTTTCTTTCTTTCTGTGTTAAACGAAAGGGCCCTATTTGGAGATAAAGCGGTGGCTAAGGAGATTGATGAGAGTTAATGGTACCGTGCCCACAGCCTGCCTTTCAACACGGTTTAAATATCTCATTGGAAGTGCAAGCTGGAAAGCGTGTTGCTCATGAAAGCCATTTTCATTTTATTTCTATGTCCCAAATTTTTACTTGGAATAAAAAAGCGTAGTCATGTCTCACAAAATACCTGCAATTCTTGTAGGCTGCCTCTGGTCCTTGTTGTATTTTTATTTACTGTCCTAGCTAAGGAGGCGTAAAGTACAATAGGTAGAAATGAATCTGCCCTTGTGCTGTGCTAATCAAAGGCTACAGAAATACGCTTAGTGCTCTAGAAGCAAAACTCCTTTACCTCCTATGAAGAATTCCTGGTTCACAGCCCACAGTCCTGTGCCAGGCGATGCCGTCTCCCGCCCTCCAGATTTTGTGCGTCTTTAATTTGTCTCTGTTTCGGAAGCATTTTTGTCTTACTCTGCTATTGTTTACATTTTTATATCGCGTCGGTGTCTGATAGGTGTTTTGCCCTTGCAGTGAATTTGTATGTGACAGAATGGGCGAGTGAGAAATTTTGAGAGAGAGAGAGAAAAATAAAGGGAAAAACTGTTCCGGCCCCCACGTGTGAAACCCACTGGCAGGGCCAGGGTCTCTCCGAGTGCCAGGAAGGGCTGGGCAGGGGAGCGCAGCTTTTCCCAGGAGGTGTCATTTTGTTTTCTGCAGGATGCTATCTAGTAGAGTGACATAAATGAAAGATATAAAGGCAATAAATATTGTTTTTAAGCAACTTTTCTATTACTTGAAGATAAAATAACAAACACGAGAACAGTTTTGAAGTTCTGACCATTTGAACAATATTTATATGTATTTTAAAGAAGACAATGAATAGCTGAACTTGAAGTTTGATTGTTGTTTTGGAGGTTTTATTTTTTTGCTTTAAAAGAAAATGCCTAGAAATAGTCCTGTACCTTCTCGATCTCCAAACTGCTTTTCCACACTCTTGAAATCTTCATAGCTTTATAGTCGCGTAACCTAAATTTTTGATGACCATCAAAAAAAAGTCACAAAAAAAAACAACTCAAAGGAGTAAATCTAGTTTGTCATGAAAGGTACAAAACTGAGGAATTTATATGAGTCTTTTTGTTTCTTTTTTTTGTTTTCAAACAAAAAAAAATGTATCTTTCCTTTATGTAACATGTCTATTTAGTGCCTTATTAAAGCAGCAGTAACCCTCCCTTTTCCAAGAGGGGCACAGGGGCCCGTCCTTCGCGTCCTGCGTAACCAGCGTCCTTAGGACCTTGCGTGCCTCGCCGTGCCAGGTGCTCCCGCTCCGCCGCTTCTTCCCTCGGACTGTTCGTGAGGCAACTTGAATTTATACATTTATGCACATCGCCTACTCGTGTAGGTAGGAAACTGTGGTGGATATTGTAAATGAGATACCAACCAAAAGACAGACTGAAATATAATATCTGCTGCCCTCTTGAGCCAAAACGCGTGAATAGTGTCGCTGGGTTTTGTTGCGGGGGGAGGTTGTCGGGGAGGGTATATGTGGGGGGATGTTCTGTGATTTAATACGTTTGTTTGCTACAAAAAAAAAGAAAAAAAATGTTACCTCAGCAGGTTTTGGGCGGCGTTTGCGTCGCCCGCCCAGAACGGGATGGTCGATACGGAGGTGTCGCCTGGACTGGAGGTTGTTAAGTGGCTCGAGTGTCTTGTCGCGTAGGGGCAAAGCCCCGCGAGAAATCAGAAGGGTGGTTTGAAAAGGCACCCGCTCCCGGGTGGTTATTGGAGCGGGCCTTGGAAAAAAAGTAGTGCAATTACAACTAATTCTTTGAAGTCCTCAAAATTTCAACTGATTCTCTTGCTTCCCCATCACCTCCCAGTGTGAACTTCATTTCACCAGCATCATCCCCGCCAGCGCTTGCAGGTCCTTGAGTTTGTTGAGTTCCCGGCTCCATTTTCACGTAACTCCTCTGTAGTGAGCCGAGCTCCCGGGGGACACGGGGGGCTCCTCAGCGGGGAGGCCCTGGCGCCTCAGGGAGACCCTGTAGGGCCATGGAGGCCACGTGTCACCTTGTCTCTGCTTTTTTAATCCCTCCGCTTTGCAGTCCGGAAAACTTCCATAGATTTCTCAAGTTCTGAATGGGTGTCTAGAAATAACAGTCTTTTTTTTTTTATATATATATATTATTATTATTATTGTTATTGTTGTTATTATTATTATTACTATTTAATGTTACTTTTATTTTGCCTCGGGGTCCATTTCTTCCCAATACCCGTCTCCTGTCTTGCCACCAAGGCAGAAAAATTGCTTTGCACACGATTGCTGATGTGTCGGCTGGTTTTCTTCTGGCCTTTGTGCAGGTGACGAGCGAATGCTCCTCACAGTGGGGCTTGGGTCCTGCGATGTGGAGGCAGAGAGAGGTTCAGGCCCTTTAAGAATGACTTATTTATAATCAAAAGCAGAAGAAACGAGACATTGCTAACGCTTAGCAACCTCTTGTCCTAGCCTGCCTTTTTGCTCGAAGTTTTAAGTCATGTTAGCTTTAAAAGGGGTGGTTAATTCTACAGATTTTTTCTTCTCTTATGGTATGGCAAGCAACATTCTTAAAGTGCCACCAAAACTGAATGACCTGGAATGTGAACGGGGCTTTTTCAGTAAGGATGGCAAGAAAGAAAGGATTTTATTTGGTTCTGACACTGGCAAAACTAAGTTCCCTTTGCAACCCTTGATTTCAATGGCTTGGAAATTCAGCTTTACTAATCCAGTGCATTGTTTGCATAAGTGTTGCAAAATTCATTCTATCTTAAGTGGGAGTATAAGGAAAACCAGTTGCTTTCTCAAGAATCACCCTTTTGTATGTCTATAAAACTATAAAATTGCACTAACTGCTCTACTCAAAAATTAATAAATAAAAGCCCAACATTTTTACTAAGGGTTGGAAAAAGACTGAATCCAGATGTGTAGCATTAACAGTGCTAGGCAAGAACAGAATGAATTTTTAATTTTTAATTTCTTCTGTCTCTGTATAGCTCAGAGATTTTCTATGTACAACACAAAGCTACAAAAAGTTTTCCAGAAACTACGCTTCAAATTTTCGCTGTACTATAGAAGCTCATGAAGGACAACATTAAAGTCCAAATTTGTCTGCCTTATAGTCACATTTCATTGTATTAATATTTTCTTAAACTTCCAATTGCATTGCTTTGGCTTTGGAGTTTGTTATAGGCAGTCCTGTATCCTGAGTTCTGTTCAAGTTTAAACTTATGTAAACTATCGACAGCACATGCAATGCAGTACTTATCTATATTTTGCTGTTTTAGTATGAACATGTACTCTGATGCCAATTTACAAAAATCTGTTGTAAACGCTTATTGTGTAACAGTAACCAATAGTGGCAATTATATGTCATTCTAAAAGCTGCAATACTTATACAATAAATTTTACAATACTTTGGAAAATTTGCCTTCACCTTTTGCTTTGTTACTCAAAATCTGAGTTTGACAACACAATGTAATTTAAAAAGGTCTTCCTGTTTTTAAAAAAAATTGGAAAATTAATATTTGTGTATTTTTCCCCACTATGCTGTTGAGTTGCCTTCCAAATACCAGGCCAACGTGTGTCCTGACACACTGTGTATTTCCCCATGAAGCTGTAGCTGGTTCCCGGTATATTTGCATGCTTGAGCTGTGTGTGCATGTGTGTGAGGACGGTTACGTTTTCTTTTGAGTAGATCGGGTGTCACAGCTTTAATTCCTGATGAAGCATCCCTGTTTTGCACCAATATAGACAACACTCGCAGCCCTGCCTGTCAGACGAGAGCATCACTGATGGCCAGAAGGTCTTAACTTGAATAATCATCAGTCAACGAGAACTGTGTAGATTGACTCAAACCCTGAGCACAGATCAGTTGTGTGACTTCTTTCTCTCTTTCTGAAACTGTGGTCAAACTGCAATGATCACATTAAAATGATTGAAAACTTAATTGCTTGCAGGGGTTTTCTTTTGTATTTCCGAAGGGTTTCCTTTCCAAGCCTCACCTGTACAGGAGAGACCTTGGGAGCTCTGCTCCCTCTGGATAAGAGTGTCCAACGGGGCCCATGCTCGCTGCGACACCGCCGGCCCGGCTCGCTCACTGCCCACTCTGCTCCTGAGCCCATCTCAGAGCAGGTGGTGGCATTCCCAAAATTGGCCCCATCTTTCGATAGAGGGGGCTGCAGCTGCGGTGGATGGCCAGGTCATGGAGACCTGGCTTTGCTTTTGGGAGCTCCCGCTGTGGGTGCTTGACGCCTCCAGCCGAGCCGAGGCCTGTGTTGCTGGAAAGTGGCCTGATCACAGAGCAGGAATGAGGAGCCCAAATCCCACCTTCCAGCTCCTGTCCCTGCATCGAGTCACTTATCTCTCAGTTGCGATTTATTCTGTGGAAATCCCAGTTTCCTATGTGGGTCGCTGCTGAAAAGACATCGCCGGGCGCTGCTGTGCTGAAAGGCAGCTGGATGCAAGCGGGAGGCTTAGATATTCCCCCATGTTAAGAAACCGGCTTCCCCTAAAGCTGCACGCGCCATTGCCCAGCTCGTGGGCCTGCTCCTCCCATGGCGGGAAGCGCCTCCACCTGCACGTGCTGCCGGAGGTCGTTGTGTGCATCCATGGGGAGCCCCTAGTCCCAGAGCACGCCTAGAACCCTTGAGCGGCGATCCGGCTGCGGGAATGCAGCTCTGGGGGCGTCACTGGCAGCTTCTAGAGATGTTCTAGAGATGTTACAGCCCCGGAGCTATCCTTGAGCCTCCTGTATGTGGTGTTGCTCCCTTCTGTCATGTTTGGTGCCTTCCAGGAGGTTTAGAGACACCAGCTTCTAGTCAGGAAGTGTTTTTTGCTCTAAACTATGTTCTAAGCGAGTAGAAACCTGCTGCACAATTTTAGGGAGGGACTCGCTTGCTTTCCCTTCCGTGTTTGGAGCTCAAATTTTCAATGCGTTTGCAGCAAAGGGCGATGCGCTGTCCCTGGAGCAGGGCTCTCACGGGCTGGACTGCTCTCCTGCTTCAGGCAGAGCTTCCCTAGGCCTTCCAGTGGGATTCATGAGGAGGAAGGGCCTCAGGCAGATCCTTACTGGGGCCTAGGGACAAAACCTGCACTTCGTCCTGAGTGCCTGGACCGAAGAGGAAGGCCAAGGTGTTGTGTTTCTCCGGGAGGTGACCGTGGGCACAGGGAGGAGGTGCCACCAAGGGAGATTTCCTGCCTGGAACCCCAAACGCTTTCCTTGCCATCGAGGAAACACAGAATCATCCTTGGGGGTCAGGACTCGCGGTGCCGGCGGGCACAGCGCCTGCCCCAGCACGAAGGCTGTGCAGCGCCAACGGGTGCCCTTCGGCCTCGGATCACTGCTCTCTGAAGGACCTTTTCATCTCACATAGCTGAAAAATCCCACTGGAACCAGCCTCTTCCCACAGAAAATGGGCACTCGGATGAAACCACATTTTCCAAAGAGGATTTTTCTTTTAATGGAAAAAAAAAACAAACGCCGCCAGCTCAGCGCGTGGGAATGGGCAGAGAAGCGCTGTTACTAAGCTACCTTTCTGCAGCGAATGAGGTGATCTGGGGACACTGCAGCATGGCTCTTTGTCAAAAGATTACTTAAAAAAAAAAAAAAAAGAAACAATTTTAATTGTGACTTTTGGAAGCCACAAGTGGCAAAACCTTTGGTTTTGAGCAGAGTTGAACGCATTGGAAAGGCCTTAGAGAAAGGCAGTTGGGCCCAGCTCTGCCTGGCCCGTCCAGCGCCGGGGCCGTTCTGCGGCTGGTGTTTGCTCATAGACGGGAGGCTACCGAGTCCCCCAAGGGGCCTGTCCTGACCTGAAGCAGGTGCTGCTGTGCTGTGTTTTATTCTTCTAAAGAGCAGCCATTCACATTGCCATGATATAAAACAGGAGCGTATAATGGGGCTCCTTGCCAAAGGAAAGGACCAGACAGGAGAAAACAAGCAGGAATTCCCGCCTCGTGCTCTGGGACATGGCTGGGCTGGAAAACTGCTGCTCATGGGCCACATCCCACAAGATTTGGAGGGACAGAAGAGGTTATTCTGCTCCTGGAAGGGGCTGGACACATGGCTCCGTGCTCAGCCAGGTGAGGACAATGAGCCCAGGACCCAGGAGGCCCATTTAAACATCTCCTGGGGCCAGTCATGGCTGGCTGGGGAGGATTTTCTTGATCTTCTGTGGGTGGAAGCCAAAGTCCTCAAAGTGGACCTTGGGGTCCATTTTCTGTCACCCTGATTAGTGAGACGGAGGCTGCAGTGGTGGGGAGCAGTGGGGAGGGAGGCAGGCGCCCTGCTCCCTGTGCAGCACCTGGACAACCTGTTGTCGGGTAAGATTAAAAGGCACCATAATGAAATTCAGAGCACTAACCAATAAACTGATGGCTCCGGACTACATGGAGGAGAGGTGACTGGAGACACTTGACACAATGTGCTTTGAAATGCAGCAATGTAGGGGAGCAGTGACTGCTGATCAGGATTCATTAGTTGTCAGCATTTGGGTGCTCATCTCCCCCACCGTGCAGTCCTGGCTCTTGGTTCAAATGCACTTGTGTGTCTTGAGATTGATCGTTAGCAGCAGCAATAAATCACAATCACAGCCGCTAGTGGTGAATTTTGGATGCCAGTCAGAAAGTAGCTCCTTGGAGGATTTAGCTCTTGCAAACCCCAGCAACCTGGACGTGGAACAATTAGATCACTGCAGCTTGGTGAAGTTGCATTTGATTAAGAGAGTAACTCCGAAGTGCAAACCTGTCACTCTGCCATTGATGTGCATTCCTAATAAGCAGCCTGGTGAAAAAAGAGAGGGGTGACTCAAGTATAAGAGGCCCCTCACGCTATCCCTTCCCAAGGAGGGCACTGTGCCAGTAAAAGGGCTTTGCAGCCTGCTTGTACCTTTTCCTTCGCACTGTGGTCTCACTTGTGAGAATGAGGAAGGGAAAAGAGGGCTTTTGCACTTCTTTGTCTTTATTTCCTCCTGTTGATTTTTATTTATTTGTTATTGAAGTGCCCTGCCCTGGGTAAGAGCCAGAGCACAGTGTTGCCAGAGGTGGTGCTGCTTAGGACATTGTGCTCTGTGCCCCGATGGCTGCAGCACTGACCTCTCCCAGGCCATCACATTCTTTTTCACATGCTTTCTGCCCCCGGTCTCTCTAGGAATGATCCAGAGGAGTAGAACTAGTCTATACCACTGAAACACCCATTTGTCTTGCTTGCAAGTTCAGCACAGGTGTTGAGTCTTGTGTTTTCTGATGAGGCAGATGCTACGGGCCACTTCAAAAGGCCTCTAAGGTGAGGGTCAGCTGAGCTGGAAGGTGGGAGCAGCTGGGTTCTTCCTTGGGGGTCTCAGCAGCTCTGTGTCACCAGCACAGGATGGGCTGTGAGTTGTGGTCTTTTGCTCTGTCTCTGATGGTTATGAGTTTTGGTACCAGTTGCAGTTAGTTACCTCTTTTGGGAGTTGCTTGTATTATTTTAGAATATGGGTCTATTGCAATGCATAAGAATAAGGCATCCAAAGCCCATTAGCAGCTTACTCTGAGGTTGCAGTCATGCCAGACCAAAAGTGTGCAGATGCTTCCTGGTGTTTCCAGGAGGGTCTTTGGTTGGTCTGTGTAGTTGGTGTGAGCAAACAGGGAGCTGGTTGTGTTTTACCTCAGGGCAAGGTGGTTTCCTTGCAGAAGAGGAGGTTCCTTACGCAAATGTTCACTTAGCTCCTTCATGTAGCTCTCTGTCACAGTGTGCAGTGAGACCCCATTGACAGGCAGTCCTGATGAACACTGAGCACAGTTGAGTTAAAACTCAACCCTCACACTATCAGGATAGGTCTCCCTGATGGTTTCTTTCTTTCTTTCTCATCCCTGTTTTTATCTCAGGTGAGAGCTGCTGCTTCCCTCTGCCCTGCTAAGTGAATCTGCTGATCTTGCTTTCCAAGAAGGAGGCAGAGCTGAGGTTTCCCCATGAGAGCAGCCCTGGGTGTTGGGGCCAGGCCAGTCCTCCTGCACGGCTTGGGGAGCTCCCTGAGGCATGGAGAGGGGGAAAGAAGAGGAAGGAAAGAGGGGATCTTTCTGCTTTCTTTCTGAGCCCCCTTAATGTTTTTATTCCTCTGCAAAGAGGAGGCCTCAAAAGTTTCATCTTCCTCCTTTGCCGGTGCCAGGTCAATTTATTGTATAATTCCTTTGCTTGAAGAAAAAATACTACCTATGACTAGATTTACAGTAATATTGTAAGAGTGGCATGAAGCTGCGCTTCTATTAACACTTTCCAGGCCTGGCTTTATTGTAAACCTCCAAATAAGCAATTGTGGGGAATCTGCACGATGCCTGCATGCCCTCACACCTTGCCTCTGAGGGATGAGGTCAAATCAGATCTCCCTACTGCAGGAAGGCAATTCCAAGCCAACCTGCCAGAGGAGGTGGTCAAGTGCCCACAGGTCCTGAGGCAGCAGAGACACTGATCACTCGTCCTCCTGGGAGCCTGAAGGTGGGAGCTCTCTTGCTCCTGGACCTGATAATATTTCAAAGAGAAATCCTCCATTTGGGGAGGAGCGGTTCCTAGACAACTGGATCAAAGAACATAGTGATGGCACCAAGAAACATCATCAAGACATCCAGGGCTCAGCGTCTTGTCTGGGTGGTAGGAAACACCCTGCTCCAGGGATTTTCTGCCATCAAGTAAGGTCTTCGCAGGTCGAGTCATGAGTAATTGCAGCTATTAGTGAGTAATCGCTGAAATAAAATTTGAGTTTGGAAAAGGGACTTTTCTGTTAAAGTTTCAGTTTATGAACTGAACTGAAACTGGTGTCTGGTGCCCAGTGCTGTGCCCGCTGCAGTGCCACCACAGATGCTTCCACTCAAGTGCTGGCCATGACAGCTGCTCCAGATGGCAGAAGACTGTGTCCATTGCTCACCTCCTATTTTGTCCCTCTGCTCCCGCAGGGATCCTGGGGTCTGCAGGAGCTGGCGAAGGCTGGCCATGAGTCAGCAAGTCGAGGTCTGGCCTTCCCAGGTTTCCAGGTGGCTGTTTCCTTCTCTTCCTAGTCCGACTGCTTTCAAACTCTCTGAGCTTCTCCATTAGCTCTTGTTTGTCAAGGAGATGGTTTGGATGAGCAAATAACCGATTTTTTCCAGTCTCATCCTTGGCCTTATCTATCTTGGGCACCCTAACAGTGAACGATCAAGGAGGGATTTCCCATGGCTGCAGAGCCTGACCTTTCCTGGAGACACTCCTGCAGTCCCTGGACTTGGCTGAGATGCAGGGCGGCAGTACAGGACTTGAGTGGAATCAGAATTGCCTTTTAATTGTAAACATTTGTCCAGAAATTAATGTTTCTGAACTAATGTTTCTCTCTAACCAATGTGTTTGGAAACAAATGACTCTTCCTAATTGATTTTTACCATATAATGGGAGATGTACACGCAGAAGAATCATCCGCATGTAATTGAAAATCCCCCTCTTTCAGCAGGTATCCACACAGCTGCTCAAGCAACGTGTTTGCTTGTGCTCAGGCAGTTATCGCCCAGGAGTCCTGTGGCTGATTGGAGCGGGGTCGTTTTCATTTGTTTAACATGTTGTTTTTGTTGGGTTTTTTTTTGAGCAACTGTCAAAAATCACTATAAAGGTCTGATAAATGTACCCCCATGGAGGATGCTATGGATGGCTTTCACATTTGTCTGGAATGGTTTGTCTGATGGGAATCGCACCTCTGCGGTGGGTCACAATGCCCCCATTTGCCACAGTTTGTAAAACAGTTTCAAGCAACATTCAAGGCCCTTGAGCAGCTGCCTGATGGCTCCTGCTGCACTGGATGCATTTCCAAACCCTTCGCTCTCCCTTGCCAAACTAAACGCTGTGAATCCCCAGAAATGTGGTATAGAAGATGAATGATGGGACCGAGCAGGAGCAAGACCTGAAGTGTGAGTGAGTAGTAATGCTGCAAGGGCAGCGACACACAGCTCTCCCTGTGCACCCCCGGGAACAGCCAGCGGCTGCTTCCAGCAGTTGGGAAGTGTTTTGCAGCTCTTTCCCTGGACTGCTTTGGCCTCCCTTACAGCTGGCACACCCAAAGGTAATCAAGGTTTGTACAGAAGTAATTTTGCTTTAGAGCTTCTCTTGAGAATTAGATAATCTGTTTTTTATTTTAATTATTTTTTAAATAAAGCTGCATAACAAAGGATTTTCTCATCCCGACGATACTGGATATAATATGCTCGCAATAATTAATGCCACTAATAATGGAAGATTGGAATTTTGCCGTAATTATATCATTAAGATACATTTCATGCATTTAATTGTTTTTGTAAAATGACAGCTTAGCTTTCCTGCCTTACATTTCCTATTTCCTGATTCAGTTACTTTGCATATAAGGGCAACCTGCTTGCTAGTAATGGTCTTCACAGCTTTTGCTTTCCAGAGGAAATCAAGTGGTTTGGGGTTAGATCTATCAATACATTTCAGGTTAGTAAAGCTTTTCTGTGCTGCTTTTCAGTGCTGGTGGCGAACAGATGCATTGAACTTGCTTCTAGTTTTCCCTGTATTTCATGAAAAACAAGAAGAAACGAGCCGTGGAAGTATGGGCTCAAGGGAGCAGGTCAGTGCTGGGGGACCCTGAGCCAAGGAGCTGGCTTTCTCATCATGAAGCAACATCCAGGAGGCTCGGGACTTTCCACTTCCCTCCTGGACACATCCAGAATTTCCTGCTTTCTCTGTAAAATGTCGTCAACTGGTGTCTTAGCAAGGCCAGAGCCTGTCACCTTCAGCCTGGCCAATCTGCTGATGTAGCCTCCAAAAAGAATGAATCAATGGGGATCCCCTCAAAACGGGACCTGGAGCCATGGATTTGTTTTGGACAAGTAAACACAGTCTTCACTAGGAGGGGCTTGTGCTCACGTTTGTAATCCCGCCTGCTCGGGCGGATGGGAGTGGTGCCCGCTCTCCGCTGTCCTTATGCATTTCATACTTGACTGCAAATCCCTCCCACGTCTGTGTTCATCATTATATGATTACTTAAAGGAAAAATTCAGTGTGAAAATGGTTAGGAAATGGGGAAAGGCCTGGCTGCAACAGCCACTGTGGAAAATATGGATTCTTGCCTGAGAGGGCAGAGGGCTTTTGTGCTTGTCTAATGCTGCCACTGGATGGGCATATTTAGACCATGTGAGAGCAGCAATTCTTCCCCCACAGGCCTTCCAAAGAGCCCCTGCTGCTCTCATTACAAAATGAGAGGCTAGCTGAGTGTTTTTCAGGCTCCAGGATGAGGAGAAGGCAAAGCAAGTGGAACAATGCAAGCGGATCCACGCAGAGCGTGCCGAGCAGAAGTCCCTGTGCTGAGACGGATGCAGCAGCTGGTTAACATCCCAGGAGCCTCCCCAGGGCACTGCAGCACTGGGAGCATTCGGGATCAGCTTTGGTTCTCGACACTAACCACACTCCTGACCCGCAGAGGCCTTGGCCTCAATTAGTTGTGTTCATTATTTATAGTCCAGAGGGGAGGAAGTGAGTAGCCTCTTTTTCTTTCTGCTGTTTCTTTCCAACCTTTCTTCTTTATTACGGAGTTGAAGCTTGGCTAAGGGAAGGAAAGGGTTTTGCCCCCAACAGCATCCTAGGAGATGTGGAGAAGAGTCGGGGAACCCTGTGCTGAGCTTTGCAGAGCTCAGGCAGTGCAAAGCATGGTCTTTTGCCTATTGATACTTTTAATTATCCATCCAAAAGCTCCTACCCAGGCCAGAGCTGTGATGGGGACATGGCAGTAGGTGAAAGGAAAAGGAGAAACCACAGAGCAACTTGTCCTCTGCACCGCTGCTAAAATGAAGCTAAGATAGTTTTAGACACTCTGCAACTTTTGGCTCTAGGGACGAGCCAAAACACTAGGCATTAGGAAAACACTAATTAATGTCAGACAAAAACCCAAACTAAGGAGAACTTCCTGCTGTCATCAGAGAAGTCACACTCGCTTTTAGCTCCTTCCTGCTGACACGCTCACAAATGGCAGCAGGAGAAGTAGAAAGACACATTCAGTACCAAAAACAGCTGAATAAAAGACATGTGGGGAACACTTATTTCCAAAATACATACAGTGAAATCCATCTCACGTCGTGCTATTAGCAAGATGAATTTCCATTTAGGTTTTGCTTAGACATGGAATCAATAAGTGCTTTGTCTTTTTTAAAAAGAGAAAAAAAAAAAAAAAAGCAAACCTGCTTCCCGATCTCCTTCCCTCCTCCAAAAGCCTTGTTGCCATCGTGTTAATAACAAATTTATGTTGTGTTTTATTTCAGGTTATCTAGTGAATCTTGGAACAAAACTGAACACCATGAGTTGTTGCTTTCAGAATAAACCAACAGTTATAATTTATCACTGTGGCAATAACAGTCGTGTTTGCATTTCTGAGTCTTGAAGTACTCTGCTTGGAAACTGCAACATTATAAATAAAAGCAATGGTAATCATCTCTCTGCAGAAATATTTTGTCGCTATTCTCCATATCTTCCTTGAGACGAGGCATGAGCAGAAGTCACCATGAGCACGAGTGAACTAAAAATTCATTTTCCTAGAGATCGCTGCACTGCATCTATTGTGTGAGAAATAACAACATGCAGAATTTTTTGTTTGGGGTTTTGGAATGTTTTATACCATCAGAAAACATCAAATGCCTTTATTTAGCTAAATTTGAAATGTTGCATCACAATATGAATGTTTTAATGTAGTGTGTGTGTACATATATACGTATGTTCATCTTGAGATCAATATTAATATGCAAGACATTTACTGTATCAAAATGAAACTGAAACATCAAAATAGTTCTTCACACTTTCCTATCAGAAGATGTTAAATTTCGTATGTTGTCAAACTGTGGGCAGCATATTTTGAGTTGAGTATAGCTGAGTCGAGCGCAGTCTGGATTTAAGGAAACAATCTCTTCTGGACCGTTCCTGTACAAAATGCATCAAACCTTCCCCAGGGTGCCGAGGGGTCCTGGTTCAGTAGGACCCAGCTTGGAGGGAGAGCTGCTGCCTGGAGATCTTTGATCTCCAGGGACCCCAGTGGAAGGTCCCAAACCTCGGGCTGTTTACGAGGTCCCTGTGGGTGCTGGGTTTAGCTGCTCGATCTAGGTGACACCCTGATGATGTCAAGCCCCATTAAAATCAGTGGAGAGACTCCAGTGAGTTTTTTGGACTTTAGAGCAAAAGCATAAGCCCTGCCCAGATTACTCACATGAGATACCCTGATGTCTATGTGGTGGTAGGTGTTGTTTCTTTGTGCTTTTACATGTGGTCGTTGCATTTTTATGCTCATGATTCTTTGCTTTTAGCTGTTTTCTTTGCTTTTTCACTGAGGAGTCAGAGGCCCAACACACTGCAGCTTGGCCTGTGGCGACACCAGACAATGCCATCGCTATTTCCAGCCTACGGACAGTCCATCCCCAAATCCTCCCATGGAGGCTGGACTCCGAGGGAGGGACTTTGTTCACAGCAGCCACTTTAATGCCCTTTCCTCCTTCTCCTTAGCTCCTAATTTCAGCTTAAGCTATTGAATCAATTCCCTTATGAAGTGGCTCCTGGTGTCCTTAATAACCAAGGATTGATTAATTATTAATTAAGTTGGCCTGGCTGCTTATTAATTAAACTTGTTGATTAGGTAGTGTGTTAATGATGCAGCTTGTTAATTAAGTAGCTCTGGGTGGACCAGAACTTCCAGCCCCGCCACGACAGCCCCAGGAGCTCCATGCCTGGACTTGGCCACGACTCCCTGTGGGCAGCGAGGATGGGAACCCGCTGGGGCTGCCATCTGTGGGGTGGTTCTGGGTCTGGGCTCTGTAGCCCTATACAAGAGGCCTCCTGCTCTCGCCATCCATAACAAAGCTCCTAAGCCAGCAGCAAGGAATTTCCCTAGTTGAAATAATTTTTTACCAAGATGAGAGAGCTCTGACTTTGAGAGGCAATAACCAGGCTGAGAGACTCAGGGTTCCTCTGCTTCTGCAGCACTGTTACAGGCGGCAGGAGCCACGTGTGCTTCCAGTAAGTTGTTCTGGTGCTAGAAACAAAAACATCGGAACAAATTTGTCCCAACTGTGAAGTTTTAGAGCCTCATGCTACTACGTGGGTGTTGGAAACTGCGTGCTGTGGTCAGGGAAATACTGCAGCTCCTGAAGCTCTCCAGGGCTCTCTAGTCATAGGGATATTTCATAGCAAGCAATACATTTTTTTCTCACTTGCTTTTGACATTAGGATGATTTAGAAATGCAGCAGGCTTTTGTAAAGTTAGCATGAAAACTCAGGTGAGCCATCAGGGCATTTTGCTCTGTATGCATCAAAGTGCCACTGGTTTACACACTGAAAAGAATTTCCTTAAAAAAAAAAAAAAAGAAAGAAAGAAAAAAAGAAAAAATTGCTTCATATTTCAAAATACCAGGCCATGGCCTGGCCCAGCTCCACTGCCCTTGGGCCCGTGTTGCAGGGACAGGTCTTGGAGCATGACGCACGGCGGCTCCGCTCGCAGGTACCCCCGGCACAGCTGGAGCCCCAGCACCTGCCCAGGGAGACTGAAAAAAAGCAAGATGATGCATTAAATATTAAAGCTCTGAGATGGCCTATGCTATCTGCTTACTAGCATCAGATCGTCAGGAATGATAAAATAATTTCTGGGTCACTTTTTTCTTTGAAAAGCTTGCTGAAAGGCCAGTTTTTGTTGCCAGAAAGCTTCTAATGCCGTCGGGTTTGTTCCTTAGCCAATGTCATTCCCCAGATGAGCTGGAAGTAAAACCATTCCTAATCACCGAAAAAGTTTCTGAAAAGCATGGGGGAAGGGGGAGCGTTAATGAGCAAAACATCCAGCGTTAGCAGAAGCGCTGCATTCCCTCAAGTCAACATCTTAAACCACTTTTTTTTTTGAATATTCATTTTTACCTAGCTTTTTCCATCTCTATAATTAATTCGTCACAAATACACTGACAAAGCATTTCTGGTGGTGTGATGGAGGCTAGAGGCAGAGGTTTGCCTGGTCTCGTTTGAAGAAAAACAACTAGCTATCAAATAACTCTAAAGCAGGAAAGCTTTACAGGTCTCATCCTGCTCTCATTAAAGAACGGAGAACCATATTTGGCCTTGGACATAGTTAAAGCTGCTGGAGAGTTGTTATATGGATTTATTCGTGGTTATTTCATCCCCTTGTCGTGCACTATTCGGCCCTCATCCCACCGGAGCCGGGCGGCTGATTGCACCTCTCCCGTGGCCTGGGGGATCAGCTGGGGCTGTTGGTGCAGCCTCTTCCTCTCTCTTGCTTCACAGGACACATTTTAACAAGCCTTGTGGGTTTTTTTTTCCTTTTTTTTTTATATGGTTATTTTCTTTTGAACGCAGAG
Organism: Crypturellus tataupa; assembly: GCA_034781795.1. Lineage (NCBI taxonomy): Eukaryota > Metazoa > Chordata > Aves > Tinamiformes > Tinamidae > Crypturellus > Crypturellus tataupa. The sequence continues at coordinate 3,581,800 of JAWLRI010000180.1, read as the reverse complement.
GAAATAGAAGGGAAGCTTTAAAATATGAATGATTTAATTCAGAGCGTTGTTCTGACTTTTTTTTCGTTGCACACAGGCAGAACAGGGTCCTTGGGACTCTCATCTGGAGAAAAAGACTCCTGACAGCAGCCAGACAGCAAATCCCAGCCAATGTCTCCTGTGATGGACATGTAGGGACACCTGTCTGGCTAGATCAGGGCCTCGCTCCATGCTGCGCTGTCTTCCTCCTCCAGCAGGGTCAGATGGGGAATGAAAGTCTCAGAGGGTTCTGCCTTTGTCTTGCTACCTCCAGAGAAATTACTGTGAGTGAGGAATAGCACAGCATGGTAGGACCCTATGAGAATTTTTTTAAATGAAACCTTAAAAATGCCTAATTACAGTCCCTCAGCAGGGACTAGATGATCTCTAGAGGTCCCTTCCAACCTCAAACATTCTGTGGTTCTGTGGCTGCCTCATTTAGGTTGCTGGGAATAGGTTTTGATGGGAGAAGGATCAGACTTGTCTTTGAAACTATGACTCACCCCAAGTAGCACCAGTTCGGTAAGTCTATCCATGTAAATAGTCTTCACTGATATGACTAATGACGGCAGATTCTGTCCCTAAGTTAATACAAGAAACTCTCTCAGGCTCAGGAGAAAGCAGCATGACTCGGATCAAGCTTTATAAATAAAAGTTTTAAATCCCAAGTTATAATGTGCCATTTGGCTCCTGCTAAGGTTATTCTAAAAAGGCTGTGCTGAATAATAAAAAAGATCAAGCTTTTGATGTTAAGTTGCATGTTCAAGCATAAAATCCAGCCTCGATGATGAAGCTTAGCCTGTTTTTTTTCACTCAGGCAGACACTAAACAAGACCCTTACACGGTTTCACGTTTAGAGGAAATGTCTGTGAATTATATATTAAAAAAAAAATTGACAGATAAGTAATTAGGAAACATCTGGCCAAACTGAAGGCAACAGAAGTGGTTCCAATTGAAGGTAGTTCATTGAAAGCTTTTCATCTTGACTCCAACAGAAACGGCAAACTTAGCACTTAAAAGAAAAAAAAAAAGAAAGAAAGAAAAATGCAGCTTTCTGATGAAGTGTTAAAATGGCAGACAGTGAAAAGTGCAAATACATATATCTAGCACAAGAGGCTAAATAGATTAAGAGGAAAAAATACTGGGCTGTACATATGTGGAGGTGTGTGCCAAGGGCCTAGTGGTAGGGCCAGTGTTTTGACACTGTCATGGTGCTTTTGATCGAATTCCCAGAAGCAACGTGGTTCCAAGAATGACATGTTGTTGGAAAGGCCAACTGCCGGATATGGCAGCGTTTGCCTTGGAAGCGCCGGACCTGCTTCCTGCGGCACCTCCTCGCGTGTCTGCGTGCGGGGACGGCCGGGACACGTCCCGCGTGGATGAGCTGGGCCGTGCGCCTGAGTCACTGCTGCCTCCATCAGCTGCAACGCTTATTGCAGCCCTGAGCATCGCCAGGTTATTTATCCTCTCCCAAAGCTTCACTGAAGCTAAGCACAGGATAATAGAACACCTCTTTGGGGCACTGGGTGAGGGATGCTCTCTTTCAGGGGCTGCTCTTTCTCCTGGCATGATTTTCTGGAGATCTTTGCCTGCATTTAGTGGACACCAGTGGTTTGGGAACTCTGTTAAAAGAAATACCCAAATTGTTTGGATGTTTCTCTTGGCTAATTGCATTGGAAGGACTTTGATGTGGTCCTTAAGGGGCCGTGTTTTCTCATGATATTTTAGCTGTTGTAACCTCTGTTCAAAATGGTCCTGCAGGTTTTTTTTTTCATCCAGGGTGATCTACAGATACCTAATTTCTTCGAGCTCTACAGCCCTTCTTTCATGGCACTCGTGGCCAGTGGAGTTGAAGACTCCAGACAGGAGGATCATCTCTGCACTCAGTAGGCTCTCATGGTCTAACCCTGGTATCAGGAGGGGGCTGCTGCTCCTCAAACTCTCCCTTTCTGTATTTATAACACACTAAATCAAAAGCCCAGAGCAAAACGTACAGTGTTTCAGGGAGTTCAGCATCCAGCTGCAGACCTAGGGTTTGCCAGGCAGGTCAAGAGGGGAAACAAGGCCCTAGAGAAGAGTGGAGAGAGGGTAAGTGTTGGATGGGCATCCTCATTTCCCTGCCTCTCTCTGCCCAGAGAAGGAGGAAGGGGAAGGAGGAAAGGGGAGCTCCAGGACAGCATCCATTTTAAGCTGCTTCTTACACAGCTGGAAATCATTGTGATACCATCGGCTGCCAGGGAGACTTGAGAGATTTGGCAGAGTGCAGAGGAAAAGAGGTAGCAGCTAAATCACTTGTGGATAGTGAGTGCCCCAGAGACGTAGCAAGGGGCCCTGCTCCGCTGGCCGGTGCTGGCGCAGGCACAGCCAGGGCTGCGTGTCCCCATGGTGGGACAGCCCTGCAGCCACCACCAGCCCCACGAGGGTGAGTGGCACCCGCAGGCCTGGAATGGCTCTTGCAATTCATCCTCATGCCAGTGTGCCCCCAGCCACAGAGTGGCAACACCTCCCACCTGGGACCGATATATTATTCAGTAAGGAAATATGTGCTCTGCAGCCCACTGCAGAAACCCTCTGCAAAGCCGTGTGCGATATATTGTGCTCCCAACTAATTGCTATTATTTTGGTTAAAACACATTATCATATAAATATTTTATTAAGAATGTGATTAAATCTTTCTTGCTTATGAACTGTGACAACTTTAAAGCCTAACCTTTTATAGTTTGGTGCCACATCATTATTTTGCTCATTAGCTACGTTTAATAATTCGATCTCGTAATATGCTTTGCCATTTGGAGCCTGCCTTTGTGTGCCAAGTTCAAATCAATGCTATTAGTTATTTGTGCTGCTGTCAGTAATTAAAAATTAAAAGCAATTTAACCTTGCGGTGCGGGTTGGGGTAGATCAGCCTCCCGCAAAGGCAGGGGCTCATGGAGCACAGCTGATAATTAGCTCTGCAATGTGCTGGTTGTGTTAGCACAAGCTCTTGGGGTTTGGGTGATGGCTTGCAGGCTTGGGGTGTCTTTGGAACGGAGCCACCAAGGATCTGCTTCTACACTGGGAAAGCAGAGGGGTTGCCTCTAAAGGCAGCTGTTTCCCCTGCTCTCCTCCTGCATCTCCTGCTGTCCCAAGCAAGGCTGTGCCTTCGGGCAGGTCTCTGATCCCTGGCTCCCAGCAGGACCAGCCGTGTAGCAGCTCTCCAGAGGCAGAACAGGTCCCTCCCTGCCTACTCCAGCCTCCAGAGGCCACTTTCCTCCTTTAACCCCGTGTACAGGAGCTTCATTACATGGCCAAAGATGCTATTTTTAGGTTTGCTAATTAATCCAGCTGGATTAGCAATCACATACCCCCTTAATTATAGGTGTATGAACTCCCCACTGGCAGCTGTTTAGACATTCTCAGCTGGGAAATTTGCCCTCACCAGCCCAAGCTGATGTGGGCTCGTGGCTGCCGCGCTCGTGCCCATCTGCTGTGATGGCTTCGCGCCTGCTCTCAACCGCCTTGGACGCCTGCCCTGGCACACAGGTGCCAGGCAGTGATGAGCTGAGATGGGCACACTGTTTTTTTTCCCTTTATTTCCTCCCTTTTTTTTTCTTGTTTTTTTTTTTCTCCCTTCCCTGCAGGAAATTCTCCTCCAGGCTCCCCAGGCCTTTCCTTTCCCTCAAGACATCTGCAAAGGGGAAGGAGCTCAAGAAGATGGCTTTGTGATAGGTGACTGTGGGCAAGCAAGGTGTCCCCAGGCTGGTGACCTCCACGTGATAACCTCCCATGGAGGGTAAATGTACATCAGCATTTTGTTATTTAATGTGGCCGAGGGAATTTTTAGAAGTGAAAATCCATCATAATGCCCTCTTCTAAAACTTCTGGTTTTGCCATATGTTGGCTTCTCAGAGCAAGATCTTTGTGACTGAAGGTAACAAATTTAAAAAGGAAAATATACCTTTTCTGCGACTGGTCCCAGCTCTGCACCTGACAGCACTCTGTGCTGGGAGTGCTTTTCCCAACAGGTCGCCATGGTCTGTGTCAGACTACTTACCTGCTTTGCGGTGTTGCCTTGCTTTGACGTAGTGCTGCTTTTGGATGAGGGCCTGATCCTACCTGCATGGGCTGGAGCTGGACCCGCAATATTCTCATAAATGCTCAGGGAGCTCTAAACAGCCAGGGCAGACGTGCCTGGATTGCAATGTCTCCCTCTTTGTGTGCGTGTGTTTGTGGGTGGTTTTTGATTGCTCTATAGTCTTCCTAGGCTGTGCTAATGAGGAAAAGATCTGTGAATGAGCAATACCTGAGCAAGGAGGTAATTCAATCACCAGTGCACAGGAAAAGAATAATTCACTGAGCGATTCCAGGCTGAGGGATCCTGCCAAGGCGTTGTGTCCAGCTCCAGCACCTAATGGTTTTAATGGCTGGTGGTGGTGGGCTTTTTTTCCCTCTTTTTTTTTCCTGCTAGTTGGAGTTTTAACAATAGTTGGCTTAAATGCTGTCTGGTCTTAACAAATGCTTCTATTTTTTTGTTTCAGCATCATATAAAATGCTTTTGATTCTAGTGAACAAAGTGCCCTCCTCCATGTAGAGATGCTCCTGTCATTTTTATCACCATTTCCCCAGCTCTAGCACATGACAGTCCTGCGCTGTCTTCCTGACAGCCACGCTCCACCTCTTTGATCCCTCTTAATTCCCTGCTCCTGAAATCAACTCTCCGGGCTACCCAGTGATTGGAAAAAAATGCTTGCTGAAGACAACAGTTCGTTATTGGAGATTTGTCAAGGACACATGTTAATTGGGTGAGGCAGCCTTCACCGCTGAGCCCGCGGGGCGCATGAGCAGCTCCTCGCGTGCAGGGTGGCTGTTGAGCTCCCCACAGTGGAGGTCTGTCCCTGTGCAGCTTCTGTCTCCGTGCCCTGGGGTGGCTGGTTGAGGGGGCTGTCCCAGGGGAGGGTTGAGGGACCCTTGAGCTTGCTCTGATGCTGACAACTGCCAATGGCAGGTACCAGGACCCTGTACAGAAGCACAGGCTGAGCAAAGGACACATGCTGGCCTGGAAGCCCATGTGCTTTCAGGATAAGATATTTCTCATGCACTCAGTATTTATTTATCTCTGTTCCTCCTTCATGGGAGTTTTCCCTTGAAGTGTTTCAGCTGAGACTCAGGGATGAGAGATGGAGTGGAAAGAAGTGAGAATTCCCTGGTCTTTCCTGCTTCTGGTCAAGCTGCCAGTTCCTTGTGAAGCATCAGTTCCACCTGTACCTTTACAGGTCCATTTGGAAAGAGCTGTGTGCCTCTGGGAGAGTCTGAGGAGAGGAAAGTGGAGGTACCTGGTCTGATAAGTTTCTAAACCTCAGAAATGTGGGTGGGATTCTAGGGTGAGCTTTTGAGGCTGTCCCTGTCTGAGGTGGTGGTTTCTGTGCAGTCAACTCAAAGCGGGGCATTGCCTTCTCATCACACCAGGAGGTTGTTTTGGGTCAATGTGATGTTTTATTTGCACTTGAGGCTCACAAGAGCCAATGTGAGGCTCGTCACCAGCACATGCGATACTGATGCCTGGGACAAGTGTCTCGATCTCCTGCTCCCACTGTGAGTCATGCCTCTTACACAAGCCTGCTTCCCACCGGGCAAAGGAGCAGGCAAAAGTAGGACTGTTTCATGTTTAAAAATGGTTATCAAAGAGTGACTCACAAGACAGCAATTCTGCCCATCCTTAGCCAGCTGTGAAGGAAGTGAAGGAGTATCAGTGAGTGAATTCCAGGGGCTTTGTGCATTGCCCACATTACCACCTGCAGTGGGACCGAAACCCCGGTGTGACACACACCAGCGGCTGTTGTGACACACCACTGTGCATCTGCTCAGCACATGAGGAGTTGTCACGGCATTTTGTGGACTCCGCTTTAAATAAAACACCAATAAAATAGCTCTGTTAGCCATCATCTGCAATCGGGCAAGTGCATTGCAGAGGCCATTCACGAGGCTCCTTGTAAGCCTGTTGCATCCAGTCCTGTTTTTATCAAGGAAAAGAAAGCAAATCTTAGGGGAGGAAAAAAAAAAAAGAAAGCCCTGAGGTCGAGCCTCCAGAAGAGCTTGCTTGCATGTCCCCAGTTCCAGGTGATCCAAGGTCTCCACACCAGAAAAACCCTGTGGGCTGGCAGGTGGTGAAGCATCCTGGAGAAACTGGCCCGTGGCCTTCCCAACTCTAGGAACATCTCCCCAACTCCTGGAGCAACTGCTCAGTTCGAAAGCCTGGAAGGAAGGCAAAGGGACTCCTAAAGCTGCTTCTCTCTCTCAGGATATTAAAACCCTGATTTGGAGCTGATGCCAGGGCTGGCAGATCTGCAGAAATGAATTACAGGGGTGCAAACTGCCCACTGCTCCCTGCTGCAACAGCCACCTCTCATTGCAGCAGCTTGGTGGCTCTCAGAGGGAACATGGGCTTCTGGCTCAAAACTGTGCCTGTAAGGTGCAAATGTACCTGGAGAACAGAACAGAACATCTCCATTTTTCTAATTAATTCCAAATTTGGAAACATTCAAAATATAGTCTCCTTTGAACCTGGATGCCAAGGCATGTCTCTGTATTTGGCCTTTCTAATCCTCCTGCAGTCCAGGACACTCCTAGTTACATGCAAAACTATTTCCACGTATTGCTATCTGACGTGTGCAAACAAGATGCCAAAGAAAAGCTTGGAGGAGCAACGTGTTGCCTCCTGATTGTTAACTAATACCATCAGCAGAGGTTTTGACAGGAGACTGGGAAAGTTTGCTGCTTTGATGGGTGGTTTCATTTATATCCATGTAACCCTATTAGCTTTGCTAGCCTCACTTAACTCTGGTGAAGAGTCTTGAGGTGTTTTGGGGTTGCTGTTCATCTGCATCCCCTTGGCAGCCCCCATGCTGCTTCTGCCATGGGGACTCGGTTTGGCTGACACTGGGGACATGCCTAATTCTTGCTCTTCTGGGGGTTTTGCTGCCCATCCATGGCAGATCCAAAGTGGGAGCAGGGCACTGAGGAGGGGGAGGACACTTCCTTCCCATGCAGTCTCCAACCTTCCTCTGGAAAGGCTGTTTTTGAGAAAAATGACCAGAGGAAGTGGTTTACAAATCTGTGCAGTGGGAATTGGACAGAGACCTGCCAACTTCTTCTCAGTGTACTGACCAAGGCTGGTCAGAGCTGCTCAGGGCTGAGTGTGGGGAGACACCAGCGTGGTGGCCGCTCACAGCACCCAGAGCCACTTGGGTCCCCTCTCTTTTACTGACGACAAAGTGTCGTCAAAACCCCCAGCAAGATCATGTGGGCCCTGCCAGATGCCTGTTTAATGCCTCCCCGTTTATGCAATAGCCAGTGGGAACCGCAATTAACGTCTGCTGCAATTTCTTCATTATCATAATGACAGTGCTCAGCAAAATATATGGGAGACATTGACGGTGACGCCCAGATGCTGGAACCATACGATGCCACATGGAAAACCATGGCATGGTATAAAAACGAGGCTTTTATATGGTACAGCTGCCTCTGCATAATGCCCTTGTAATTTATCAGTGTACGGCATCTGGTTCTTTGCTGTCATTCTTTGACTTTCAGGCAACCATAATCTCAAGTGTCTTAATAATAACACAGACCTGCCAGACAGGGAGGCGGGTGGGGAGGTGCTGCTCCATTTGTGCCCTTCATCCCAAATGTGAGGGGAAAAGCAGGAAAAGGGTAAGTGTGAGAGGCCTTGGGGTGAGCAGGACAGGCTGCGGGGACGTGGGAGGAGGGTGGTGGCTGCTCGGCAGGTCCCTGAGGACCTTGCCGCCCATGGCACGTGCCAGCTCCTCTTGCTTGGCTGGCCGGGCGTGGACGGTTTCCAGGCAGCGGCTCTGTCTGAGGCGAATTCCCCTTCGCAGGGCTAATGGAAGCCATGTGGGTCATCCCACAGCGTGAGCACACACAGCGGCGAGCGGGGCTGGGTCTGGCTGCCGCAGGAACTGGCAGCCCAGTCTGGGAAGATGGCAGCATGGCCAAGAGCTCGCTGGGGCCTGTGGCACCTTAGTGGAGTCAGCACAAAGCCTGTGCTGTGCTCATGTCCCTTGCAGGGCTCTTTTCCTTCCCATTGCTGGCCCTGGACACCCATGGCAGCCTGGAGGAGAGCTGGGTCTCCCCCCTGCTCTGCAGATGCGAGTGTGAGCACGGCAGCACCCAGGACCTCCATGCAACGTGACCCAGGGTTCCTGTCCGTACAGCCGCCAGCCTCTCTCCCTCCCCTCCTGTGGGAAACGGGGCCGCGCTCTGCCCCAGCCGAGCTAGAGGAATCCCTTACGAGAGCCCAGGCATGAAATCTCCATCTGGCTGACACATCATCGCCCAAATCACATTAATCTCCTGGTACATCCCCGACTGAAGCCAGGGGAAATTTATGGAGTACGATTGAGCCCTAAATGTAAACTACTCTGCAGAGAACAACTGCGGGCGCTGAGCCAGCTCCTTGCTCTGGTTACGGAGGTGTAAATCCACCAGCATCATGGGGGTTAGGTCACCCTCGCCCCTGGGGAAGCAAGGAGGGGCTTGACCGTATCCTGCCTCACAGCAGAGCCAGGCAGGCTACAGAGCAGTCCCCATGAAGAACAGAAGCTGGGGAACACATATGGGGACATCCAAGGCCAGACTCAAAAAACTGAAGCAGTTTGAAAGGCTCTGAGGGGAATTCAGGCTATGGGGAGTGCACTCAGGGTTCAGACACCCGCAGGGCAAACATCCTCAATAGATCTCTGCACTGCAACAAGAGATGGGGCAACCATCACCTCTTTATACCTCCCCATCAATCTGCATAAGCAGATTGGGGGGGGTTGGCCAGGAAAGGGTTAAGGGCAGGTCACCCATTAGTGCTGCTGAGCTGCTCCTGGGGGAAGAGGCAGTTGGAGGTGGTCTCCCCTGTAAGAGGGAGGCTGTGAAGGTGGTGGCTCCTTTTGGGCTGACGCTGTCAGTGAGTAGAGAAGAAGTCTTTGGCTTGGTATTGGGGCTTGGTGAAAGGAAAGATTTGTGACCATGAAAAGGACAGTGGTAAGCAGTGAGTCCAGTTCTGTTCTGGCAGGCCTGGGAGGCTCCAGGTGATCCCTTAAAAGCACACTGTGGCTCAGAATGATGGCTGGAGAGAGGTGCCTACAGTGTGGTGAGGGCTTGCTGTGGGCTTGAGGTCTTGTGTGGTTGCTGTGTTTGTTCCTCTGAAGTTATCAAACTTCTGTGGCTGCCTCATCAGCCACAGACATGGCTTCTGTGTGTACACTGGGCTCTGCATCTTGTCCTGACTTTGACCAGGCCCATAGCTGAGACATTCCCTGAGGCTTTGACCTGGTGAGTAGGTTTGGGTAACTAGCTGTCCAAGCCTCAATTAATCTGTAGTAGACATCAGAGAAGGGTCCAAAAAAGCTTCTAGGTTTCAGCATCTAGTCATGTAGAAGGGAGTGACTGTGATGGAGGCTATAGGAGTGAAGTAGGAGTAGACTCCAGTTCTGTCATGCTTGGCCTCAGTCCTTCTCAGGTTAGGTGGCCTCCTGGCTGCTCCTTTGATTGTCTCAGCTGTGCAGCTGATGGAGCAAATCAGAGTGCTGGGGTAGTGGCTAATGGGCAGTTGTCACTAGATGGTGCAATTGCACACCAGCTTCTGAGCCCTCTTCTTGCCAGTGCTGACAAGAAAGTCCTGGTTGTTGCTTGTGTTTTGCTGTGTTCAGCTATGTATGGGGCTGGTGCTCTGGGAGAGCTTGGAGAGAGCTGCACTCTGCTCCCATGGGCTTATGTGCTCCTCAGAGACAAGCTGGTGTCAGCCTGAGGTGCCCAGGGACGGCCGGGATGGGATCAGCTCCTGTGCTAACTACTTCCTTCTGCAGCAGCCCTGTGGGTGGATGCAAATCCAGTTATGCTTTGGTTACCTTAGAGCCAAATCCTTTGGTTGGGTGGGCCATGATAGAGGTACACAGGATAAAAGAGGGGTCAAGCTCTGAAAATGCTGTATGTCTTCACACAGCAGCAATGTGATGAGGAGCCTGGTTTGGTTGTACAATAGCCCTCCTTTTAGAAGGGCAGGAGTCTCTCCAGGGATATCCATGAGGTTTCTGGTGTCAGTGCTGGTTACAGATATGTATGGAAACCTCATCCTTTGATATCCTGATATTTGGCCCCTCTGTGTGGAAGCATGGTGGATTTTGCCAGCAAGGTGGGTTTCTGTCAACCAACTTGCACACCTCCACTAGAAAGGATTCTTGCAGATACAAGGCATTACATTTAAAAGAAAAATGTGTATCCACATATAAATGCACACTTTGAGTGAACTTTTACTTGAATTGTCCAAACTCTTCTATAGCGCTGCTGACTGGGTGGGCTTTTACGTAATTGTCATTTAAGTGAGACTTGATCTTGCTGCTGGTGCCTTTGCAGTACAAGGACCAAGAGTGCCTTCAACACAGTAACATGCGGAATTGGCTTCTAGTTGTGCAGAGCTTAATGGGCACCAGAGTCTCCTTATCTTTCAATATCACAGCAATTACTTTACTACCCTATTGAGACAAATGATGGTGGTTGTCAGTCATTTTATAATGGATATTAGTAATCTAATACACACATAGTTGACATTCTTCCAGTAGTGCTATGCTCTGACTTGTGTACCAAATTCAGTAGGTGAAACATGCAGCAACCAAGACAGCCCTGATTTTTGGTTTTAGTGCACTGAATCTTCTGGTTACTTTGTCCTTTTGTGGCCGGAGAAGAGTAGAGAGAGCAGGATTATTCTGCCTTGCTGTTATATTGGAGATAAGCACTGTATTACTTTAATAACCAGGTTATATGTGACAAACCTGAGCTGTTGACCTTACTTGGGACAAAATTTACCTAGAGAAGGCCTCTAGTTAGGGAAAGGGATTCCTGGCTGAAATTAGTGCCGATGCTGCCAAATCTACCTTGTCATCTGAGGCAAAGTTTGTTTAGGCTCACTCTAAACTCTTTGGCTAGTAGCCAGCTGTGAAGCGCCTCTCTTCCAGGTCATTTTAGGATACTGAGGTTAAACATTGATCGTATTGGAGGGCTCTGATGCGTGGCAATCAGTATAGTTTGGTGGCCATGTTAGCTGAGCCAGCGCTTACCGGCCTGTTGGTCCTCAGCACATGTGCTGAGGTGAGGGAGCTTGGCTGGTCATGGAAGGATAAGGCAGCCTGTGTCAGTGGCAGACACAGGAGACCGCTCCAGCCAAGAAGGGTAATGTCAGGCTCGCTCTAAACTAGATCATGCTTGAGCAGTCATGGGGAGCTTCCTGCCCTATGAACACTGAGCTGTACTGCAGTGTTAGCTCCAGTGTTGCCTATGAAACTAGATGTCCTTTTAAAACAAACAGAAGGTCCAGTTCAGAAACCCAGACACTGCCTGCTGTTTCCATGCAGGGGTTAAGTGACCCAAGACAACCTGCCCTCTGTTCGTGTGCCAGCCTCTCCTGGCCGAGCGGATGCCCGATGGGTTACGTGGAAGGACTTTGTGCTGCTTTTCAGGATGGGGTCTGCCAGGTCTGCCCCACAGTTTTCAGAATGTACAGGAAGGAGCAACCTGGCTCTGGGCTGACTTTCTTTGCATTATGGAGCTGGTTTCTGGCTTTGGGTGGAGAAGGAGGCTTCTCGTGGGCAGTGGGGTAATGTGGAGACTTGAACTTTTCCACATGGCAGCCTGTTAGCTTGACTAGGGCTTTCCTGCTCCAAAAGCCCTCACCCACTTGCTTAGGACATGAGGTGCTTTCAGAAGAGGCAGGTCCCTATGCAGCTTTTCTGAAATCCTTGGTGCTCTTCTACATCAGAATGCAAGTCCCATCATAAAAGTAACCTGGTTTTGCAGCCTATGGTCTTCCCTGATCTCCCCTACCCCTTGTAAGGAAGTGATTTGGACATGGGGAGCAGGACCCTGTGAAAGAGCAAATTGCCGATGGCATGGAGTGGTGCAATGATTTTTTGGAGCACTCCAGCCTCCATGTAACTGCTCAGACAGTCCCTTCCTCGAAAAATGAAGCTCTGTAGGCCAGATCCAAGTGATTTCTGGAAAACCAGCACAGCTTGCCCCAGGAATTTGTCAAAAAAGGCTGAATGCAAACAAATTCAATACGTCTGTTGGTTTATTTAACAATGGCATGCGTGTTCATCATTGAAAATAAAATGTTTACTTTGGTGGATGTAGCACTAAGTTAATACATTCAGGTGAATGTTCCTTGACCAAAGTACAGCCGTACCACCAATACAGCAAACAGGAATCTGACAAGTCTCTGAACAAACATGTTACACCAGAGAGTGAGTTGGAACTGCATTCCTGAGTGTTTTTGCCTAGCATGGGTGTCCCTAAGAGAGGCATGGATAAGTAGGCTGCAAAGTAACCTCTTCACTGGATTAAATATGTGATTAGTCTTTAGTTCAGTGTTAACTAAAACATACACAGAAAGCAACTTATTTTAGAGCTTTCTCTTTCCTGCTTTTCTCTGGAGATATTTTTGGGGTCAATCTAACAATCATCCCTTGTCTCCCAATTGTTCATAGAGGTGGGGAAAGGAAACCACCTTGGTAGGGCTGTAGTTTGACTTCCCAACTGAAGCAGAGGTGCTGTCAGCACCAGTCTGAGTCACCTGCATCTTGGTCTACCTGAGCCTTGGAAGCCTCTGAGGATGGAAACACCTCAGTCCCTTGAGCAGCCTCACCGTGTTGTCCTGTTGTTTGAGAGAACTTCTCCTCACGTTCCATCTGGAGCTCCCAGCATGTATCTGGTGCGCTTTGGTGTGTTCCCTGTGGCTCCCTTCAGCTTTGCGTTCATCACTTCTGTGTAGTTTCACCTTTTGAAGCATTTGGAATGAGGCAGCACAGCTGGTCTGGAGGTTGCCAGTGGAGACAATTTAAAAATATGCATTTCCAGTCAAAATAAATACTGAGCACTTCCAGGTTGCTGTTGCCCTTGGTTGGGTCTGAGGTCTGCTTAGCCCATTCCTCACCAATAGGAACTCACAGATGTCCTATGGCTTCAAAATTAAACCTGCACTTAGGAAATGCCTTGCTGGTGCTCAGCTGTGAAGCCTGAGTTCTCATACTTCTTTTAAAGACATTTTTTTTTTTTTAATGTGACTATTTGAATGGAGTTAACCTGGTGAGCACTGCTGGAAAAAGCATGTCTGAATTTGAATGTTTCCTCTGAGATTTTTTTGGGGAGGTGGTGTAGTTCTTATCTCCTTGGTCTCCCTCAGCAACATCTATTTACATGTACGGGCTGCTGAAATAGTTATCTTCTCCAACTCTTTTGTTTTGTTTCATTGGAAACCAGTATTTTGGCTATGATGAGGCTTGAATTCTTTTGTGACATATTTAATCCAAGTTCAATGGCTTGCTCAGGCCCCAGAGGTAGAAAATGGAGTAGAAATAAATACAGGGGAGGAATTGCTAGGATGTAACAGAAACAAAAAACCCTGGAATCTTAGCAATTTGGCAGCAAGACTCTCTCCTTTTTTCTAATATGGCTCATAACACTGCTCATGAAACCTAGCTCAGGAGGGAGGCAGATTGTCTCAAACTGCTGCTGGCAGGGCCACCCGGAGGAACCTGCTTCTCCCAGGGAGGGTGCCCCTGAGCTGGGCCTAAGAGCCGCCTCCTTTGTGCCTTCTTCCCAGTCTCTGCCACTCCAAGCTGGGAGTTTGACCGTTTTTTTTTCCCCCTCAGCTGTGTCTTGCCTGTTCTGGCAGGGAGCCCTTTAGATGAGGAACTCTGGAGAGAGGCAGCACAGGAGGGTTTTGTTCTGTTAGCGCCTCTTTCCAATTGCCCCAGCAGTCCTTCTTCTCTATACTTGAGCTGCCTTTGCCTGACTATGTATTTGCAGGTAGCCTGGAGGAGAATTTCACTTACTACCATATCAAGCCGTATCTGTTTCTTCCCTGAAGTCAGTATGGCGATGAATGTTTTCTCACTTATCTATGGACCTGCCACAGCTATGGGAGAGCAGAGATGGGGAATACTAGAGATGGGGATATCTAAGCAGATCACTTTCTTGCAATATATATAAATTATTCCAGAAATTGGTTTTACTGCTCTATTTATCAAGCTGTACAGGTCATTGCATCCCCCACTGCAAAGCTTGGATCTCAATCTAAGATTTGGCTTTGAGGCAAAGATAGGCATTATCTGTATAAAATAAAGTTTTTTGCCTGATAAACCCCTGTGATGTAGCAGAAGGGAGAGTACGTGACTAGACTTATCAAAACGGAGCTGGACCAAGGGCCAGTTTGTATCTGTGTCTCAGAGTCCAGCTCTGCTGTTCAAGGCACGTGTCCATCTTCGGCTGCTCCTCTGTCTCCAGTGCATTCCCACCCTGGAGCAGCTGGAAGGCCTTTCCTTTTCCTTCCTGCCCTAGGCCCGTGCAGACTTAGCCATGGGAAACGTTCCCTTAGCACAGGACAATCTCGTCCTCTTCCTCCTCCTCTCTTTCCGCAGGTGGTAAGTGGCCAGGGGCATCTCATCTTGACCTGAGTAGGACCCACATCGCGCCTTCCCCAGCGCTTGCTTGTGTTTGCAACAACACGAAATAGCTTGGCCTAAATAATGCAGGGCAGTATCTGATCTCCTGGTGCAGATCACTTTGCTGGCTTTGTAAAGTTAATCAGTTTACATGTTGCCGTTGGGTCAGGAAAGCCAAGTATGCCTTAAATAATTAATGATGATTAATTAAACACAGGTAATTGTGAAGAATTGAAGAAAGAATCTTGTTTCTTCTATTTCTTACCCAGGTAAACAAATAGCAGTGACATCTTACAGAGTTTGGACAGTGGGAGATGAATTTACATTTATGTTTTGTGATGGCAGCTCTGTTCCCAAGGTTTGACCTAATTACTGCATCTTGTCTCAGTTTCTGTCTGGAGATATTGTTGCTGTCATAGTGGCAAATGCAGCTAATTGAAGCATCCTGTGGTTCCTTTAAAATATTAGCGTGGTAAGTTTGTTTTCCTTTGTAAGCACAAATGAGAATGTTTGTATTTCTGATTTTTTGTGATTTTTTTTTTTTTTTTATCAAATAGAACATCAAAGCAAATACTCATCTAGAACTCCTGGAGGTTATTTTCTGAACAAGAAACATTTTGAGAGCAATTTCTGTAATGTATTTGATGATAATTGAAATGCTGATAGAAACTATTGAGATGACTGAATTCCTGACAAAGTCAGGGAAGCAGTCAGGCAGACTAGGAGGCAACATAAATGATTTTCAGTAACAGGTAACTGAAATGCCCCTTATGTAGGAGAAATTTAGAGGCTCAGAAATCTCTGGTAGTTTTTGTTTCTCACTGCCTGATCGTGGAGCTACTTAGCAGCAACTTTCACCAGTTTGCTTAAACCATTTTGGGGTTTGCTTAAACCAAGTGGGGGGATTTAGGGACTATGTAGGATGTTCCTGAAAGGAGCCTGTTTCCTTTGCTCCCACTGAGTTACAAAACTTCTTTCCCAATCCTGAGAATCATCAGCACAAAAAGACCATAAAGAGTTTTAAAACACTTTCTTTGGCTTTGTTAGGCTGTTTCTTGAAGAGAACTGGTAAATGTCTGCTGGGTGCTTCAAGATGTATATGGTCCCCTGGCCTCCTCTTGGAGAAGATAAGAGATTAGGTAAAGCAGATGCACGAAGTCCTCTTAGCTGATTTCAGAATTATTTTAATGCAGGATCTCTCTGGTCCTAACTTCCCAAAAGAACCCCACTGAGTTTCTAAACCACAATGGACTTTGCAGAGTAGTGCCTTGCTGCAAAATCTTCTAAGGTAGATGCTTTCTCCAAAACAGGATCCTTGTAAACCAAAGAAGTGAAGACAAAAGAGTTTATTGCTGAAAAGGGTATGTGCAGAGAGTTGCAGCAGTGAGGTGTGAATTAGTGGTAGGATGTCTTGTGCTGCCTTTCACTCAGGCCTTGCCGCCTTCTTGTGGTAGCTTGGCTTATTTTTAGTCCTCTGGCACTGTGTTTCTATGTGGATATGTGTATTGATAGTACGTGATTAAAGACAAACTGCACAGCAATAACTTGCTGATAGCTTTGCTCCTGATAGGGAAATAGGAGAGCTTTGGCTGCGATTCCTAGAGATCAGCATGTTAATGAAGCAGTCAATGAACTTTGAGTTGGATGTTGTAATGTTCTGTGAGCTGTGGGGCTTATCTGGATTGCTCTCCAGAGGAACCGTGTCCTGTCTGCTGCGCAGGGAGGCTCATAGAGCAGTCCATAAATCCGCAGTAATGCACGGACTGGATTTTGTTTTAATCTGATTGGCCCCAAGTCGCAGAACGTTGCCAGCTGGTTGATCTGGCCGAGGAGCCTGCGGTACCGATATAACCTGTATGTGCCACGGTCTTTTCTTCCAAGCCTCCCGAGACAAAAGCAGTTTTTCAGTCTAAATCCTCCCTACCTGGTGGCAAAGCACTGTGGCCTAACAAGACCAAGCCCTGGAAATATTTATGCTGTGAGAATGTCTGTGCTAAAGTATGGCTTGTGGTGAGTTCCTGTGCAAGATGAACGTGTTCTAATGTTTCAGAAGAGACATTAAATACCTTAATGTCTCAGAAGAGATCTATTAGATCTCAAATTTAGAGGAATGCCAGGGCATATCTGGATCTGCCAAATACCATTTACATTTCAAAAACAAGTACAGCGGATGAGAGGGTGTTAATGCTGCCTGATTTGAGAGAGCTCCCAGTTGGAGGAAGGCAGCTGTTCTCTGTCTATAATCTCCAAAGAGGCTTTATTGCAGCAGGACTCACACACTCAGGTTCTCTTCACCACCTCATGTTCAGCAGAGCTAGGAAGGTGAGGCCCCTGGTTTAACAGTGCGATGCCTCTGGTTCTGCACATAAGCAGGCTACAAAACTCCTGCTAACAAACTTACCTGCAGCCACTGAAATCACGGAGCTGCTGTGTTCAGAGCAGCTCTGTTCCTTCTCCCAGCAGCTCCTGTGTTTTAGCACCTAGGTGAGTGCCTGGAAGCAGCAGTTTGCAGCAGGCTGGCAGCTGCCTGGAGCCTGGGTGCTTGCAAAGAGTTAACCAGCACCCCTGGTTGCACGACAGCCTCCAGCTGCCTGTGCCTTCCCCTCCAGTGTTTCTCTCTATTGTTTCATCAAAGCTCAGGCATGGATTTAATTTTCCATGACTGACTTATGAAATATGATCCTTGCTGTAATAAAGAAATGATTTGGTTGGTAATGGATACATAAGAACTCAATTTCCTTTTTTAAAAAAAATATAGGTAGGATTAACAATGAAGCAAACAAGTAGTGTGAGCAGGAGAAGAGTAGTAGGAGAAAGACCCAGTGAACCAGAGACCGGGCTGACTGCGCTAGGATGTGCTGCATGTTACGATGCCTTTGTTAATAGTTTCACTGAGGCTGTTGCAGCTCTAGTGTTTGTTCCAATGTGTATTCATTTCTGTACTTTACAATGATGAGTTTGGGTAGACTTCTAAAGACTTATGACTCTTCTTCTGCTCAGCAGTGACACTGAATACGCAATATGATCTTTCATTCAAATTAATTGTTTGAAAAACCAGCACCCTCACCTGGAGCAGATGCCATCCCTGGCTTTCCTGCCTGTTGTCAGCAGGGACAGTGTTCAGCAAACCTGGTTACCTGCACTGGGAGAGGGAAAAGCCTCCAGCTTGGGCTTTCCAAGGCTCTTGCCGTGCAGGAGCCAGCTCCATGTTTGGAGACATCGGAGCAGCGTGATGCCGCCTGCAGGGAGAACCCGGCTGTCACTGCTGGAAACCCTCTACTCCCCAGCGCAGCTCCTGCTCCCCCGCTTCCTCCTGTGGCTCAAAGCGCCCTTCATGCTGGGCGCCACCGTGTCTGGTAGCGCTGCCAGCAGCCCCCAGGTTCTGCCCTCACTGAGCAGTGCAGTACTGGCACCCACAGGCATCTTGTCCTGCTTCAGTAAATGCTGGACACGCTTAGTCACCCCAATACTGCTGCTGTCACTAGTGCTCTGCCAGTGCTGGCAAAGCCGCACGAGCCCTCTCGGTGCGAGGCGTGGGATCATCTTCCTGCCCTGCATTGCTCTTCCCTAGCTCCGCAGGGAGACACGGGCTGCTGCGGAGACGCTGCTTCCCCTCCGTGCTGCTGTTCCCTGGATCCATAGGCGCCTCTGAACACACGTTGCCCTTGAGACCTTGGCCTGCAGACAGCAGATGCGGGTCCCCTGCCAAGCCACCCTGCGCGTTGCCAGCAAGTCTTGGTGTCCTTAGCAGATGTGCTATTACTCTGTTCCCTGCACATGCTCCTCTGTACAGGGATCATGCTGATCCCTGTCCCCAGGGCTCTCCGCCTTGGAGTGTATCGGGGCTGTGTTCACAGCCTAGGAGAACCCAGACGTAGTGGCGGGTGACAAGTCTGTCCGAGCCTGTCCCCAGAGCCAATACTGAATCACAGTCTGGACTTGCTAGAGCTGCTCTCCCAGTGCCAACGTCTCCCTCCTGGCGGAGCTCCATGCTTGTGCTAAGCGGCTTTGGAGCTGCCCCAGGGGTCTGTCACGGGCTGGAATCAGAGCTGCGTTTGGCTCGTCTGCCTTTCCGTCCTGGATGATGTGCCTTTTTTTAGCTTATCTCAGTTCTGCATGGGTTTGCGAGTTCCTGCTGAAGTCCCTAACAGGATTTGTATGGTGGCTTC
Organism: Crypturellus tataupa; assembly: GCA_034781795.1. NCBI lineage: Eukaryota > Metazoa > Chordata > Aves > Tinamiformes > Tinamidae > Crypturellus > Crypturellus tataupa. The sequence goes on along the minus strand of JAWLRI010000180.1, from coordinate 3,563,133 downwards.
TTTTTCTTCCAAGCAATCGTAATTTGGCCAGAAATAAATGCCTGCAAAATTCTTCTTCTTCTTTTTTTTTTTTTTTTAAAGCCTCTCCTTCAAGTAGATTTTAGCAGCCTTCTTGAGAGACAAGACATAAAAACTGATGGGACTTGCAGAAGTTGTTGGTGGGATTGTTCTAGGATTGGGCTCAAGTCCAGGCAATTTCTTGTAATCTTCTCCATGTAGCTTAGTTATTGCTGGGACAGGTACCAGATGCTTCCTTATTGCTCATCTCCTGCAAGGGTGACGGAGTGCCCCAGCACAACGGATAACTGCAGTGAAGCAGAGCCAGACTTCTGTCCTCCTCCTGTAAGGACCAAGAAAATCCTCCCAAATCTGGTGCCTGCTCCTGCTTATTAGTGTCAGAAGGAAACTGTTTTTATGCTTTAAGAGCATCCTGTCAAACAACAGTCCATAAACATCCTCCCTCTCCCTTCTCCAGCTGCTGTCCTAGTTAAATTTACAGCATCTTTTTCTTTCTTTTTTTTTTTCCATTGGCTACCTCTGGAGTTTTAGGAAAATGTTGGTAGTATCCCAGATGGAAAGGGATGAGCAGAGATCAAGTGTACAGAAACTTCAACTAGGAACCTGCAGGTCCCTCATGTTCCTACTGCTGCCCATGGGATCTCTGCCTAAAAACTCTGGTGGAACTGGAATTAACCTCTTTATAAACTTAAATATTTAGCCTTTAAGGTCATCTAGTGATTAAGGTGGAAAGAAAACTTAGGCACTGTCAGTTTAGACTTGTTGTACGGAACACCATGGGGAGTGCCTCCTGTTTGGACAGACGCAGGCAGATGATGATGGTTCCGTACAGGTAAAATGAGGTTTTGTTGTGCTTTCCACGTCTGTGACAGCACTGGTCTGAAGTGGCTGTGCCACCTACATCATGGTTAAAGGCCTGCCAGGGATTCCTGGAGATGTGGGGGGGAAAAATTCAGACTGTTTAACTAACACAAAGCCACTACAAGTACACAAAGCTGGGTAAGGTCTGGAAGCCTGGAAGCCTTTTTTTCCGTGGGGGAAGTGCTTAGTTTGTTCTGGAGAACAGCTGTTTTCCAGAGTGTGTTTCTGGGAATGACTGTTCTTTGGGCATCTTAACCTGGGAAATGGAGCTGTGATGCTTTAAAGAGGGGAAAAAAAATCAATAGGTTCGTAGGAAAACATCAGCTTTCCACAAGATTTATTTTGCTGAATAAAAGACCTCGAGGCTACACAAAAACAGCCCAGAAACTTTGATATGTTCCTTTGGGGGAGTTAAAACAGATGGTTTCTTCTCTTTTTTTTAACTCCCTCTACCTTCCCTCTACCAACAGGCAGTATCTGACATCTTCAAAGAAGATGCAAAGAACATTTTGGGGATATGTGTTGTAAAGGAAGTTCTGCTAACAACTTATCAATGTGAGCAAAAGCTAAATTCAATCTCAGAACTACATCTGGTCATGTTTATGCTGCTGTAAAGCCAGAGAAAGTCTAGTGGAGCCAACATGAGAAGTAGAAAAACAAATGCAGAGGTGACCAGCATCTCTGATAGTGATGATGGCAGCATAACTACCCCCAAGCTGTGCAGGAGCATTTGAAGGGGCTTCTGCATGGTGCATGCTCCCCCCTCCCCCATTTTTTTTTTTCTTTAAATAAGACAAGGATATTAATGTTTGAGATAATTAGATGCAACCTTATTTTTTACATGTTAGTATATGTGAATTTCTCTAATCTACTTGCTGAATCCTTCTCTGTTTAAGTTTTGCAACCAGTAGCTGTATCTGTGACTGCAGAGTGTAACACGAGGTAGACAACAGCAATTCTCTTACATGTATTTATATCTGGCTATCTTGCGTGCAGGTTTACAGATGTGGCAGGACCCGCTCTGGAATCTTGTTGCGTGAGCTTTGCCAGCGCTGATTGAACAAATGTGCCCTTTTTGTAGCTGCTGAGGATAAACCAGTGCCAGGAATGTCCCCTGTGATCAGCTGTGGTGATTGCTAATTTGGATGTGAGCAAACTCTGCCATTCATAAGCAGCATTTCAGTGGCTGCACCAGCCAGGTATGTTTCTGGTTATGATAATTGTCTTTTAGTTGGGGAGCTAATTGACTATCCTGCAGCTAGTATGGAATAAATCATGTTACTATGGTAGCCAGGGTTTGTGGAAAATAGCATTTGCCAGATAAATGCCATTTCTCCAAATTTTACTTCCTTCCCTGAAAATAGTCCTACCATCAGAGTTGCAGGAGAGATCTGGAGTTGATACTGCTCGTTTCCAAGAAGAGTTTTGCAGCAGGCTGGCTTATGCCTCTGAGCTTTGCTTTAATTCAACCTTGATTCAAACAGAATCCATGTGAGGTGTGTGGGTATTTTATATATCCAGGCTAAATTTACTGAGCCTGACTCCTGAGAAAGGGTTCAGAGTGAACAAGACGCAACAGCGGTTGAAAACTTGACCTTGAAACATGAGGTTTGAGTTCAAAACTCTGTATCAGACCTGGGCTTCTCAAACTTTGAAGGCTGGGTCTGAGCTTTATGGCTTTAGCTGTGCTTGTTGACCACCAGGGCTATGACATTTGCCTGAGTAGTTGGGTCATTTAGGGAAAGGGCTGTAATCCACAGAGCCTTCCTTGGATGGAGTGTGTCCATAGATGGGGTGTGTTAGGGATGGTCTCCCCAGCTGTACCTTGTGCGAGGTCTGTCTTTCATATCAGCAGCATATAGTTACTCCCCTATTAGCTCTTCCCTTTATGTCAAAAATGTTTTAAAACATGAAATCTAGTTATGCTAGCATGCTGTTAGCAAAAAAGTTATTTTTTCACCCCGAAAGCAAGAGTTTGACCTTTTGCTCTTTTAAAGATGGGGCTAACCAAATGCTTGAGAAAATGGCTTGGTTTCATTGGGTTGAGGCTGGGAGGATGCTCTGTGGTTTTGTTTCAGGGACTTGCAGGATAAATGAAGCACTGGGGGCCGTAGCAAACAGCATTTGCAGCTGAATTCCAGTTTTTGGCCGTGTCCCTCTTCTTGCAGCCACCAGTACATCCACAAGTGCTTTAGCAAAATACTTTGTTCCTGGCTTCCCAGAATACCAAGTGTTTCATAACACAGCTGCTGCAAATGTTATGGCTCTGTACACTTTGTTAGTCTTTCCTGTGCTTCCTTTTCTCTGAATCCCATTTAATAGGCCAAGTTTTTTATTTCTTTCCTAATTTGTTGAAATTTATTACATTTGTTGCCTTCTCTTCCTTTTGAAAATCAGGGGGAATTTCCAGATTTCAATTTAAAAGCATTTTGTTCTAATTCATTTTGTTTTTATGGAGCATGGTATTTGTTGGAGGGAGAGAAGTTGAGATCATAATCTGGCACGGTTGACTAAGTTTCTAAATTTTAAACCACCGCCTTCTCTCTTTTTAAACATTTTCTCTGCCAATACTAAACATTTTGATCATTCAAAATGTAAATTGTACTCCCCATAGATGCTTATGGGCTAAAGATATATTTACATACAAAAGAGCTGTTAAATGATTCATGTAAAAAGTTATTTTCTTGTTCTTATCCTTAACAGAACAGATTTCTCCCCATTTCTGTGGTCTCTGCAATGCCTTGTCTGCCCATCAATCTGTGAGCAGTGTTTGAAAAGGTGTGGATAGTTAAAATGTGTGGAGAGAGAACTGCAAATGGTTTAAATACCTTTTCCAGGATTGCTTGTGATTCCCTCTTTTTGTGAGTGGCAATAATATTATATGAGGAGAAAAATCTGTGGGGAACCTCTGAGGTGAGAACTGGTCAAGGGAAAAAAGTTCATTAACTTCTAACAACAAGGAGGCCACCACTGGCAAAAGTGAGGGTTTTGTCTGAATAAGAAATTCAGTTTGAGGGACTAACGCCTGGTATTTCTGAGGCAGTAGTGTCCTGCACCAGCAATAGCGTTAGCCAGGTTAGTGCTCCAAGATTGTGGGTATGTTGGCCTAGGTGATGGTATCTGCTGCCTCACTGATCAGCACTTTATTAGACACAACGTCTCAGCTATCCCGTGCCTGCCAGGTTTGGGCCTTTAGCACAAATCCATCTGGGATGGAGGAGGAGACCCTCTGTTTGCAGTATTCCAGGTATGTGGACTGGGTCTGGCCCTCTATGAGAAGCCACACGAGCAACACTGCTGTTGCTCAGAGGGCTCTAGAAAGCCCGAAGCTTTTGCACATCATCTGGGCAACACTTAAATGCATCTGGCTCACTTCTGGTTGCACTTTGGTTCACTTCTTCCTAGGCTGAGTTATTTGCAGTCTTTCACCTTGACTTTTTTTGGCAGCAAGGCCATTGCTGGGTGTGCAGGTTGAAGAGGAACAAATAGGTGACCTGTTTCCTTCCAGATGGGTTTCTGACTAGCAAGCAGGTCCACTGGTGATCATCTCTCCAGAGACCGCCCAGCTCCTACTTTCATCACAACTTTCTCTTGCCCATTTATTCAAAGATCTGTCAACTCTGTTGTGCTAGTTGCTTCAGAAATGACACTGTTTATGTCAACTTCAAAACACACAGACAGGAGGTAGGTAGAGGCTTTCCAGGCGATGTGACCTCTCCTAGCAAACTCTGAAGGGCATCTGTTGACCAGCCCTGGCACTGTTTGTTTTGCGAGGAAGCAGCACCTATAAAAAGGCTTATTACACAATGTAAGTGATTCTTCTTTTTGTTAAACAAATATTTGCAATATATTTGGGGAGATGAAGCATTCAAAGTGAAAAAGCATGATACCTGCCAGAGATGTGGGAAGTGTGTAAAGGACACCTTTCATCAGGAGAATGTAGGATGATTTTATTAACTTTATCTATGTGAAAACAAAATGCAGGCTCTTTCAGATCCTGTTTTCATTGAGCTCTAAGGCTTTAGGCATCTCAGCAAACCCAGAATTTTTTTCTTAAACTGTATTTACTTCAACAACTCTGTCAGTTCTGCAAAAGCCTGTGTACTATGGAACAGAGTCAAAGACTATGGCTTCAGGAGAGAAGCTACCTCCAAATACAGAGCTCTTGTAGGGGGCAGTTTATTTCACAAATGCCTGAAGAAATGAGTAAAACTCAGTTTGGGAAAGCACATAACTAGCTGAATCACTGCTCTCAGCTGTTAATCCTTGAATCATTTCTTTGGCTTGAATAAAAGTTGCAAGGAAAGTTTGACTTGAAAGATGTCTTGATTAGAAGTAGCAAGCCATGCTAGTGGACAGCAAACTCCCCAGGGTGAATTATCCTCTACATTATGGTATTGACATGCAGCCCAATTTATATGTATGTAGCTTCGTGAAAATGCTGGAAATGAGGTCGTATTTAATATAAACATTTATTTCAATAGTTTAAAGAACAAGCCATGCAAAACATCTGGAAATCACAGGAACATAAGACATATAATAACAGTATCTTAAATACACATTAGTAATACAAAGTCATCTTTCACTCTGATAAAAGTTACTTCATTTTTCTAAAAAATATTTAAGCTATGAAATATGTTTAGATAATACATATATACAACATTTTTTTCTTGTAACTGATATTGCTGGAACATAAAAAATTAATCTCAGTCTCTAGTGGTTTGTGCAGTAGAAAGTGTTACCCTTTGAGGAGTAGCTTGTTTTAGAATTGTGTATGCAAAACTGTGTGCAAATAATTTAGGCACATTATAGCTCTATGCAGAATTGTGCATGCGAATGATAAATCAGTTTTAAGGCCATGTACACATAGATTCACATAATGTTTACTTATTCACTACAACTGCAACGTAGTTATAAACTGTTAGGGCTGGCTGGGCTTTACTTCCAACATGCACCTCTAGTTTAACTAAACTAAAACTTACTTTTCAGCATAGTCCCCTGCCTGTCAGTGTGCTATTTCTACCAAAGATTTGCTGAAATGTTTGGCCAGTTTTGGCCTGTGTGCATTCATAAATAAATGTGTTTTGATCAACTACAACTGCTTTATCCTCTTCTCCAAGGCAAGCACTTCTCCTTCTATTTCATAGGGAAGGTCAGCATTAATCTGCCCCTCAAAATATTGCTTGATTTCCTCCACCTCCTTTTCCCAGAACTCTTTGGGGATCTCAAACAGTTCAGTTAAGCTGACCCCTTCTAAACCCTTCAGGTTCAATGCAGTGTCAGCAGGGATGTAGCCTATGGCAGTTGGCTTGGCAGAGGCCTTCCCTTGAATTCTGTTGAACATCCACTCCAGCACACGGGAATTCTCTCCGAAGCCAGGCCACAGGAATTTCCCTTGGTTGTCTTTCCGGAACCAGTTGACGTGGAAGATCTTTGGTAGTTTTGCAGCTGGACGATGTGCCATGCTGAGCCAGTGGGCTAAGTATTTGCCAAAATTATAGCCGAAGAAAGGTCTCATGGCAAATGGGTCATGCATAATGATTTTGCCTGTTCAAAATGGAATAAAAGGTAGTAAGTGACCATACTCATCCTAAAGCACAAAGATTCAGACCCTCCCAAGATTTAGTACCCAGATTCTGCATCTGAACCAATGATTTTTTTTTTTAAGAAGCCATACATGCACCATCCCTGAGCTACATAAAAACAAAGATCAAGCTCATTTGTAATCAGTGGAAATTCTTAAAATTTTGCTTCAAGTAGCTTTAAATGAAGAAGGCCAAGACTTAGCTTTTATCTACCACCTTATTTATGTTGAGCCAGCAGAACAGAAAATTTGTTTCTTTAGCCAAGACAGTAATAGGAGACTCCCTGTGAATCCTCCTAGCACCCCAGGCTTGCCCTGTTCTGTGTGCTTGTCACCCAGGGGGGATTATTTGGTTAATTTGTCTTATTGAGAATTTAGGGTTTAATTCCAGTACAAGTATTCTCTAGTGTGAAAATGCACAGGTTGCAAAATTACCTGCCAAAACACAAATGTTAAAGGGAGGGGAGAGAGACCAAGGCAGGCTTTCCAGAGAAGATTCCTTTGATACAGAAAGGCAGATTAGCTTTGGAGTTACCTTTGTGCTCTGCAGCTGCTGTTGCTTCAGATCTCATAGCTGCTCCCATAAATACTCCATGCTGCCAGTTAAAGGCCTCGTACACCAGAGGCACACCTGTAAGGAACAAAATCCCTTCAGTAATTAGGGGTCAAGAAGCCTTTTTTTTAAAAAATAACAGATTTTGTTACTGGAGATATTGCTGTATGCATATTACTATAGGATTTTACTTTTTTCTCATCTTTTTTTACTCAGTTGCTTTCCTGCCCTCCTATTACAAAGTTTATAGGAATGCTGGCTCCTAACTAGCCAGCACATATATGTTTAGATGTTCAGCTGGAGGTATGAGGCCTCAACCTTCTGCAGAGTTTACTGGAAATAAAATCTGTTGGTGTGGTTGTGATATTAGATTCAGACCTAGCATACTCCTATTTGTTTTCCAGCTTTGGTTGACCTTTAGCAAACCAAATAGTTTTATTTCTTTGTTTGTAAATTGTTTATAATCAGTTTGTTTCCCTATTTTCTGTCCAAGCTAAGTTAGACTGTGAGGAATATGAGGGTTGTATAGTCAACTGGTACATGTCTAAACACCAACTAAGTTAGTGGGTCCCGTTCTCTCTCCAATTTTCTACTACCTGTTTTGCAATAATGTGTCCAACAATTTGGACATTGAAATATCAGTGGCTGTGTGAGTATCAAAGGGTAACTTAGAAAAAGCTATATTATTCTTGCATTTTTGCCCATGAGAGCAAAACCTGTGTTTAAATGTATTCATGTCTCAATTTTTCCATGGGATTCAAGCACTTGAGCCCCAAAACCTGGATGCTTCATCTCTTACCAGTAGGTCTGCGGCCTCCAAATATGATGGCTTCAATGGGCACCCCTTCTGGTGACTCCCATGCAGGGTCTATGATGGGGCACTGGCTGGCTGGGGTGCAGAATCGAGAATTGGGATGAGCACAAGGTTCCCCTGTACAGATTAAAACGTACAGATCATAATGGCAGAATTAGCACTGATTCAGCAGAGAGGTGGAAAGGGAACTGCAGGTTGGGCTGGGTTACCATTATCTGGAGTACAGTCCTTGTTCTTCCAAGAAGTCAGTGTCACTCCTGCTGGTAACGGCTCATCGATGCCTTCCCAGTAGACACCTCCATCACTGGTTTCAGCTACATTGGTAAAGATGGTGTTTTTGAATATGGTTTTAATGGCATTAGGGTTTGTTTTGATTGAAGTTCCAGGAGCAACACCAAAAAAGCCATTTTCTGGATTTATTGCCCTTAAATTGCCTGAAATATAAAAGGTAAAACATAAGCAAATGAAATTCTCTCCAGAACTAGGTACCATATATGCTGCTCTTAAAAGCAACAGTATTGGACCCTGCCACAATTCAGTCTCAGTTCCAGACCTTGTTCATCAAATTTCATCCAGGCAATATCATCCCCCACGCACTCTATTTTCCATCCTGGCAGACTTGGGTTCATCATGGCCAAGTTTGTCTTTCCACATGCACTAGGGAATGCTGCAGCGAAATACTTCTTTTCACCCTCTGGATTTGTAATGCCCAGGATCTATTGAAAAAATAAGTGCAGCTGTTAAATGTAGTTCATTCTTTCTGCATTTTTCTGTCTAAAGATTGTCTTCCAAAAATAAATAAATAAATAAAACACTTAATTATGCAAATTGCTTCCTGCAAGAGAAGCACAGTACTGCAGTTTGAATATAATAGTTGCCAACTCATCAAAAAGTCCACCCTTCTTGTCGTTTGAATATCCATAAGGAGTTCTTGCACCTAAATGTCAGGTGTATAGATCATTCAAACATTCATTTTTATTTTGCCAGTTAATGATACCTAAGCTGCACACAGCTGTGTTTCTCAGCTTAGCAGAGAACCAGGTAGTTTTCTGAACACAAGACTGGAGTAGAGTAAAACTGCTTCATCTATGAATACATGTGCATTTTACAAAATACATATAAACTGTTTTCCAAGACGGTTCTGTTAGGTGTTTTGGAAATTCTTTAGTAGAACATTTAAATGATAGTAGAATTAAAAGGCAGGAAGGGTGAAAAGCAGAACTTCTTTAAAATCTAATTAATATTTGTAGGTTTTTGGTTGTATAAACTTCTTTAGAATATGAAAAAGTTTTCAAAACTTGCATTGATCCTTTGCAGCAATTAGATTTGTAAGTACAAAATGGTTGCCCAGTGATGATGTTTAGGCTCTGCTTACTACAAGCATCTATCTATAAGCAGTCTTTGTCAGAATCTGTTTTAAATCTTTCTTCATACCCCTTTTTATAGGTACTATTTAAAAATGGCTGCTACTTAACCTTTGCAAGCAATTTCCTATTTCTTATAAGGCTACAGTGTGATAAATGCCCATCTCCTGTTACGACTGTCCATGTGAGACTGCCATTTCATAGCTATCAAGATGTGATGGATTTATGTTGAGCTAATTTGGGATTTAATAGAGGTTCAAACACATGATTTAATAGCCCTTACCAGCATGTGCTCAGCTAACCAGCCTTCTTCCTTGGCAATTCTGCTGGCAATTCTGAGAGCAAAGCACTTTTTCCCCAGTAAGGAGTTTCCTCCGTAACCGCTGCCAAATGAAATGATCTCTCTGCGATCAGGAAGATGAGCAATCAGTGTTAGCTCTGGGTTGCACGGCCAGTTGTTGATTAGTGGTTCTGCAAAACAGAATGTTGTACTCGTGAATATAGAAATTTCCATGCTGGATGAGACTGTGTTGTTTCATCAGCATCAAGCCTCTGACAGCAGCCTGTACCAGATGCTTCCAAGGAAACCCCCTGGTAAGGACTGGGGATAATAATCTCTTTCCATGCAATTCTCATTGAGCTTTGATTCCTTTAATTGAGATTGGAACCTTGTGTTGTTACACAAAACATTATGGTTTCCTAGGGGGAGTTTACCATGTGCTGAGAACACAGAGTCAACTCCAAAATCTATCTCTGAGTATTTCCAGAGGTGACAGTTTTAAATTTTACTAACCTTTTAGTGGCAGAGGGCATCCAACTGAGTGAAGGCATTTTACAAACTCCCCATTGCCCAGAGCTTTCAAAGCAGCTGTTCCCATTCGTGTCATGATCCTCATGCTGGCTACTACATATGGTGAATCCGTCAATTCAATCCCAATCTTGGACAAAGGAGACCCAATAGGCCCCATGCTAAAGGGGATGACATACATTGTACGTCCTGTAAAACAGAGATGAGAATGTGATCTTGCAAGCAGTAAAATAAAGAATGCTTAAAATAATATTTATTCACATGGAGATGATTTCTCACTTCTTTAAGAGTTATTGGTCTTCTGGTCATTTCTAATAGTGTTTAAAAATCTGTAACTGTCTAATTATGGAGCAGTAAGTTTCATCTTAAATGCAGAGAACAGCTGTTCAGATAAACTGTTTAGTCAGTAGTAAAGACAGGTGGAGAAATAAATTTGTGCTGGGGGTGGAAGTCTTACTTCAATTCCTACTTCCAGTTCTTCTGTACTGTTCAGTTGCTCTGTGACTTCTTAAAGTCACCCAAACTTTCCTACCTTGTTTTGTCCCTCTTTGTGCACAGAATGAACCTTTTACCAGGGAGACTCTGGTAAAGACCAAGATGAAACCTACAAGATGACTAATATCAGGAATATCCACTTAAACCTTCAGCTAAAATATTTTTAATTAAAGACTACAAAAATTAATAGTAGTGTTTTGGCATCTCAAGTGCAATGTCAACTTTCCTTTTCTCACCCACCTTGCATGCAACCTGGGAATCTGATATTAAAGGCTTTCTCAAAGTCTTCCTCTGACATCCAGCGGCCCAGCTGGCTAGTTCCAGTTTTAGGGATTGGAATTGTATCTCTCTGCTCTTGTGTGATAATGACAGTTTTGCTCTCAATTCTTGCCACATCTCTTGGATCAGTGAGAGCCAACCAGCTGTAAAAATGATAAAATTAGGCTTTAATCATTTAAAAACAAACAAACAGTGTAACATTTTGAACCCTTCTGTAGGACTCCTTTAGCAGAAAAGGGTAAAATGTTTTGTAATAGTAAAACTAAATTGACAGAGTCAATACATCTGAGACAACCTCAGAAATTAGTCAAATACATTCTCTTGTACAAAGTATCTAAAGACACTGCAGAATGAATACCAAATAATATGGCTTGGGAAATTCTTAGTACTGCTCAATACTCTGCCTCTTCCATCAACTTTATTCCTGTTGCTTGCATGCAAGGAAAAGCTAAACTCATTTAATTCTTATTTTCATCAGTACAGATAAGAAAAATATTTTTATATAGGGGCCACAAAGTGATGCCTTTAGCAGCATGCATTCTAAGCTAGTACTTTAAATGTTGGTATACAGGTCTGTGGGACCAGAATCCAGGCTAGTGGATTGATGTGTCCTTTAAGTTAAAGGCATCACAAAAGAAATATTATCATAAAAGTAAAGCTGGATTATTAGACAGGATTATATTTTCTTTTTTCAATGAATGTATTTATCATTTATTTACAATAGAGAGGATTACTTTACCATTTTCACCTCATAGAAATAGAAATTTTCTATGAGAATAAAAATGTTCTAGTTGGGCTGTCATAACCATCATCACTACAGCTAAGCATATAATTAACAATGAATAATTTATCTGGTGAATTTTGCCCTTTTCTCTCCCAAATAGTCTGCAAACAGATTGCCAAATTCTTGCACTTCTGAGTTCTTTGCAGATTTCTTCCATGAAGATTTCTTGGTCAGCACGTAATTCCCAAGCATGTACTTGTTAATATTCTCCTTTCATGTTGAGTGAGTTGGGAGAGATGAAGGAATATTTGAAAAAAAGTATTTGCTGAATACGTTACATTCAAAACTCATCGGCACAATATGAATAATGCCTGTGCTGAAGAATATTTGAACACCCACGGAGCTATTTGAATGCCACAGAAGAGTATTTGATGAATAAATTAATTGACTGAAATAGTAGAATTCTTCAAAAGATGTATTTGCTAAAAAATGCTTAACCATTGCTAATGATTAGTTACCTATGTCTCACAATATTGTTTCAGTTATCCGATTTATGTAACTAATCAATAGAGACAATGTACAGTTGGTAGTCCAATTGATCCATGTAGTTTAAGTTAATTTTGAGGAGAAAATTATGCTCTTCCTGATTATTATTAACCTATGCAAGCTACAGTTCTAAATTGCTCATGCAAAGTAAATATTAAAGGCTTTTTGAACACTTTAAAATGCAAACAGATAGAATTTGCTTATCACTATTCTGAGCTTCTATTTGACTTCATTTTATGCCACTCACCAGTTCTCATACTTGCTCAGCTTCTTGATCATGCCTTGTTCCACCATGATGTCCAGAATTTTTTGGTTTTCTTCTTCAGAACCATCACAGATATGAATGCTCTCAGGCTGGCACAGCTTGGCATTACTTTCAATAAACTCTTTCACTTCTGGAGGCAAGCTCTGCAAGTCCCCCTGGACAACCTTGGGGATGATGTTCAGCTCAGTCTTCAACTGTGGGGGCATTGCTGTAGCCTGCAATTGATCTGGATGATGGATTTGAAATGCTGATCAGAAGCTATAATCAGATGCTGTCTATTAGCATATTATGTCATTCTAACTTAAGTATGCTTTCCTGCAATGCTTCTATTTAAAATCAGTACAAAGAATTCACATCATTGGTAATTTAAAGCTGGAAAAATACCCATTTTACTTACCTTCTTTACAAGATCTCGGAGAGGATTTTGCTGTCCCTTTCAGGTGCTTCCTTGCCTAGGAATACTCTTGTGATCATTGGTTTCCAAGGAGGCATTCTCCTTCCTTAAATAGTCCTTGTGGAAGTGCCCAGCCCTCCCAGTGAGGTGAGAGGCCTGTCCTTGACGTCACCACTGAATGTGCCTTGGGACACTGCCACTGCCACACTGTCATCGTGAAGAGTTGTCAACAAAGCAGTCCTGGCGAGGTAATCATTTAACAGGTTTGATTAATGAGTGCTGAAAGCGGTGATTCCTAGCCTCTGGGTTTACTGTTTGAAGCAGTTAGAAAATGTACCCGTTTGTTCAAACTTTGATCTTGCTTGACTTTGAAACCCAAAGCGTCATAACTTCTTGGTGTGTGGGAAAGGTTGAGTACAAAGAGTATCTGGAACGGGGAACGGGGGGTCAGCCAGGCTAGGCACAGTCGGTGCCCTGTGTAAGCAGCCGCTTGCTAGTTGGCTGTGAAGTGGAGGCTCGTCCAAGGTGTGCTTATTTACCTTGGGAAGTTGCCTGATCTAGGGATAAAGTTCAGCAATCACTAGTGATAGGCCTGAATATTCCTTATATATGTCCACAGCCTTATTTTTGCAATTCTAAAAATACAGACAATGCCAATCTCAATGTTGGGTTGCTGACAGTGAAGGAGAGAAGCAGCTTCTCATTATGGATCACTTTAGGCTCTCGCACGCTGAGCAGATATTTTTGTCACTACGAGCTCAGAAAAGAGGCAGGTCAGCAAGTGTCTTAGTGATCAACCCCCTCCTTATGATCTTAATTGTTAAATTACTTGGGGTTTGCAGGGCCATAAAACATTAACCCATCTATAAATTAATACCCAAAGACAAGGCACAAAATTGCTCAAGAAGGTGACTTGCTCCATGAGTAGGTGTGAAGTCTGCTATATGTACATCTACACAGGTCTTACCATGATTGTATAGATTCTGTCGGACAAATAAAACCTGCTGCCACTTCATGCTGCTGCATTTATATCCAGCCCCAGGAACATGGTTGAGGACTGAGTGACACGATCCTTTCATGCCAGACTCTGACAAGGGTTGATGCTGACGGGGCTTTCTCCATAGGTGCAATACGTTGTCAACCTCAGTTTGCAGCACAGGATCTGGTAATCTGAGTTCAGGTTGAGGGAGTTAGATCAAGAAAACTGATGAGCAGTGTTCAACAACTGTGGTACCGAAGACTCTCGTGAGTCTTCATGGCTGACGATCACAGGAACATCTTCCCTGTGACTGTATCCTCCTATCTTTTCTGCAAAGCCTTTTATTGTGTTTTGTAAAAAGCAAAGGAAAGAAAATAGTGAAGTAACGGGGGCTGTCCTTGATGCACAGCAAGGCCAAACATTCCTGAAAGGAAAACAAAAATCTGGTAGGATAAGAGGTGCTAAAGTTTGCTCTAAAAGGGGCTTGGCGTAAAGAAAGCCAAAACTAAGGACAGCTTAATAGCGACGGCAGCGCTGTTTGTCTGTCGGGTCTGTGTATTGTGTCACAAGTAGAGCTCATCAGAAATATTTTTAGCCGTCTATTTTCTTATTGAAGTATATTATTAAGTACTTAAAATTCAGCAAAATCTTCAGCAATACTAAGCACACTGGTATTTCAATGAAGTACAAAAGTACTCAAGAGTCCTTAGCAATGGCCAAGTAAGAGTCCTTACATACAGAAATAACAAAGTGAGAGTAAAACTGCAGTACTTCAGTTTATAGAAAGACAGCAGGCCTAAAAATGATCTCATTGCAGCATGAGTAAAGCCCAAATAAAAGCTTAAAATTGACAGTGTAACAGAGTGGAATTAGTCCTAGTGTCTCTTAAAAAAATAAAAAAATAAAAAAGCCCAGAGCATTAGCTTCTGCCAATTAAATTATAGTTAGGCAGGTGTTGTGCAAATTTTCTCACACTGCTATCCTAACCTCCCACAATCTTGCTATACAAACTGTGGGCTTCTCTTGAGAAGACACTAAATATGCCAAATTGGTAGCACTGTTATGAACATATGTCCATTAAAAATCACATTAAGGATTCCAAATGTTTTTCATTTGTGATGGCAGCAGGGCTTGAGTGCAGATGTCCACTGGGAATTCTAGACACTTAAGCATCAAATTACTTGTATTTAGGTAACACCTTTCAGCAGAGGATCTCAAAGCATATCACAGATCCTCAGTGAGCCTCAAGCCCCTATATGAAACGTCCATTCCACTTTGTGGTGCAACAGAATAACTGAAGCACATACAAATTGGGGCCAAGAATCTTCTAATTTGTGAGATTCAATTTTTACAGACCCAACATAAGGTGTTAAAGGTTTAAGGTTAAAGGTACTGTGAATTCTTGTAACTCCTGGTGGCACTAACAAAAAATGCAATTAGAAACTCCAGTAGTTCAGTTGTGGTGTTTTTGAGGTGCTTTACCCAGCATCAGTGTGTGCTGCTCTTCGCTGCACACACTCCTGCTTTTTGGATTTGGTAAGCTGCAAGTTTCACCAGTTGGAATATGAAAGTTGGAGAGATGTAGTTGCTTTTATCAAAAAAGTGTCTGTAATGTAAAATTTATTTTCCACTTTTTTTTTTTTTTTTTAGCAGTAACTGTATTCTAATACCTCTCATATATTAGCTGGTACAACTCCTTTGGTTTAAATTTCTTTTGGCATTTTCTCTCTACTTTTTTGATGCTTGAATGTGATGCTCATCAGGCGTCGTCTTGGAAGCTGTCAAATTATTTAAATGAGAGCGAATCTGTCATTTCTAAGTGATCGTGTTCAATAAGTTCCATGAAAGTAGTGTTTTTAGGGTATTTGGTTTCATGGACACCATTCAGGCTCTTCAAAACATAGGTTTTGAGCACTTCAATTTAGCCTGACTTACTAGAACTCAGAACTGTAAAGGTAAAGGTTCATTAGATGCTTAGGGCATAGCACAACAAAGCTTTAGACTTTGTTAATACAGAGAGGTGCAATAAAGGACTCAGATTTAAAGTTATTACTGGCATATACAACTCCTCCCCTTGCTAATCAGCCTTGATCTTGTCACTGCAGACCTGTTGTTTTGTTACATAACGATAGTCTTTTTTTTTTTTTTTTTTTTTTTCAAGATTCTCTGGGCAAGTTGCAGCATAAACCCAGATCCATGGGCAAAGCAGAGGAAATGGCCATGTACTAGAACATGCTTCTGTTTCCTAATCGAAGTCATGAACCTCGGGTGCTCAGTGTCACCTCGAGGGCTCAGCCCTGAGCTCTGCTTTAGGAGAGCTCCTTGCTGTGCCGCAGTACCTGATGCCAAGGCCGACACGGTGCCACTGGCAAACAGCTTGCTCGCTGTTCCTCTGCTTTGGCAAAGAGACTGGGTACTCTGGGGCTTTCCTACAGACTGACTTTTATGGGCTCTGAGATGCAGTTATAGATACCAAGGGAAGGGGAAGTTTTTCTCTTTTGTTTTCTCTTGCAAATGAAAGCTGGAGCCCTGGGTAGGGTGCTATTGTGGCTCATACGCTGACTATAAAGGACACTGTGGTTTTAATTGTGCTTTTCTACTGACCTTAACTGTCACACTGGCAGCACAAGACAACACAGATCCAGGCCATGGAACAGTTTGTGGACAGGATATCCCTCAGTAGCATGAGAGGTTATAGACGTTTAGCCTCACACTCTAATTTTACTGCTGAATCTTCTGTGGTCACTGCATCCCGCATGCTCAGAGAATTCCCCCAGCAGTCACTTCTGGAGCACCCTTCTCCACCTGAGATTCTAATGTGGGGGTTCATCTGCCCTGTGTAACACCCAGAGCAGGCACCAGCGAGACTATTTGGGTAACGGTCCCTGTGGTCGCTGCTCTCTGAAGAGCAGCCGTGTGCAGGTGATCCTCCACAGAGTGGGTTTGGGAGTTCTACTGTGGAGCACCTGAGAGGTCCATGGGGAGTTTGGACCCGAGAAGAGCTTGGCTGGCTTTATCCTAGCCAGTACATGGGTGATAAGAAAATAACTATGATTTTTGCATGGTTAATACTCTTTTTTTTTTTTTTTTTGGCTGGATGCACAGCAGAACCACAGCCAGGAGAGAAGGGACAAACTGTACTAAACAGAGTGGAAAACAGGCAGCATAAGGTTGTGTGTTTCCCTTCACCTATGCAGCATCTGCTCTGCTCAGTCATATGAAGCCCAGATGGCACGAGAATCAGCTTTGCAAATAAAAATGGGTAACCCTTGCTGGAGCGAAATGTTTGCCACGTAGCTGTGTTTGCAGCTGTCAAGGACTCCTTGCTTCCTACCTGCAGCGAGGATAAATGATAAATATCCTTGCAAGAAACCCACATGGTTTTGAGCAGCAGGCGATGTTTCAATCTGTTGTTCTGTAGCAGTCTTGCAGCTTCCTGCTGATTAGTGGGGTTCTGCTGTGTCCTTTGACAAAGATTTCACTGTTCCAGGCTCTATGCAGTGAAATGGCATCACCTTTTGAAAATCAATTTACTTTACCTGAGATGAGATAACCCTGGTTTTTGTTCTGTGCTTGTCTCCACCGCTGTTTTCCTTGTTTGTTTGCAGCTCTCCATGCAGGAAGATTTCAGCACAACCTGCACGGCCCTGTCAACCTGAGTGGCAGTGTGTTTTTTTTTTTTTCTTTTTTCATTTATTTAGATATTTCCATTCAACCTTCATCACTACTCACATGCAACCTGACCCAATGGCCAATGGGCATCTCTTTCTATACCTCTTTCACCAGGCCAGCTCTCTAAACAGGCTCTTCCTCTTTCATGTTAAGTCCCTGAACTTCTCTAATCTCTATAGGAAGGGGACTGGGAGGTGATAATACAGCTTTCATTCTTGTGGATTCCTCTTAGTTTGACAGTTCCTGTCCTGAGGCATTTGCAACCTAATTAGAGAAGATCATTATCTCTTATCATATTTATGTTCTGGGCCATAGGTAATAGTCTTTGCTGGGTCCTGTTTAAATTATTGTAATGCAAATAACATGTTCTTTCTTAAAAGGAAATACATTTACTACAACCTGTTTTTTGCTTTGCTAGCAGCATAAAAGCACCAACTGGGGATGAACTGTGTTTTCTGTTTCAAACAAGATTTGTTCTGTATTTTCATTAGGAAAGTATCTTTGATGAATATTTCAAGCATTTTGTAACACTGAAAAAACAACAAGATAGAGAAGCTGATCGTGCAAAAGTAAGTCGAGTTACATCTAGAGGTCAGAAGGTAACCCTGCCTATGTCAAGCACTACAAACCGTTTGCTTTTTGAACCTGACTGCTGCAGGAAAATCAATATTACCAAAAACAATTACGTCTGTAACAGATGACATTTTTACTGGTAGACCCTGATGTAAGTGTTAATAGCTGAGCTGCAATCCTACATACTGTACACTAGCTGCTTAGCACCTTTCCAGTAGGAAGAAGACAACACAGACAGACCCCAATGTGTGTTTCTTTCAAGGTAAAACCATCTATGATGGCCTGTGTAAATGGTTCCTACCACAGAAGTGTCACAAATATCATTATTGCTGTGAATGACAGTCTCAGTAAAGAGGCCAAGGCATCAACTGGGCCCTGGAGACCATAGTCTTATCCTTTAAGGTCACCATAAAGACAGAAGTCTGACTCTGCTATACTTATTTCTTCTGATTGAACACCTGTATCTGTATCCAGACTTACTAATTCAGGCTGACTTATAGGCATGTGAATACTATTTGCTGAGAGAAAAGCACTCATGAGTTTAAACTGATATGTACCACTGAAAAGCAACTGACTTGCATACTGCAAATCAAAAAAGAGTAACCCACTTGAGCAGTTTACAAATTTGCATTGCAGTGGTATTAACACAGTGACCATTTTATTGGATGAAAACATACAGTGCTCTCTGCTCAGGGGATCTTACTGTTTAAGATGGCACAAAAGAAGGGTATGAATGACGGTATATAAGACTAAGTTAAGTGAGATAACTCTAAACAGAGAAATAATTATTATTCAGAACATACCAGCTACTTAGCTGTTTTTATTTTCTTTCTACGCACTGCCTCATGTCGGTGTTTTGAAAGATTATAAAGAGAGAAAGGAAATAAAGCTGATTTTGCTTATTCTTACAATAGCACAGAAATATTGTGTAGGAGACAGTTATACATCTTCTATCTTAGGAGACCACAGCAGGCAGGGAGATTCTAAGTTTTACGGTATATCTGCTGTTAAATATCAACGTGCAAATCACTGGCTGTCAGTGATGTCACACTAATATATATTCCTTTAAATATCTCCTTAAATATGTTGTAGCCCATTCTAGATTTATTTGTTTTTTAACATCAAGAAACTCTATTCCAATGTCCCAGAAACTTTAGCACTTGTGCAGATTGGTGATCTAAGCTGGAAAAAGCTTGCATGGAAAACCACTGCTCTTCTGAACCCACCAACCAATTTCTTAGTGCTGATTTTGCAAGGTTTAATGTGTACACTACATATCCACGTGGAAGTAGAATTTGAACTCTTTGGGGTTCTGTCCTGGTACATCTCACTCATTGATTTATTAGCACAATGATTTAATAGTCTTGTTCTTTGGTGATCGTATTAACTTCTAGGCACTCCTACCTGTTTAGCTGTGCACAAAGAACTGTTCTCAGAACTGTTTTTCTGATTAAAGTTTAACAATGTGATAAAAGCAAGGAAACATGGGCATCCTTGAATTTTGTTTCTTACATCAGTTAGGTTAAACCTTTACTATCTTTTCTCACTGTGTATCTTCACTTCGTGTTTCGCAATCAAATTCTGCATAGCTTTAGCACGTTTCCTCCAGTTTAGTCAAAACATGAGGAAAACTTTCTGCCTTTTAAACTTGTAGCTCTCTGACCCTTGCACCAACAGCAGCAAAAAGCTTTACTGACTAACTAAAGGGAGTTGTCTTTAAAACTTTCTTTGCTATCTCTTGGATTAAAGAGTATTCTGTGAAAACAGTGGAAGTCACCGAGGTGTAGCTATCTGTGCAAGTCTGTTGTTGTCTTTTGAAATGCAAGAAGCGATGTGCGTCTTGGGTAAACATCCTCCTTCCATGCAGACCCAGGAGCACAGGTCTGTGTCTGCCACAAGCAGCAAACCATGCGTTACTGGACTGTGGAACTGTTTCTACATATGTTTTGATCTTAGATGAAATGCTTAATAGATAAATTGCAATTGTGGTTAATGTTTTTTAGACCACTTCTATGACTTATGTCTGAGCAAACTGCCCTGGTACTTTCACAACAAGCTGTTAAATACATCCCCCTTTACATAATGCCATATCTCTCTATTACTATGCCCTGTTTTTTGTTGTGTTATATAATTATAATCATTATCAGTACAGGACAGTGCTTTAGAAGTACAGACAAGACTTAAAAGCTTAAGTACAGATGGGAACAGAGACGCATACTTTTTTTTGTGTGAATCCAGGTCATGTCTAAATACTAAATGACTTCTGATGAAATAAACTGCAACTCCCATCTCAGGGCATGTCTGGGAAAAAAAAAAAGAATAATAATAGCATTCTTTGCAAATGATCAGTATCTGTCCTGAAATGCAGAATGTATAATTTCTCCTGAGAATCAAGTTAATTCTGAATCTGCAACTTTTTGTTTCCCAGATCAGCATACAAAAGAATATAATCCATTTTTTCCTCTTGCTCGTTAGCTGACATGCTTTCATTTTTTAATTAAGGTTTCTGCTGGTCTCTGAAGAAGTGCTTCATCAGTGTGAAAGGCAAGGGCTAAAGGAACAGCAAGTTAACAGTAACACCAGAAAGTGCAGAGGAAAGATTTCAACCATTTAGTGACTACAGCTTCCTAACTGAACAATCTTTTAAGGAGCCATATCAGTTGGATTGTAATGCTATACTTGGTTCCTGTGAAACAGATGATGGAGTGGAGAAGATTATTTACTGCTGTTAGAATTAAGATGGGCACTATCTCTCTGCAAAGCAGGTGATGAAGGTAGCAATTGTCCCTAGTGTAAAAGGAAAAGTATGTTCTTAGACCAGAGTGAAGTCACATAGATACCACTATGATGGGTGTAGTGTGAACACAGTGTACACTTGGAAACAAAAGTGAGACTTTGGAGTAAAGTTGTGATGGAAAACTTTCCAAATACTAGGTGGAATAGGGCATGAAAACTGTCAAAATAAGTCACAACAAAAAGGCTGAGTTTTCTAATAGACTAACAGGAGTCATGCTCTGGATGAAAATGGAGTTTCAGCTACAAGAAGGAATATCCGAAATGGGACTGTTATGAGCATGTAAAATTAAACTTGGGGCTCCTTTTTTTCCCCTTTCTATTACCTGAATTGATCCCATGCTGCAATAGTCCTGATCTACTCTGAGTTTTGTGGACAGGTCAAAATCTGCAAATAAATTGCTCCATTATTACTTAACATATTTATCTATTCTGGGCCTAATTCCAAACCCATTTAAATCGATGGCAGACCTTCTATTGGCATCAAGGGACTATAGCTTCAGACCTATGACAGAAAGATGGAGATGCAAATATACACGATAATGGCTGCTTATTCTGGCTCTGCAGTCATCTGAAGTCACTTCTTAGAACACAGGAAAGTATGAAACCGAAGACTTTGAATTAATCTCAAGGTCAAAGATGTTTTGTTACATGGTGATGGACCTTTTATAAAAAGTCAGCTGCATCTGCCAAGTATTATGCATCTTAAATGTATAAAAGACACTATTTAGATTTAAGAGAGAGAATCTGAACAAATAATTCAGTATTTTACTTATGTCAAAAATAATTGAGCTGCTTATACACAGGGGAAAACACAGATCAGGCCTAATTCTCCTCTGTTTCCCTAGTGCAGCCAAGAGTACAATTTAGTCTGCTGATTTAGGATTTTACTTGTCTATGTATTCACCTTCATGCACTGGTAGGTTCTTATTGGCAATTTATCTGCAGCTTTGTTTTTTTATGTAACCTTTTTTAGCACAAGAGAATGGGAATCTGTGAAATTCTCTACTAGAAAACACCGCTGATAATAATTCAAATTGAATTTGTTTGCCCCCACAAAATATAATTATGGTGTAACAAAGTAAAAGGTGTTCTCTCATGTTCATAGCATAAATACAGACTGTTGATTTGTTAGAAAGGAATGGACCGTTCAGAGGAGTGGTAAAAACCTGAGTGAAGATAAGGATGGGTGATGCAGCAGACAGTACTGGTTACTGTAGAGACTGTAGACACAATAGACCGGAACGGCCACTGCGGAGCCGTTAACCTCTATTGTGTCAAAATGTAATTAGAGAGTGGTAGAGTTTCTAGATTGCTGATCCAAGTGGTTCCTTTAAATTCAAGAAAAATGAACTGAAGTGCTATTCTGTGTTTGAGTTATAGATCCTTGAGAATATCAGTTTATAATGGAAATAATGACAGACCTTTAAGTACAGCTGCATGGATGGTGCTGGTATTCAGAACACATAAGTACGAGGCAGGACAGCACTTGGATGCTGATGACTGTTCAAGTGCACAGAAGCTCATTAAAATGACCTAAAGGATGTTATATTATTATAACAACTTTTTTTCTCAATGCCCTTGAACTATCATAATTGCGTAGTATACAGTGACAACTTGGAAAGATTCAGATATGTGTAGGAAATATAATTTCTGACTACAGTCACCAGCAGCATAATTATACAAATGTATTTTGTATTCTGCACCTTATTCTTCATAGTTGTGAGAGTCTACACATATTTAAGGAGATATTTAAAGGAATATATATTAGTGTGAAATCACTGACAGTCAGAGATTTGCATGTTGTGGATTATAAATCATGTGGTGTTGTATTAAAAATTGGCCCTAAATTGTTAGAATAGATGGCCTCCCTTAAATAATTGCTTTGAATCTGTGTTGCTTCCAAGTAACTTAATAGTTGTGAGTAGCTCACATTTATTCAATAAAAAAGACAATGACAGGATCCTTTTGTCTTTAGGATCCTGCAGACTTGTGCATAGGTTCAGGTTTTGTCTAGGGTGTTTGTGGGAGCTACAGAAATTTCTATCTCTTAAGAAAAAAATCAGTAAGATCTAAAATCAGGCTCATCATGAGATTTGCTTGTCAAGATGTACATTATTTTTCTCCTGCAACTTATTACAGCAGCCTAACCTGTAAAACCCTAATACTTCCCATTGATGGATCTTCTGCGGGAACTGGGATCGCTACCATTTCCAGTGGTGTTGTATGGCACCTACACGGGTGCTCAAGGCGTAAAAGTAACATAATTCCTGATGAATTTGGTGGAAAATGGCATGTGTGGATCCTGAATATCGAGCGGTGTAAACTGTACCAAGGGCACTTCAACAAGTGCTGGTTTTAATGTGTTTCTTAGATAGGTGAGTAAACCATGGATTAGTTTTTGTTTTAGGTGCAATACACTGTGGCGGGGGATGTGAATCGTGCTGGGCTAAAAGCACTTTGCCATGTGCTGTATTTTGTAATGTACTGAGTTATCATTTGGAGATAAGACTCTAAATCCTTCCTTCACGCTGGTGTATAGCAGAGTATTAATAGTAAGCGGGCCTCACAAAATGCTGGAGGTTGGAAATTGCTAGCCTTGAAGGGTACAAAAGATTAAATGTTAGTTTCTCTATCTGACAATTGTGCCTCAAAGACATTTTTACGACGCCTCTGGAGGGCTCTCGAACCGAAAACGTCTTGTTCTCTCAGTGAATAACCAGTCCTGAGCTAAAGCACAGCACGATGGTGCTTGTGCAGCGCTCGACGTGGCTCCGCCAGCCGGCTCCCCCGCGAGGCCGGCCACCATGTCCCCACGCGAAGCACGGGGCCGCGGCCATGGGGAGGAGGTGGCGGCAGCTGCAGGGCAGGCCGTGAAGCCGGTGCTGCCCTTGGTGGCGCAGGGAGGCGAGGAACTGCTTTCCCCTAGGGATAAGGAGCCCTGCAGGTCCTTGTGGAGGGCACATTCCCCCCATCTCCGGCATTACCCCAGCCAGGGGCAAGGGCGGAGGGCTGGGCCCTGCTGCTGTCGCCACCCCCTGAGGGCAGGAGGCTTGGCCCGTGTGGTGGCCACCAGGCCAGGCTGGGCTTGGAGGAGGTTGGAGGTGAGGGCCAGGAGAGGGGCCTGCCGGGGGTTTGTTGGGGCGGAGTGGGGAGGCGGGCGGGGGCACAACGCTGGGGCGGGGAGAGCAGCAGCCCTTTTCCTGCTCGGCAGCAGGCAGGGAGGATCTAAGGCCTCTTTCTCCTGCTTGTTCCCCTTTGCCAGGTTGGCTCAGCGATGGACACGGCCTTCGCCCTGGCGGAGCCTTTCACCAAAATCAAGAACGAAGAGAAAAGCTGGAGCAGGGCAGGAGAAGAGGCCGTCGAGGACCAGGTAGCGCGAGTGCTGGAGGAGCCTGGCGCCCACGGTGCTGGAGACACCACGCAGGGTGATGGCGGCGGCGACCCAGAGTGGTCCCTGCCGGCCGAGGAGGGCGAGAAGCAGCTGCTGACGCTGCAGCCGGTGCGGCTGAAGGCGGGCGAGGATGACATCCCGGGTGAGCACCAGGCGGGCCCAGCGAGCGGGGCGCCCACGGGGCCGCACGGCGACGCCGGCGTCCTCGTGCCACTGCCGGGCCACAGCGTGGGCCACGAGCAGCCCGCCGGCATGGCCCTCAGCGTGCAGGACGGGCTCTGCGCCTTCTACAACCTGGAGTGGATGCAGATTAATATCATGCAGGAGAGAGCGCCAGCGAGTCATTCAGGACGGACCCAGAGCCCCGTGGACGTGCTGCTGATCGAGGTATAAATTCAGTGTACTGTGAAGACTGATGCAATAGTTGTTGGCATCCTAGTATCGTAATGACATGGTTCTGGTTTTAACATTATTTTGCTTAAGCGTTCATGTTAATTGGGCTTTAATATACTTTTCTTGTTTTCACTTAAAATGCATTGCATTGAAAGGACATGCAACTGTTGACATTAATATCATGCTAACAAGTGGCTTTAAAGGAAAAAGCATGTTTTCCATTTCAAAACTCTTATTGTACTCTATATTTTCATGATTTTCATTGATCATCATCAATTTATCTAATGCCAAAAATCTCAGGACCTTATTAATTGCCAAGAATAGCACATGAACATTACAAACTGGCTGCCTAAGTACTTTATTTATTTTATTTTTTTTAATAAATGTTTAAAAAAAAGGGAATATGTTTTCTTTGGCCTTTCCTTTTAAAAGGTAAATGTACTGGAATTAAATTTTTAAAAGTTAAAATATATTTCAAGATGTAAGTTATGTGTTCTAAGTACTGTAGTCTCAAAAAGATGCTCTAAAATTTGATATAAAATTTTGAAGAGGTAGGGCTCAATTTTAAGAATTGCTCATCTTCCATTTAGGCTGCTGCACTTTAAATGCGAGATTTTATTGCAGTGTTGTCCTTTGCATTAGGCTGAAAATTTTAGTGAGTTGGTAGCTTGCTTCTTGCTAGTGGCTTGGTTTCTTTGTCATTAAAACCTCTTTTGATTAGGAGAGTTTTAACCCTGTTTTTCTTTTTTCTTTTCTAAGTAGCTTGAAACTGATAAACATGTCATTGCACTTGAAAATAAGGCCCAGCCATTAACCTCGTTTGAAGAAGGAGCAGAAAAGGAACTTTTTGCTATTGAGGAAGCAAAGAGCCTGGACTGTAAAGCCAGTGGTGATTTTTTGGTTTCATGCAATAAAGAACAGGAATACACGACTCCATCAGAGTCCGAAAAACCCAAATCTCTAAAATCTGAAATTAGCACTTCGTATAAGAAAAAAGGTAAAAACATGACCAGTTGTACTTCCCTTTTAGATAGCATGTTTTAGATTAGATTTAGAAGTGAAGTTGAAATAGCATGGGAAGGTTTCACAGTGCTTGTTGCTAGGTTTGGATTAGTTTAAATCTCATTTTTATGGAAATTTAGAAGGGATAATGCCCTTCATCCCTAAATGAGGAAGATATTGTTTGATGTCATCTGAGTAGTGTCAGGAAAGAGATTTTGGATAGCATTTAGAGGTTAATGGTCTTTCAAGCAGTGTGCAATACTTGAAACCTTCAGGGAGCTTTCAATATCAATAATGTATATAAATGCTTTTGAATAAACCTAATAAAGTACTTGGTCTTTTGTAGTGCCTTCATTCTGTTTCAAAATGTCTATGTAAGGATTGTGGATGAGCTTAGAATGTCTCAAAGCTACAGGCTGAGAAATAGTGGTAGGTAAATATTGATCTTCAGAGTATCTACCAGAATCTAAATAAAAGCAGCAGAAAATAGGTGATTAAGAAACAGAGAAGTATATTGCAGAAGTTAAAGTTCATTTAGAAGGGAATGGAGGTACAACTCTTTCTCAAAAAACTGTATGCACTATCAAAGTTGGATGGCATCAGTAGAGTTGAATCTACGAATGCACGTATCAAAATCTGAATATTAAGGTGTGTTGGACAAGATTGATTAAAATATGGATATTGTAGCAATTGTTAATATCCATTGTTTTAGCCCTGTTTAGGGAACATTTGAGCAGCTTTAACAAAGCTATCTCTTCCGTGGGCATGAATCCATAATGAGTAAATGGCAATAAAGTGTTTTTGTTTGCTGTTATTGAAGTGGAGTGTTAGCTGTACATTTCTGTGCTATGAAGCACTGAATAAAATCCATTTTGATCTCAGCATGAAAATCACTACAGAGAGTGCACTTGGGAGCTGAGATGGCTGTACTGGAAAGGCTCTTCATATATGAAAGTATTTGCCATTTGGCAGTTCTGGATCTTCAAAAAGAAGATCATCTAGAAGTCTGTCATATTTCCTCTTTATTACTGTCTACAGAAATTCATTATCACTGTGATATGAGTTTGGAAATGTTTTGTAATCCAGGAAGGATCATAACTTTCTTCCTTGACTTCTTCAAGGAATTGATGTATCTTTCCTCAAATTCAACTAAAAATTTTATAAATTTAATAAAATATAAATCATAGTAAATTCTATGTTGCAGATTCAGGTGTACAAGAAAGCTCATTATATCTTAATCTGCCCTTTTGAGTTCTTTAAAAAAGCTTAATTAATACTTATAACACAGTTGACTTAAGGAAGAGTGTTGCAAAGGGTTCATTGAGTCATGAGAAGAAAGTTTTATCCTGTCTTGGAGGTAAGAACTAGACTAAGAGTTAGGTTTCTAGGGATTAGGTTCTAAGCTTTATCACTCATTGGACTCTTTTTGGATGAATCGTTTCAATCTTAAATAGCTATAATAATTCCTGTCTGAGAGCTCAACTTTCTTGTAATGCATCTTGTAGTCCTTCTATTAAAGGTATTGCGAAAGTGAGAAATAGTTTCATCCAGACTAGAGGAACTATATTGAAGTTGGTGCTATTTTTGTAAAAGTAATGTCGCTATTTTGTGGCTCATATGATCTAAAGGTGCCCTTGTTTTCACAGAAGTTTTCAACTGCGATTTGTGCTCGTTCACCTCGCTCAGAATATCAAGTCTTAACCGTCACGTGAAAACCCATTCTGGTGAAAAACCTCACATGTGTCATCTCTGCCTTAAGGCTTTTCGTACAGCTACTCTCCTGCGTAACCACGTGAATGCTCATACAGGTAGTCCTTTATTTTTACAGATTGTCTGCAAAGTTTAATAGGTGAATTTGTCTTAAAGGTCATATTCAGTTATTCTGTGCTCAGAATTCTCACTGATTTCACTGAGAGTTTCGCACTGAAAGCGTGTGGTCTGCAGTTACTAAGTCTCTGTGTATGAATGCATTTATCCTGTTAGGTATCGTGACACATTTTTCAACTGAATCTAGACTTCAGTTGGTTCTGATTATATGATGTGTGATGTATTCTATTTCTGTTTTTTTCCTCTCTTTTTTTCTTTTGCTATTTAACTAAATTAAGCAATTTGTTAGACCCCATATTTACAATAAATCATCTAAGGTGTGTATTTTTGTCTGTAAAAATAGGGTTCTCAAAAATCATTATAAACATAAAAAAAATTGTGCATGTTTATTTAAGACAGAAAAAAAAGCACTGTTGTGTATTTTATTGAAGAAAAACTAAGGTTTAGTATATTCTTACAGGGACAAGACCATATAAATGCTGTGACTGTGATATGGCATTTGTGACCAGTGGTGAGCTTGCAAGACACAGACGTTACAAGCATACTTTAGAAAAACCTTTCAAGTGTTCAATGTGTAAATATTCTAGTGTAGAAGTAAGTGCAGCATTACTTCATCTTTTGGGACACCTTATAGACTTTCAGATACTAAGATTTCAATATACTGTGTGTTAAAAATGTTTTTGCTAGATAGGGACCTACCTGTGCCTGTACAATGCTGCCTGTATTGACCTTGTTCATTGTCAAGTTTATATCATAGATCAGGCCAGTAAATTTCAGAGGTATTGACAGTTGTCAGGCTACATTATTAATATGGAGCTTGCTTCATTTGTACTGGTGAGTCTCCATGGTGATGTGGATGAATTTTTGCTGAGTTGGGAGGAGTGGCTGAGCTTGTGATTGCTGCAGTACGTTCATACTTGGAAGGAGGACCACAGAGTATCAGAGGTGGAGCAGGGGAAGCTCCCCAGTATCCCAGGAACCAGTAATCCACATACAATTGCCTTAAGGTGAAGGCCAAGGTTCCTCAAATGGCCTTTGGAGAATACTGGAGTATTGAATTCCATTATTCTAGTACTTTATTGCAGAATTAGTGTATGATATCAGATAAATAAAAGATTGTGAAGGCACACACCTCTTTTTTATGCAGACTTTTTCCTCCTCAGGAAAGGAGGAAAAAGACTTTTTTCCTCAGACTTTTTTCCACTCAGGAAAGGAAAAAGTAGTCTGGATTCCTTAACTCCATACTTTGTCTTTATAGTTATATTTGTAAATGAATTACTTGAAATTGCTACTTGTGCATTTATTTAGCTTTTAAAAATGATAGAGGCTTTTAAAATATGCTAAAGCTGCTGCTAGATAATGTATTCATGTTTATTTAGTATGTTTATCAGTGGAGGAATTCCAATCAGGAAATCCTAATTTTAGGTTGCATACCTGAAGTATTTGTATAGAACATATCATAGGAACAATATAAAACTGTAAAGTGAATTAAACTTTTGTGATGAGATTGCTTCATTGGGACTTGCAGGTGAATAAGTACTTTGATTAGTGAGTCCTGGCTTTCATTTATTTTTCCTGAGTATTTTCAAAGTATTTTACATTTTCCTTATCAAAGTAGCGTGAAGGTGGTGAGAATCCAGTTTTGCTGATTTGGAAATTCTGGCCTTTATTTTCTCATTATGAAGTTTCTCCTTAATGTCAGTGTTAGGGATGGAGACAAGAAATTAGGGAGGAAGGGAAGTGTAACCTAAGTAAACCCACAAAAATCTGATTCTACAGGAAAATTGGGAAGGGACTAATTCTGGGGTTGAAATAATATTTTAAATTGCAGCAGAATTATATTGTAAAACTGCATACATTTTAATGATTGTGCTTTTGTAATCTGAATGTTATTGCAAAAAATGTCTTATTTTTATGATAGGCAAGCAAACTGAAGCGACACATTCGTTCGCACACAGGAGAGCGTCCTTACGCCTGTTGCCTTTGCAGTTATGCAAGCAAAGACACATACAAACTGAAAAGACACATGGTGACCCATTCAGGTAGGACTTCCTGATGTAATCAATCCTATGTCCCCTGTAGGACTTTAAAGTTCATAGGTTTGCTAGTTAAAGTGACCTAATTTCAGACTCTAAAATGTAATTGCTGAAAAGCAGTTTTCCATTTATGATTTTGAACAAAAACATGGGAAACATTTTTGTGAAGAAAGGTAAGAAAAGAACTTACCTTTCCCCATTATCAGTGGCTTATCATATTTTTTTTATCACATGAAGTTTAGAGCTTTTCAACTCTACTTGTGAATTTGATCCTCAGTATTTTATATGAAGTATTCAAGACAAAATACATGATTATTAAAACAAATTGCAATTAATAGTTTAGAATTATATTAATGGCTTTATACTTTTATCCATTTGATACACAGCTACTGCAGCCCCAAGATCTTGCAGGATAATTACCCACATAAACTTGTCGAGTCTTTTGTGGATTGTCTGCTACCAGGAGGGTTTTAGTGCATCCGGCGACTGATGCTGTTAAGAGTGTCTTATCTGTGGAGATTTTGTATTTGTATCAGTTCTGGAGGCAACTGCTTCATAGTCTATGTTGTTTTTGATTTTCTCAGGTGAAAAGCCATATGAATGTTATGTTTGCCAGGCCAGATTCACTCAAAGTGGGACCATGAAAATCCATATATTACAAAAGCACGGTGAAAATGTGCCAAAATACCAGTGTCCACATTGTAGCACGTTTATTGCAAGAAAAAGTGATCTGGGTGAGTGTAAAGAAAAAAAAATTAAAATGAAATTAGAAATAATAAGAAAGTTATATCTGATTTTTATTGTTTATGCTGACTTTGTATCATTGCAGAATATCTCCAGAGAAAATGTGTTTATTGATTTAAATGTAACTCCCTTCTGCAAGGAGATGTGGTGACATCTTGTGGTTGGTCCTTTATGTCTAAAGTGTGAATTTTAGCTTTCTTTTACTCAATACCTGTTGCATTGTGACCTTCCGTTTTCCGGTGTGAAGGTTCTTCACAAAATATACGTTCATATATTACCGAATGTATTGTTAAAGCTGCAGAAAACAGAGCAAATCTGCATGGATCCACTTCAGTTCTCACATTCTGTTTCCTTTTTGAGTCTAGCCAATGTAAAAATATCCATGTAGCAACGTGGGAAACTAAAATAGATGAAAAGTTTTAGTATACGTATGTTTTTGCTTTTACAAAGCTTTTAGTTTGAATTTTTTTGCCTTTTTCGGTTGGTGACTATATTGTCCTCCTGATTTAGAATAATACAGGAAATTGCATTAATTAATAAAATGCAAGTTATCTTTTGACTTCATCAATTCCATGGAAAATCCTTAGAATTCTAAATTTTATTAGATTGCTACCATAAATGATTTTTGAGGTTCTGTAACAGTCCGAAGTGATAGAGTCTGCTTAAAAAAAAAAAAAAGACTTTTAGGTGCCTTTCGCATCTATTTATATTTTTAAATAAAGTTCCCTCTGAGATATATTAATATTTGAAACATCAAGTGCAAGTGCAGTTATTACTTATATATGCCATTTCTTTGTTCTTTTTTACATTTATCATTTTGTTATTGTAAATACTACTTTATATGGTGCTTGTTTGTGTTTATAGGTAAGCACAAGCACCGATTATCACTTTCAAAAGGGTTTGATTATCATGGAAATTGATGAGGCTTATGCTTATAAACTGTTTAATTTCCCTGGAAAGTCAGTGTCTTGTATCACTTATAATTGTGTCTTTAGTAATAAATTATTGCAATTGCATTGGAAAACTGCTATTTAGGACTTGAGAGAGCCAAATCCCATGCTTTCTGGGGTTGAGGTCAATAGTATTTCTTCTGTTTTTTATAAGGAACACAGAAGGTTCTTTTCTGTATTTTGTTCTACCACATATGCACATACTCGGGCACAGTCAAACTCTTATGCAGAACTGTGGAAATCCACAACTTAACCATTAAAATTAATTGCTATTACTAACTGTTTAGGTGTCCACTTGCGAAATCTGCATTCCTACATGGCAGTGGCAATTAAATGCAGTTACTGTGAAGCTGTTTTTCATGAGCGCTATGCTCTTACTCAGCACAAGAAGACTCACAGAAATGAGAAAAGGTTCAAATGTGACCAGTGCAGCTATGCATGCAAGCAGGTGTGTAACTGAGAAATGATTACTCATTGAATTGGGGCTTTGGTAAGGTATGGTTAGCTTTGGGGATATATTTACCTTAAGAAGACAAAAGTTTTTGTTACTGCAGTCTTACTAAAATACTGTAGTTAGATTTATTTGCAAGATAAATGGTTGATGGGAAAAAATAGTAAAATTGGAATGCAAGAAAAAAAGTCTAAAGCTATCAGATAAATCTTTGTACATGAACTGTTAAGGAGTGTAAAGTAAGAGCAATCATTTTTGCTGATGTTTTGATGAGAACAAATTACTTGTAAGTACACATTTCAGCAGTGTCAAAGAATGCAGTCTGAACTATTTTTTTTTATTAAAGAAAGTGTTATAAAAATATTTGGGATATTGCTGTATCCAAATTTTGAGAAATGATTGGATTTCAACAGGGGATTACCGCAAGGTCACAGGCATAGCAGCTCAACTGGAGTAGAATTTCCAAAAGCAAGTGGGGAGAGGAGATGCTGAGAGCTCTCAAAATACTCAAAGTAGAGAGTTCATGATTCTGAGCTTACTCTCACTTTTACAGAAGACAATTTCATTTTATTTCAGACCTGAAAAAAAGCTGTAGATTTATTTTATTGCTACCTTTGGTCTTGATTATCCTGTTTGCTAACATGAACAAAGTTTGGAGGGAAAAACTCGTCTGACCTACTCCTGGTTAGTAGGTATTAACATATTATTTGGCATCTCTTGGCATGAAGGATTATTAAGGAGCCTGTGGAACATCCTTGTACTTCTGTGTGTGGCTTTTTGAACACGTCACCAAGTTAGGTAGTTATGGTGCATGTTCTTTGTCGTTGTTGTTTCAGGAACGACACTTAGTTGTCCATAAACGAACCCATACTGGTGAGAAGCCTTTCACTTGCCTGTGTTGCAGCAGAAGCTTTCGACGCAAGCAGCTTCTCACCGTGCACTTCAGGAAGCACCACGATTCTAATTTTAAACCTCCAGTTTATGAATGCCCTAAATGTGGTAAGGGCTATTCACGCTGGGTAAGATGCTTCCTTTTAAGGAATCTCAGTGAAGTTACCTTTAGTTAAGTACTACATATCACGTACTGAAAATAAAAAGCAGGGTACTGGCTAGAATGTTAATCTCTTAGTGCTAAGCCAGCGTCAGTTTGTTTATTTCTTTCCAAGCCTTATGTTAGTGACATTATGTTTTTCCCCTTCAAGGTAGAAAGTATCTGTCAGGTGGTATTTTCCGGGGTGCCACCAGTTTCTACAGTACAGTGTTGCAGTTACTAGTGTTTAGTACAGTAGCATGCTCAAAATAAACACAGTGTAGAGGTATAAATTTTAACACAGCGTGGTTGGAGCTAATTGAAGGGCCGAGTTCCGGAACCAGTTCAGCAAGGGAAGTATGAAATTTCTGTTCGTGTTAAAATCACATACTATGTGAAAGTATCACAAGTTTTGGATTAACTGTAAGAGTAAACTGTTAACTTCAAAAGCCAGTGCAAACCTTTTTACATTTTATGTGTAAGACCGTATGGCTTATCTGTGAATCAGATAATAATAATTTTATACCCATCAAGTAACAGTGTTCCTTTAAACCAGAATTTCAATATATATCCTGAGCAAATCTTCAGGAGTTTAAGGAAATTAACTAAGACTTTCACTTAGTGATCCAAAATGTGCTTATCAAAACCTTTTTTTTTTTTGTATTAAAGTGCTTATAAATTAATATTGATATATATATTTATGCTTCATTATGCTGACAGAATAATATGCATAAGCATGCTGAAAATTGTGGATTGGGGAGAGCAAAAGCTGTTGCATCCAGAAAAAGAAGCAAGGGCAAAAAGAAAAAACGTGAGAACCTAAGGCATGTTAAACAAGAAGGTAATCAGTGAATAAGTTAGAATTTAATCATGTAAATTAGAATCAAGAATAAAAGGCTAAGGCAGTGAATCTCCCCTGCTGTTTAATTACTGTTTCACAATGAAGCTAATTTAAGTGCTAATAATGGAAGAATGCTTCAGAAAAGTCTTTATTATGTGTCAAAATTGTAGTCATCTAAGATAGGGTCATTGCTGAGGTGCCTGTTCTGGGACTTCTTTTCCCCTACTCCTGCATATGTTTGCCCGAAGTCCCTACTTAGTAAAGCGTACAGATGCATTTTGCTTTTCTATTTTAGAAAATTCAATTTTCCTTTATCATTTCTGAGTGAGCCATAGTGAGCTTTCCTTAGAGACCATTTTTAGTAACAGATACTGCCTTAAATCAGACCAGCTTGAAAACTCTCCAATTTCAGAATTCAAACCAGATGTTAATCACAGCAGAGCTAGTACAACTTAACAAAAGTTTTTCTTCTTTCTCTCACGCTTTCTCATGGTCAAATAATAATAAAAATGCTAGTGGTTTAAACAGCAAGATTTTTCCCTTCCACTGGCCACAGACATGAACAGGTCAGCTTATTGGGCTCTTGTTTCAACATATGTGCTCAGAGCCTTGTAATTACCTAGTATTACTTATTGTAGGTAGCTCTTGAGCCCTGAGAGCTTATTCCATAATTTTAAATATAGAATATTGGAAAATTTCTTTTCTTCCCTTTGTTTTCCAATATTTTCTCATTAGCCTAAAAAAAAATATGCCTGAACAGAGCATCCTGTTAGTTTTTGCCTCTCTGACTTGGAAGATACTGTTTGAAGGTCATGATAATCATCTTGATATGATTTTCAAGGTGATTTTTGTGGAGAAAGCATGAAGAATGGAGACGTATCTAAAGGCCTAGGTGTTCCAAGACCTTACATTTTGTATATCAGATTGTATGTACACGTATGTATTTGATTTGTGGCCAATGACACTGAGATAAAATTTGACATAGTGAAAAGAAGAAATGTTGACATTTTTCTGAATCTAATGAATATATGAGCAGCTGAATTTACATTAGCATTGACACTTCTGTTTTCACTGGTAAAGCGGTAATGGTATGGTTAGAAGGAAAAGCTACAGCTGCAGTGTTTCTGTTTTTGCAGTAATTAGATTTTACTGCTTATTAATGTTTTGCTGTTATATATAATTTGCAAATTATATCATTTTGGTATCTTGTAGATCACTTCAGCTGGAAGCTTTGTTTCCTAAATAGATATTATGGCTCTTTAGGTGTTGCTGCGGTAAATACTCAGTCTGTTAATTCCCTTGCACAAGTGTTTTAAATTTCTGTGCTGGTTGCAGAAATTTATTCCTAGCATTGTGTTGTGGGAGCGTACATTGCTCTTCACTTCTTGCACAACTTGCAGAGGCCTACAGGATTCTATATGTAGCTTTATAAAAGATCACATAATTCCAATAAGTTTGCTCTTTTAGAAAATATTTGCGCAATTGGTGACAGTTGATGACTTTCTGTTACTAAAAACTAAAAAAAAAAATTACAGGAAGTAAACTTCCAGTTAAATAATGCTTGGTTTTCCTCTGATAAGAATCCATGCGTACTTTTCATTAAGAAAACTTGTAATGCAATATTCAAACTAAAGGTATTCATATGATAAGATGTGTTATCATATATTGAAAGTATTCTCTCCACTAAATTAACTATATAGTTATATTTATTGAAGTATTTCTTCTTCTGATAAATCACCACTATATATATATATTTATATATTTTTTTTTGCACAGATGACCTTGAGTCCTTGTCAGGTGTCTCCACTGTGAAAAATGAACATTGTGCCAGTGAAATTGTTCCTGTTTTAGATGGAGTAGAAACAGCAGCTCTGAGCAAACAGAAAACAGAAATGACTTGTGAAATGCTTCTCAACATGATGGACAAATAAAGCACAGGACAAATGAACAGACCCTGGTTCTCCCTGTTAACACTGTTTGTAACTGACCTGTTTGATGTGCATAGCTATGTCCAGTTAGTAAGCTAGAAACAATATTGGTTGAAAGCTGTAGAAATCCTTCTGTACTTGCTTTTTTTGTTGTTGCCATTTATATGGTTTGCTTTTATTTGTAACCAAATAAAAAGTAGGCTAAAGAAATGTAAAAGTTATAAGGAAATGTCTCCTGTTCATTACATTCACACAGTGCATTAACATAACAGAATGAAGAAAAAGAAGACCTATTTTCAAAGTAATTTATTATAAAGTAGGTAATATTGTTTCAACTTACATTTTATTTTTCTTTCAGATTTACTCAGAATTACGTACTGATCTAAAGCATTTTTTTCCTCTGTAGCTCTGTACAGTTGAGAGTTGCATAAACTTCAGCTTATTTGCACTTTACTAAGGTGAGCGCATGAAAGGCAATGATAGCTTAAGGCAATGAACATTTGTTTAATCTCCTTCTTGTAAACTTTAGTTTCTAATAGGTTTCACAATACCAAAATATAATTTTAGTGTTAAAAATAGTGTGCTAAAAAAGTGGATTTTTATACTTCACAGTCTTAGTAACTGTTTAATGTTTTCACGTTTACATTTAGCATATTTTAATTTTCATTGAATTCTCTATTAAAGCAGTCAACAATCAGATCTTAAAATTAGCCACATTCTCTTTCCCCAGTGGTTTTCAGTCAGTATGACATTCTTTTCAATAAAGTTGTTTCAGTTTTACTTACCATGGGAAATGGTGGTCAAAGCAGATCCCTTAATTTTTGCCTTCTTGATAGAATATTAAATTTCTTTAAGCTTTGGGGTATGGTTTCAACAGCTGACTCAAACTAATGCAAGATCAAGCTGACACTGAAGGGACTTTTTCTCCCTCTGTGTCCTGGGTGTAATTTCCTTTCTTCTCTCTTGCTTCATTTCTAGTAACCGTATACCTGGGAGGGTGGGGTTGGATCAGCCTGGCAAAAAACAGCAGCAGCAAAGCAGCATGTGCGCTGGGGCACAGCAGTGTGCAGGACCACCTCATTCTAGGCGTGCATGCTTTTCCATCTGCTCAAGCTAACTTAGATCTTTTAAAATGATAATTCTAATGCTACTAAGAACAGGAGTGATATAAGGGTTTGCATGTATTGACTGCAAGACTGTGCTCAAACATTCAGCACTAGATCCAAAGCACACCTGTGACTGATTTTAATTAGGTCTTCAGTAAAGCCTGCTTGTGTTATTTCTGAAGGCTTCATGTTTATGCTGTATTTCAGAAGCAGAAAAAGTCTGTCAAATATAATGCTCTTTTTTCAGTTCCTAAGAACTAGAGGTTTTACTCATTCATGATTAATTAATCTATTTAGAGTA
Organism: Crypturellus tataupa; assembly: GCA_034781795.1. NCBI lineage: Eukaryota > Metazoa > Chordata > Aves > Tinamiformes > Tinamidae > Crypturellus > Crypturellus tataupa. Next base: position 3,526,408 of record JAWLRI010000180.1, on the reverse strand, counting down.
ATTACAGGAAATACTGTTGATTTTTGTGACTAGTTAAAATGATACAGTTGTCATACACTGTTGACTCAATGCTGGGTCATGTCTTGAGCAAATAATTATAATTAATGTCAAATGCTTATCCTAATTTCAAGATACATTTATAATGAAGTTAAAAACACATGTTAATATAAAACCTGCCCAATCTAAGTTCAGGCTGATGCTGTCTTCCTTTTTTGTGTGTTGAACAAGCTGTTTGATGGTTATGTTCGTGCTGAGGGGCAGTAAAATGTGGTGTTTAGTGTGTGTTGCAAATGATCTGCAGTTTGAGATCGAAATACTTGCACTTTTTTTTTTTTTTTTTTTTTGCTTTAAAAAATCTGTTAAAAACCAGTTTCCTTTTTTCCCTGGTTAGTATTTCAAAGGAACAGCTTTACTTACACATGATAGTGTATCTACATGCCTGTCCTAGTAGGATAGCTTAGTATTCAGCACCTGTTTCACAACCTGAACCAATGGTAAACTTAGCAGTTTTAGTTGCCATGTAGTGTTGTAAGTATTTGCATGTACTGGTTTCCCTTGCAGACTGGGAGGAGTGTTGATAGTTGACAGCATCTAGAAGAGATGCTTGCTTTATTCAGCGAGCTCTATCAAATATATCAACAGGAGTTACCACTATGGCAAAAGAAACCTCATTCATTTTTGTTAGCATGTTTTAGTAATCATCGAGAAGTCAGCAAATTTTAATGTATAAAAATTACTCATTGTTTTGTTCTCATGCTGCAATGGTGTTATCTGAGGGTTTAATGAGGATTCATAGTATGACTCCTACAATTCTGTGGTGATTTTCATAATGGTAGTTTATGCAGTTTTAGTAGGTTAATAATTTGTTCTAGCTGCCATGTTACATCACAAACTTGAAAATACTTTTGCTGTGATAAATGTTTAAATAGTATTGTTGACCTACTGTGTTCTTGTTATTCTGTTACCGTTTCTGTCATAAATACTGAGCAAAAAATATTTGTTGAAATTAATTTTAAAAGACATGTAAATTGATCATCTTTTGAATATGTTGTTCATTTGAATTGCTGTTAATAACCTGTTTGACTTCTGTCTTGCCCCAAAATCTAAAAATCAGATTGCATTAAGTGAAACCTAAGTATAGTAATAAAAGAACTTGTTATCTCTGAACTTGCAATATAATTATTTAAATTTTTGGAAGCCAGAGGCGTTGTGTGCTTTTGAAAATCAAGAAAGAAATCTAGTGGCCCTGTATTTTTTTTACCTGGAAACACTGATTGTTCTTCATAAGAACTTAACATTTTTATGATTTTGAGGTGTGTATATTTTACAAGGAATGTTTAATGATAACATGGATATCCTTTAGAGTAGTAAACATTTATTAACGTAGTTTAAAACAGTACATATTCTGAGCATGTGCCATTTTAAAATATTTTATGATGCTATTTATGGAGGAGTCATTAAATACATAGGAATGATTCATGTTAAGAAATAGATGTGCTGAGGTGTCCTATAGCATTCACTAACAGTGTTCTCAGTTATTTGAAATAGAGGATTTCAGTGCAAAAGGAAACATTCCTTCTGAGTTATCTCTGCAAGAAAAAGAAAGTCTACACTTGAAATAGCTAATCTATGAGGAGAAGTACAGTTTCAGCACAGACACATGGAACACATACCCAGCTAATAAGGTAAGAGGAAAAAGTCAAAATGCTGCTTGGCTCCATAGTGTTCCTGAGATCCTGAGCATGGGAACTTCAACGATATTAATGTGGCATGTGCTCCTACGAAAGTAAATACATCTCGAGATGTCTGGTAGAGTGAAGTTGTCTTTAAGCGCTTCTAAACTTTGAAGAATTGCTTTTAAAAATCTTAGCATCAATCAAGAAAAAGAACTTTGGTCAGAAACAGAATGGGTGCTTGCGTGCTAACATTTAATAAGCGTTATCTGACAGATAGAAGTAAGTAGGAGTTCCTGTAGATGGCAGTGTATGTTCACATCTATTTTGGTAGTCATCGGAGGACCGATAAATGATGAAATGGTGCATGTTAAAAGTGCCTTTTTTTTTTCTTAGTAATCTATCTTGCTGACCTAATTAGGGCTGTGGAAACAGAGCTCTTGGCAGCTAGTGAGTCCTGGTGTGTCCCCAAGGTGAAGTGGCCACTGTGGTGGGACGTGCTCCCTCCAGGGACGCGTGGCTGGGCTGGGGGGCTGCTTTGCTGCTCTGCAGGTGGGTGACCCCGGCCCTGCGCGTTCATTTACCGCAGTGCTGTAACCTGCACGCTGCTTCATTGGGGTTATTTTCTGCAGGCAGAGCAGACTGGTTGAATGAAGGGTGGGGAACGCCCACAATGCCAGGTAGTGTGTGTGAGGACAGGGTGTCCCGTGTGGCCCTGGTCCCACCAGGGAGCCAGTGTGGCAGCTCAACTATCCTGTGAGACCCTTCCTACAGCAACCTATCCCAGTGGCTCCAAAAGGAAGAAAACTGTGATACATAAGCACAGACTTTGTGTGAGAGTGTGTGTTAGGCAAGAAAAGTGAGCGTGTATTGAGGTAAAGGGCCTGTGTCCCTTGGTTTACAGCAGTGTTGGAGAATCTTATAGAGCTGCAATGAGGAATTACTGGAATAATGAAGTGATCGTGCCATTTTGTAGTATGGTGAAATGACTAACTGCTGAGCTTCAGGAAAGCTTCATGTCTTGTGGTATCTTTCATAATTATTCGGTATTTGTTCCATTGTATTTTCTGGTAAAGCATGTTTTAATGGCAGCAAAGGATGGCATTCAGATTTGTTACACAGACAGATGAAAAATGTCCTTCAAGGTGAGACTGTGTGTGGTGACATGTTCCTTCACAACAGTATGACCTTGTCATGCCTTTTATTTTTATTCCCTGCCCTTTAGTTTTTTCTCCAAGTTAAGCATGGAGAAAGCAGTGTGGAAATGGTGCATAGACAGTGTCATTGTAAGGACTAATTTTTTGTTGTTTTTTTGGCTGTGATATGAGACTTTACCCCAAGTTTCTCTTCAGTCAATCTCTAGAGGTTTTGATTAGAACAAATGAGGAAAAAAATCCTTTTTTCCTCCAAATAATATGGATTTAATCTTAAGTTGCTACAAGCCGGACCCCCTATCTCTCAAACATCAGTTTGGGGAGTCTGCTTGGGGAGTCGGCAGCCTCCGCACCAGTCAACACAAGGCAGCAGCTTGACTCTGAGCTGTGGCCCTGGGGTGGTTCAACAAGGCATGAACCCCAGAGGAGTCACTGGCTTAGATTCCTTTGCCATCCAATTGTGGCACTGGTGATTCTTCCAAAGTCACCCAAAACATCTGGAATTTGGGCCCAGATTCCTTCCATTCCAGGGCTATTTTCACTAGGAAATATTGTTCGCCTGTGGTTCAATGAAGTAATGCTGGATATCAACTGATGTGACAGAAAGTTAACAAAAAGGGATTAAAAATTTTGTAATGTAAAAACCAGCTAACTCACAAAGGTAGTGATGGTATCCCCATTGGGGAAGAGAGGAAGAAGATACACAGAGGCAAAGCAATCTCTGATTTCATTCTTTTACTTTCAGCAGCAATAAAACCTGCCAATGGGACAAGTACGCTGCTGCTTATTGCTGGTCTAATAACCCCGCTGAACTAGAAATAGAAACCCAGAGGTGTTGCAGCATGTTAAAGACTAAGTTACATTAGTAAAAGATGGTGAGCAAGCATGCAAGGACAAAACAACATTAAGGCAGTACTGTTAATCACTTTCAGAGCCATTAAACTCAGTATATTAAAAGCAAAATAACTTTTTTGATTTCTAAAACGTCAGTGCTTGGGATATAAAATGGCCACTATATGATATAAAGAGGATGACGAACCGCCCTGGATGAGAGGTGTGTGCTATGGTGTTTCCTAACAGGGAAATATGCAGAGAAATCCATTTCCTGATAGTTGGGAAAGTTTACAAATGAGATGCAGACTCGATAGTCTTAAGACCTAAAGTAGCAAGAGTAAAATGACTAATGTTCTGGGACACAAGGACAGACCCATTCTCGTCTCATTGGCACTGAATGTAAGCTATCTTCATATGGTTAGTGGTGGCTTCTCTGATGGCTGGCTGAATGTTGTGCTATATTGCTCCAACAGTGGCCTCTGCTTGCGTCTTAATATCCATTTTTGTTTTGTTTTGTTTGAGAAACCAAGTGTTCATTTGAAAGCAATTTACACTAATGCAGCGTGCCTTCAGGCAAAAGTCCTTCCCTGGTGCTGCATTTTTGCACAGTCCAGCTATTGTTTGAAGTTAGTCACTGCAACAGCGGGGCTCTGTCTAGCGTTGTGGGTGTGTGATCGTTACAAGATGGTAAAGAATTTTCTGACAGTTCTGATTCAATCTGTTTGCATTGTCAAGTGCCAATTCAAAATGAAGAATTTGGTTTCTTTCTCCATTGGTAGTTGATTTTTTGAGTTACCTCTGTAAATGATTTTGCCTATTTTTAGCTTTGTGATTTTCCCAGATTCAATCTATTAGTTTTTCTCTCTGCCCTGCCCACATAGCAAAGTCTGCAGCTAATGGGAAGAATGCAGATGAAGAGTGTTTGTATCAAACAAAATTGCTGTTTGTTTGATAAGAAAGAGGCTTGTTTTTATTACTATCAACTATCAAATGGCAGGTAGTAGGTAATGATGATTAAGCCTTGAGATTGCCATCCTTTATCTGGAGCAGTTGTATGCTTAGAGAACTAAACTACACTCCTCCTAAGGCAGAGGAGTTTTCCATTCTGTTATCATAGCTCATCAGCTGTTTCACTGAGAAATGAAGGCCAAGAAAATGTTTACAGTAGTTATTTTGACATCATATTTTCAATATTCGCTTTAAATAGGATTTACTAATCTCTTTGTCATTTAGCATTACTGACTGTGACTTAATATTGCCAGATTTAAAATTGGCTGTAATCTGCAGACCACTTTCTCCAATGAAACTTTTATAGGGTATTGCTAGCAGTCTTACTTTAATAACAGTCATATGATAGTAACATTAAAGCTAGTGTTAATATGAGACCATGCTCCATCTTTACAAATGTGTACATATAGACTAAATCCACATAACCATGAGTAGAGAGAGAGTTGGGGCTTCCTCTTGGGTTTAATTCCAGGAGCAATGCATAACCCACAGTTCTATCTCAGACAAAAATATTCAACAACTTTTCAGGATTTTTTTTTTCTGTACTTTTCATACTAAAAGAATTTTTCTGCTTGTCTTGAAATTCCTAAGAGAAATGCAGGCGTTTGTAAGGCTCATCCTGACAAGCCAAAATATCAGTGACCTGCTGCTTGTGCTGCGGCTGGCCACAGAAGCATATGTACTACAGGCGGTTGTATATACAGGGAGACAGGTTGTCCTAATAGTGGGGTTTTCCTCTTTTTCAGAAGCAGATGATTGAATGGAAACAACACATTGCTTTCCCCATCAACTGATGAAGAATGGAGCTGGAGAAGGCTGGCGATGAGAAGATCAATCCAAATAATTACTGTAATTGCACCCGGAGGATGCAACTCCCAACACAAAGCATTGCGCGGTAATTCTGTTTTAAACACATCCTTGGCAGTGAACTTCATCTTAACTATTAAAAAATAAAGTTTCCCTCGTTAATATAATAGGAGAAAATTTAAAAGCATATTAAGTTAGGAAAATTTTCTTCAAATGGTGGGTGAATAGGAGATATTACCATACCAAAATGCCCAAATCTGGTGATCCCCAGCCCAATTGTCATATTTGGGCAATTTGACTATATGGTAAAAATGCCCATAAGGTCAAAATGCCCAAATATGGTAATGCCCGGCCTGATGGCTATATTGTACTTTTATCATATATAGGCATTTTCACCATATATGGTCAAAATACCCAAATGGTAATCACATGCCATATTGACATATTTGGCCTTTTTGACCATTTTTTTTTTTAAATCCATATTTGGTCTAAATACCCTCATACGGCAATCCATATGAGGGTATTTAGACCCTCAGTCCAGGGACACCCAAATATGTGCATTTTCACCATATATGGTAAAATACCATATATGTCAAAATACCCAAATATGGTGATCCCCAGCACGATTACATGAACTGTATATAATATTTCTGGAACATGTATAAATTCGTGAAGCTGTGTATATAATTTATGCTCCCCATGCAACGTGCTCTAGGTGTCCCTTCCTGAGCAGAGGGGTTGGACTAGATGATCTCTAGAGGTGCCTTTCAACCTCAACCAATCCCTGATTCTGTAATTTATCATTCACAGAGGTTTTGGCCCTTGAAGTGCAATTATTAATACATTTTTTAAATCATCTGTCTGATCCAAGCTTATATTCACACCTTTAAAAAGATGCAAATGTAATGCCCATCACTTTCTGGTAGTGTTACAAAACAGAGCCAGTCTCATGCTTCTCATTACTCAGGACCAAAATACACAAGTTTTGTGATTGGAATTTCTCAGTGAAACTAATGGAATAACACGAGCATTTGTTAGGCCAGTTCTTAGCATTTAGTGAAAACCCTTAACCCTCTCTTCACTAAGAAACACTTAAAACAGCATGAACTAAAATATAAAAATCATGAGTTTTTTTTATATCAGACAGTAGTTCATGTTTAAATTATGTGTTTGTGCCACAGAGCACTTCCTGTTTCAATAGACTATTTCTTTGATTGTGGAGAATTGCCTTTTTTTTTTGAATAGAGTCCCAAAGGATAGGATACAAACTGTTTATTTTCAACACAAGATATTTTGTCCCTATTCTAATGAAAATGAAGGCTTAGCTATAGCAAGGTAAGTAAAGAATCTTGTTTAGTAACAGACGTGCAGAAGTGGACGTTCACCTGTGTTTCATGCATCAGTTTTCAATGGTTACCAGAACTGGCAGAATAAAAAAGTGCAGGGGCAGCCTGGCAGTGCTTTAAACAAAGCCGTGTTCCTCTCTGATGCATGTGCATGTCAAGGCATGGTCCCTTCTTACTGACAGCTACACAAAGGCAGGGGGGAACAGCATTTGCTGGAAACTGTGTAGAGTGTCTGTTTTATATTTTATTTTATTTTATTATTTAATGTGCTGTTATTTTCCTTTCCATAGCTTTTTTTTTTCCTGCTCATGTTGCAAGACAGTGTGATAGGAAAGATGAGTATGTTTCTCTGATGCATATGCTGATGTAGGTATAATAGTAATGAAACAGTTCTTCAAATACTGTATAGAAGAACTGCAAAAATTGGAGACTGTCTTCTTGAGATAACTATTGCACAGGAGCTCTGCCAGCCTGTTGCTTTGTGTATGTCGCTTTGGCCACTGATCCACCACGTAGGGGATATTGGTTGGGCTACGCAAGGCTGGTCTTCGACTCCACCTGGGCTCCCACAAACGCAGCAGTTGCTGAGATTTAATATTTTTGCCACTGTTTCTCCTAAAGATAAAATCTATTTTCCCAATTCATAACTGGGTTGTAATGATAACATACAATTAATAATACCAACAATAGCCTCATCATTCCAGTCCTCTCTGCCCTCTGCAAAAGTTGGTTTCTCAGACCAGATAATATCCTCTTCTGAAAGGGCCATTGCAGTAAACACGTTCAGCCGTGTAAGATCTGCCAGGCAAAATCCTATACCATCTAGTTGTTCGGGGACATGTTCCCATTTTTCTTGCCCAGGATTCATGATAAAAAAAAGTGGATCCAAACCCTTTTTCCCCACGAACGGTGGTGGTTTGAGGTGGATCCTCTTTTCTCACAAACATTTTCAAAACTGGCAGTATCAGTAATTGTGCTATTCTGTCATGGGGTTGAATAATTTATTCATTTCACCATTATTTAACAGGATTACTTTAATCTATCCTTGAGAATCTGCATCAATTTCTCCTCCCATGATATGAGCACTCTTCAAAGCTAAACTTGAACAAGCAGTTATTAAACCAAAGAGTCCTAGGGGAATTTGAAATCCTATTCTGGTGTTGATCATTTTTGTCTGGTTTTTGTTATTCTGCAAAATCTAAAATTTTCTGTCAAGCTTTGGGTAATATTTCCGATGCTCATAATGCCACTGAATTCCCCAAAATTTCACTCTCTGGGATGCTTCTCTGGGATGCTCTGGGATGCTGAGTTTTGGTAGGATTAATTTCCCAGCCTTTCTTTTCCATGTGATCTACAACTAATTCAAGGACTAGTTGTAGTTCCTCCTCACTGCTCTCGGATCAGGATATCATCTATATAATGAATTAATTTTTCTATCAATGTGACAATATCTGGTACCGCTGCCATAGGTGGTGGGGTGTTTGTTTAATTCTCTGAAATCCATGGTCATTCTCCATGACCCCTCACTCTTCTTGATGGGCCAGACTGGGTTATTCCAAGCTGTATTAGTGGGTTTTAGAACTCTGGCATCCACTAAGTTTTTAATTGTCTATAAAATGTCTGCATGCCCCCCAGAATCTTGTACTGTTTCATGGCCATCAATTTAATTGTGGTAAGAATCTGTACAGGGGACATTTTTGTCTTTCTGACTAGAATTGTCAATTGTCCCCTGGAACATCTGATCTGGATGTGAAGACCCCGGCTCCAGAGGGGGTGCCGTAGGCTGAGTTGTTCCTGGGTTTTTTGCTTTACAATTCTGCACTTTCTTGTTGGACGTATTCAGCCCTCTCTGTTTATACATCTTCCATAAATCAGGGGTTGAGATACCATCAATCTTATCACGAGACATCCCATCTCTTAATAAAGCAGCAAACATTTTTCTCTGGAAAATCCTAACAATCCTAACCTTTCAATCCCTAACACCATGCAAATAGTCTGCTTTTCACCTGCTCCCTCCAGTTTTCTCATCTCAAATCCTTCCAGCTGCTGCTGAACTTCCAGTCTTCTCCAAAAGGACAAGTGGATGGCTGCACCGCCCCATCTGTTAATTCCCATTCCCTAGCCTAGTTTCTAATCCTGTAGGTAGCTATCAGCTATACTCACTCACGTGTACCAAAACAGAGTAGTTTAGAAATGCCAGGAGAGGTACAGACCATGCTAGGTGCTGTCGGTGTGGACCCTTTGCAAATGCAGCCCTCGCAGCATCGCTCTCTGCAAAGAGTTAACGCGGGGCTGTGCAGTCAGTCCCTCGCTGCTCCTCCTACAGAAACATTAATTACACAGAATCCTATGGATTCGGTGCAGCTAAAACAGCTAAGTAGTATTTAAAGATAAGACAGTCAAATAATCACTTGGATTTGATCTCTAATAAATTACTATGTTCTGAAGATAAAATTCAGTAAGAGGGTGACAGTCAGATGGGGGTTGGCAGGAAAAGTTTTAAAAATAAATAGTCTTAAATTGCAGGAAATTACAGCAACAGCTCCTTGGAGTTATTTTTCTCTGTGCATTGTGTGTCTGAGGAGCATGGCAGCTTGCTGGCAAGATCCTGGGCTTCTGTGTAGGAAATCAAATCTGCAGGTGCAAAGATGTGAACGCGCCACGGGCGAGAGCGACTGCAGAGCGAGGGCTCCTGTAATGAGGGTGCTGCTGGGGTGGTCAGGTGCTCCAGCGAAACCGTGTGAAGTTAAAGCTAAAGGCTAGAACCAGACCTAAAGCGCTGCAGAATGGTGTGTTTCCTAGGTGGGGTGGTATAGTTAAAACCTGTAAATCAGTCTATGAAAATCTTCTTTTAAATTATCTTCCTAATAACAGATCTGAGTCTCATCTCCCTTGCCATGTTTCCAGGCTGTAGTAATGCTTCTCAGGGCAGGTGGGTTTAGATGACAACTCCGTTGCCATAACTGTGTTCTTAATATCAATTCCTTGTATAAAACATGCATGGTGTGAATTTCTGCTTCTTGGTATCATCAGTTGCATTTGAGGAAAAACAGGACAAATTTATCCAAAGGCATTTTCAAGCTCCTTTTACCACAGTATCTGGGTATCTTGTAATCTTTTATGTGCTTTTCATGCATAAATTCCTGTTAGGGGGAGTGTTACTGCTTTTTTTCTTGTGTGGTTGGGGAGCTGATCCCATAAAAGTTGCTATCAGGAAAAGTTTATGGGAGAAAAAGTCATGGAGCTGCACAGCCCACAGACCAACGCAGGAGCAGGTTTGCTCATGAACTGTTTGCCATGGCAAGAAAAAATTACAGAGACATTCCCCTCAAAAAGAGAAAAAGGTTAACTGTTACCTTAATGTTTTATTACTCTTTCTGAAGATAGTGTTTCTGTCAGTTTTCCTTTCCATCATCAATGTTGTTTTGCCCATCCTTTTTATGTGAAGGTTATTGTATTTATTTTTAAATTCCGAGGCAAGCTTGGATTCAACTATCCCCGCTTATAACAGAAATGTGTCATGTAGGCACATTTTAATACACCTTAATTTAAAGAGTTATTGGTTTATATTTTAGAGGAAAAAATATTCTCAGTTGTTTTAGACCTATGTAATTAAGGCCACATGCTAGTTTAAAGTTAATTAATTTAATAAATGGGAACATATCATTCATTTATTAATTCCAAAATTCTTTGTTGATGCCTATAAATAAAACAGGAATTTTTATACATAAGGCCTTTATACATAAGAACAAAGAATTTCATTTTATTATGGTAGAATTAAAATACTATGACTTGTCAGGCCTTCAGCAAGGTGAGCAGGACGTGTGCATTTTTAACGTATCCTTGTTTTAAAGGTGACTTGGAAAGTATTTTTGAAGGTTTTGTTTATGACCTATTTTTACTTCTTCATAATAGAAGAAAAAGACCATACGCATTTTCATTTTCTGTCTGTCTTTTCTTACTTTTTAGAAATTCAAGCTTCAGAACTGGAAAAAAATGAGATGGTTTCTATCTACAGGCAAGCAGATCAACATGTGCTCTCAACTCTTCCTCTGCAGAAGTAATAAGAGTTTGTGGTCTCTCTTGAAAAGAAAGGCGGTTCTACCACTTGGATTTCAGTGTGTATGAGATCAATATTTGTATAAGCAAAACTAAAGAGCACTCGTCACTCCATTCTCTGCGGTTAGTGTTTTCGTTACTGTTCTACTGTTCACCAGTTGTCCCGTTAGAACTGATTTTTAAATTCCATGTTCTCCTTCTTAATTTTTTGTATTAAAGGATACATTTTTGGAAACTTAAATTGTCTACATAAAAGAATTATATTCCCAGCTTATTTTTTTGGTCTAAAACCAGTTCTAACTATTATCTACTGGTGGCACTGTTACACCAGAAGAATTTAAATCTCAAATTCTAAGTTAAAAAATGAGATAGATTTTATCTTTCAGCCTGTTTTAATTGATTTTTTTTTTATTATTTTCTTTCTTTGTAGTTTGAAGTCAGTTAGACTGTGTAGCTTATTGTGCGTACTTCACAGCCACAATGTGATTAAAATTGGTGCTTGCGGCAGAATTTGGGATGAATGAGCCAGTATTGCTCAAGTAGTGAATAAGGAAAGAAAGGAAGAACATGCACTCACAGAGTTGAATATTGAGATTTCCACCTGAAATGCAAGTGATATTGCTGCAGTCTGGTAAGAACTGATGCCCTGGGGCTCCGGCTCTTCTGCCAGGGCAAGTCAAGGTTCTGTCTTTTAGACCCCAGCGGATTCTGAGTGTTGGCCGTAGTCTACAGCAGTGAACAGCAGAGGGACCAGCGCAGCCCACACGGTGTCACTATGAACAAAGCCCCTTCAGATGCAGTATTTGGTGCCACTGGTCCTTTGCAGATGAGGTTTAAAAAATGGGCTCAGCAAGGAACCTGCAAGTGATGTAACGAGGGAAATGCACCACCTGAAGCAGGTGATCTCTTGTGCAATCATATCCTGTTCGTGTCTTGCCTCTGCAGCACTTGGACATGAAGTTTAATTCTCCTGTCCTTTATTTCAGGACTCTGAGTGAAATAATTAAAATCCAGTTTGGACCGCTGTTCATCTTTGGTACTGATGTTTATTCATTTTCTTTTGTATTTTCTAATTGCAAGTGGATGGGAGCAGACCCTGAATGCTGTATCTCCTCTCTGAACCTTTGCCAAGCCTTGGTCTATGGTGTGGCTGGTTGATGAAACGCTTCCTGGTGCCTCTTCATTTGCTACAGAATGGCTGAACACAGGTACATGGGGTTTTGTTTGTGGGTCACCCGCAGACATGTGTTTCTGTTGGCTGCTGTAACAGAGACATGATTCTGTTCTTCACCAAAGTTTATACTGATGTAAAAATAATCTATCGATTATACAGAAAATCGCATTTTAACACATTTTAAAACATACTGATTATGTAGAGAGGTGATCAGGATTTAAGGATTTTTGTTTCTTTGTTTTTCATATAATGAACACTATACATTCATTGGTTTTCCTAATCCTTCATGTAATTTCCTTGACTTTTTTTATTTGCTACTTGAATTATATCTGTACGGGCCAATTTTACATTAGGGGGTGACTGTGAAGCTTGGCTGCTCCTGTGGCTAGGGGAGACAAGCACATGCTGCAGACAATGGTAAATATTTCTCTACATATATTTTTTTTCTATTTTTATTTTTAGACAAACACTATGGAGAATGAAAGCTATGAGTAGCTATCTAAAATAGTGTTTCTTCTTATTCAAAAAAAACCCTCAAACTGTTATTTAAATACATAACGGATTTTTTAAGATCTAATCACTCCCTTTCTTCCAAGGAGCTAAAATAGTTTAGTCTTGTCCCTTTGCTTAAAAATGTGAAAATCATATAACATATCAGCCTATTGTGAATGTTCTTATCCATGACATGACTTCTGTGTGCTTCTATGTGCTAGGATTAAACAGGAGATAAAATGCAGTTTACAAATGCTTTGGTCATTTTATTTTTTCCCTCAAAGTCAGAAGACACAGATTCACCCCATGTTGCTCACTCTTTCTCATAGTTTATGCTGGTTTATATCTGGGTAGAAGTAATTTGTGTAAAACATATTGCTTATAGGACAGTGCCTAAAAATATTCCAAAGGTCACTGCACATCAGACAGAAGGCAGTGCTCTTTCCAGACACCCGCTTGGAGAACTACAGCTCTTTGTTAATATTAATCGGGTTTATTTTAAACAGTGCATGTTTTAAAAATACACTGCGCAAACACGCAGCAATGAGCATTTTGCTCATCCTGGGCCCGGACTACAGAGGTCAGTTCTCCGCTGATGATTTTAGGGAGATTTCTTTCCTGTTTCCAAACTTTGAGGTTGTAAATTGGAGCCACAATGTGCATATGCAGGAGAAAGGGGTATATCCTCACACTCACTGTATTCAAAATGCAACTGAAATGAAAATAGTAACAAATATGTATGAATTACCAAGAAGATATGTAACCAACCACTTGCGCACTCACCATGATTGCACTTATCACAGCGACCACGTATGGAGAACACGGTGAAAAGGTCTGCTCTGAGGTGAAGGCAGTTCTTTACACGTTCAAAAGGTGCTGAGCTCCTCCAAGCATGTTGGCTCCCAGCCCTCTGTGGCCTCCCACTTCCCGCTCCCTTCCCTGGTAACTAGTGGCCCCTGCAGTCCTCCTGCTGATACCCCCTTTGTGAGTCCAGGTAAAACAAAAAGACCCACTTCTCCTCCTGGGCACATAGCTAAGACCCTCCCCACTCTGAGACCTTTATATGTCTACAGGGAAAACACTGTGGTGTTTGTAGGACTATATTAGTATTAAACAAGGAAACACTGACGCTTGGACACCTTTTCTGTCAAAATCATCTCGCCCTAGGACACCTGACTTGTTTTTAATTTATCCTTGAAAAGGAAAATATTGAAAAGAGCTGATTCTGGCTTTGCCTGGAAGGCAGTGAAACTGTGTAGTTATGTAGTGGTTTGCAGCATGACAGAATGACAACTGAAAAACCACCTTGTGTTGGAAACATGTGCTTCTACCGCGTATGACTTTTTTTTTAGAAAAACTGATGCTTAAATGTGTTCACAATGGTGATTATTCACATGTTTTAAAAGAAAAATAGAATAGGATTGAAAACATGAAGTGTGCTAAAAGGTCAAGCGTCATGCGTTCAGAAGATGCAGAAAGGCTCTAAATGTTAAGCTTGTGAAGGTAAATGTGAAGCTGCTTTTGGAAGAATTGAGGTAAATCATTGGGTGCTTGCCAAGCAAATGGTTCAAAAAGGAAGCAATGTGCGTATGTTGACATTTCCTGTTTTTACATCATTTTTTCTCAAATAACTTGTGAAATAGTCTTGAGTGGAATAATTGCATTTAATAGTGTGGCATGAAGACAGGCATTTCTAGCAGCTCGGAAGGGCTGCCTTGCCCTGTACCTCCCTTCTGTTGTGTTCGATCATCCTCTTTGATCTCTGGCCAACAAATGGCTCCCATTTGTCCTCCACGCAGTTCTCATTGCTGCTTCACTAGATGTCATCCATGTCTCCACTCTGAAGAGATTTCCTACTTTTTCCCATTGAAAATCTAGGTTTCACCCCTAAGCATCTTCCACATTAGCATCCTTTAACCCTGCAAATAATGTAAGTAATGCTCTGCTGCCTTCTTCTCGAGTAACATTTGCATATATGGTTTATATGGAGATGCTGATGGATGACAACACCTGCTGCTCCCAGTCAGCTCTTACATTCGTATTTGGGTTGTAATTACTCCATTTGCAGTGCTAGGGGTCCTGTGTTAGCCCACTATCTGTTCCTGTCAGGTCTGCATCTCCTACAAGCTTCCCATTAAACGGTGATGATAATTGAATCTCGTGTCTGCCAGGCAGGTCGGAGCAGGAGAGCGGGGCCAGCTGTGTCCGTGCAGCTGCCAAGGAAGATGCAGCTCCCAACGCAGCTCCATCACCTGCCTGCCGCACAATGCCGGGAGCACCGACGTGCTCCGCACAAGCGAGTGCAGCAGCTGCCGGACGCTGATGACTCGCAGCTGCCGACAACCTGTGCCCTGTGCAAACCAGGGGACACCGCATGGAAACGCGCATAAATATTCATGTGCGACTAACAAAACCCAAAGTGTAAATATGGTTATCAGCTTGCATGAATATACCACAGCCTGCCCTCTGTGTTGGTTTTAGTGTGATGAATGCAATGCAAGCAAATGTTTTGAGATAATGTTGTCCTTTTGCTTTGAGGGAGGAGAACCTCCACTGAAGGCAGTGGTGCTGCAGGAGTGTGTGAATGGGAACACAGTTTGTGCCCCTGCATTGTGCAGACAGCTCAAGATTGACAACGGTGTCTGGGGTAGATGATCTATAGGGATCTTTTAAGGATGGAAAGGAGTTACTTTGTTTAATCATTCTGTTTGCATTTCTGTTCTGAATCTTCACGTGAAAAACTGGAAAGCTTTCACCACATCTTTTCTAAATGATCAGGGAAAACAAGAACCCAGTGACTGAGCTCAGGGGTTTAGATTTTAAATTAATTCTCTATATTTAAGAACAAGAAAGTATCTGGTGTGGTGAAGGTTTGCCAATTGCCATCTATACTAGCACTCTGAGACAGCTTTGATATCAAAATAGCAAGGTGCATGTCTTTAGACAGAATGCTTTGCAAACTAATGCATGGGATTTTTTAAAAAATATTTTCTTTGTAATATACTTTTATTTCCTCTATCAGATTCTGGATATCCACGTTGAGATTTGGATTAAGAATATTCTGTCTGAACGGAATCAGTAGAAAATCTGACTGTCCTGGTGAAGCCTTGCCTTTTTTAGGCAACTTTAAGGTACATAAGGAGCCAGCAATATGCATTTGCATATGTTTCTCTACCGTTATCTATAAGTTGCAATAATATGTAAAGTCTCTAAAGTGTTTTTGATCAGTTGTCTTAAAAAGTAATCAATCTTTTGGGAGATGTGAAAAGCTGTCTTCATAGATCCCTTACATTTCGCCTTTACTGTTTGGAGCGAGTTTACCAATGAAATTCAATACAAAATTACCATCTTTAGAATTGCATAGAAGGGGCTGAGCTGGACAGACATTAAAGGATCAGGCCTGCAACTGGTTTGAACACAGCTAATTGCACTTATGGGAGCTTCAGTAGGAAAAAATCACACTGTGATTTAACTGTGATCTGATTCTCATTAGCCCTGACTTGGCCATATTCTGCTAGAAAAGTGTAGGAGTCCGTCTGCATGGGCACTGAGCACACGAGAAAGGTTTCTTGAGGATGTGTGAGCAAGGCAGGCTCTGTGAAGGCATCGAGTTGATCAGCCTCATCTAAATCTGAAAATATTGGTAATAAAATTGTTATAAATTGCTATGAGTTTCCTAGCTCCCTTGTACTACCCATATAGTGTAGGTGTTTATTTTATTTTGGTGGAGTAGAGGTTTTGTGGAAATGAAGTTAATTCAGTGTTTCTGCTATACAGGCATATTTTAATTAGAAATTGTTGTCATAAGAGTTACACAAAAGGCTTCAAGTACTCTACAACTTGGTATGAACAAAATGTTAAATGATAGAGGTGCTATTCCTGAGCCAACAAAGACTTTCCCGCTGCCACACTGTTTTATTAAACTGAAAAGAATAAAAGGAAAAAAAAAAACAGAGCCATGTGCTAATTCTTTCCTTTGTTGCTTAAGGGAAATTTCAGCTTCAGGTAGCAATTTCCATATCATTTGAATAGCAGTCACAAACCATTTATGTTTAAAGTAAAATGTGCCTTGTCTTTCTTTAAACATAGTTCGCTCCTTGCAGTCTCCGTTAGGTGTGGAGAGGAAAGCTTGATCAGGTAATTAAAAACAGACCAACTCGTCTTCCATTACTTTCCCAGTTGTTCGGGAGCAAGTGGCTGCTCCCTGCAGCGGGCGCACGGGCTGGGCAGGGACACGGCCCCGTCTCCCCTCCGAGCTCCAGGACACGCAGGTAGCCTCGGGCTGGAGGAGCCTCCCCTCCACCTGTGTCCCTCCTCGCTCTATGGCCCTTTGCGATAAGAATGGCATTTTAGGTCTGTTTATGCCCACCAGCATCCCAGTGCAATGCTACGCTATTTATTTTTGTAAATAAGTGGTAACATAAATAAATGACATTTAACGTTTAGATCTCCGGCCAGTGTTTTGGTTTCTGGTACTGTGTAATGGGATAGAAGAAATTTCACTCGGATCCTGACCCCTGCCAGAGCAGATTTGGGGCGTCCAGATTATTCCTCAGAGGACAGTCCACCTGGATGAAAGGCTCTTACCACTGTGATCTTAACGTGCTGATAAAATCCCTCTTGGGTCCGTGTCTGTGTCGGGGGAGCTGAGCTGGGGCAAGGCAGGGACGTGGGAGAATCCGGCCCTCCTCATCCTTCAGACAGAAAAGCCTGCAATATGAGAGGCCCAGGAGCTTCCTGGGCTTCTTGGAAGTCTCCTCTCTCGTTTTCTGTCTTTTTTTTTTTTTTTTTTTTTTGAAATTTTTTTGAATGGAAGAAGATGAAATAGATGTGTCCTCCTAAACATGCTGTTTACAGGATGAGAAACCTTGCTTCTCTGAAAACACTTTTGGAAATCCCTTTGGAAAGGCTTTATATGGGTCTGTGTGTATACAGAGACACACACACAACATTATTATTTTTCCTAATCAGGATTTCCATCTTGTGGTCAACTGCGGTAATAATCCTAAAAAAAAAAAAAAAGAAGAAGAAGAAGAAGAGTCTCCTGGCAGGGTTCTTTTATTGCAAAATATATTGTTTTTAATAACTAATAGTCTAGATCTGTTGAAGTCACAAAGGTCAGTGTTGGAGACCTCACAACGTCTGCTTGCATTTATATTTGGACATTAGCAGCTAAAAACCATTTCCGGATTAACTCACTTCAAAAGGCCCTCTTTGGGATAAATCTGATTGGAAGAAATATCCTGCAGGCGATTTATGACAGAATATACATTCTGGATCAAATATACAGTATGATGGTCTCAATGGCCATGTACAGGAGCCCAGAATAAGAATCCAACCTTCTCAGAAGAGAGCCAACTGCTCCTGAACTTTTGGGAAAATTTGCATCCAGAGGCACATGTTTTTGCTTGGACTGTTTTGTATTCCAGGAAGACTCTCAGTCTTTGTACAGTGTCATCAGAATTTCACCAATGTACTTGTTCTTCAGAACCAATTTTGAAACATGCCTTGATCTAGAAATAATAAAGTGCTGAAGGGTTAAGTGCTTGAATTCACTGGAAAATCCATGCGCTGGAGTGTGAAGGATATTTTTTAATCTATTAAAAGGAAACCAAATCTGTAAAGGTCATTTTAAATATGTAGCCCCATGCCTGGAGGGCAGGGAAGCTGCATGAGGTGCTGGTGACCAGGACCTCATGTGAGTTGTGTCCCAGGTGCCCCTCAGTGCCCTCTATCCTACCAGGTTACCAGACCAGGTGAGAAAAAAAAGGAATAATCTTATTCTTATCTATGCCATTTTATTTATTCCGTTTATATCACGATTGCTCTGAGGGGTTTCTACTCATGTTACTTGGATGAGAGCAGGATCATATCTGCAGATCTAGAAGGAGATTTAAATAAGATCTCAAACCAAATACTGATACTTCCGTACAAGAAGTTTATAGCCCTTGTGAAGAGGGAGGCAAATCACAAAAGATGCTGGGGGGTGCCCTTAGCCAAAAAGCTGGTTTTCAGAAGTGTCTGAGTCTCAGTGAAAATCAGTGATTGCTAGGTATGTTTTATCCAATGTTATAGAGTTGCTGCTGAAATCAAGCTATATTCTTTTCCTTTTTTTTTTTTTTTTTTAGGAATAATAAACAAATTTTAGCAGTTAGGTAAAGGATAACTCCATATATCTCACTTAATTGATGGCCTAATGTAGGTAGATTTTAAAAACAAAAAAGTCTACCCTTGTGCTTTAAGCATTAGTGAAAAGAAATCAGAAAAGAAAAAGAATTGTGAACTCTCTATAGCATCAGGTAAAAAATGTTTCCAAAGAAACTTGCTTCTCATATTTTGCACATGGGCCTTTTTCTATTCCTGGCCAGGGTGAGAGGCGGTTTCTGCCATTGTTTCTACTGGAGCACAACTGGATTCTTTTATTTCTTATGTGAAAATACTTAATACCTTAAAAACATACATACTACCTTAATAACGAAAACTTAAGGAGTTAAATAAGACAAAAAAAAACTTTGTCTTATTTATTACAGAATAGAAAAAAAAATCTAAACTACTGGTTAGTTAAAAGTGTTAAAAATATGCCAGGTTGAGCTTCCTAAAATAAAACAAATGGCTTATTTTGCTTTTTAGATCTTCCTGGAGAGGGCTGTGTTTATACCATTTATTTTAAGTGCGAGGAGGTTATGTCAGATGGAACCATTAGCAGCTCTCCAGGGAGCAAACAGTGAAGTGCCCAGCCCAGCGCTAGTTGCTGTTAAGAAATAGTTTCTACACGTCTGTATTTCACCACAGGAAGAGAGCGATGGCAGGAATTAGCAAGAGATAGTGAGAAGAGCAGCAAAGGAACCAGCTGGGCTCTGCTCGCTCGACAGTGCCCAGCGGGGCCTGCAGGACGCATGGTCCTTCTGCTCCCCCCCCCCAAACTTATTTTGTCATTTTCAATGGATTTGCCTGGGAAGATTTGGCTTGGTTCTTCTTAACATAACCATGAAATGTGAATTATCCTTAAGTTTTTTAGAGTTTGAGAGGGTTTGAAGAGCTGCAGTGTGGAACTATTCCATTCACAGCACTTCAATTTCTCCTTCCAACATTTGCAGAGCTCTGTCATATTCCCATGCTGATGTTCAAGCCTAATTTTGGTGGCTTGCTGAACTTGTTGGTGCAGATTTGAGGTGTTTGTGTTGGAAGGATGAGCGCTGCTTTTTCTTCAGTTCCATACAACAGTATTGGTTCCCTGCTGCACTTTGAGCTACCGCCTTTGAGCCATGCCAAGGGATTTGCCTGCCTTGCCTGCTTGCAAGGAGCTGGCTGACCCAGCGGCCTGTTTCTTTTTCCCTTTTATTAACAGTTGTTAAAAGGATGCTCTCCAGCCTGCTTGTGTGCTGGTGCTTCTCACAGAAGTGCTCCCACCAAAGTGTGACACTGTGACATGGGCAGAGCATGTCCCCAGGGTGTCCCCACGCCGAGGACTCCAGCCACATGGAGGTGCTGGTGACAGGGGCTGGCCTGGGAGATGTCACTTCTGTTGGTTCCCCATCCAGCAGGCAGGGGAGAAAATAAGTTGTAACCAGGCAGGTTTTCATAAAGGACGCGGCTGGAGAAGTCATCATTATATGGAGCAGGGAGTGCTCCAGAGCCAAGGACCTGCCTGTCCAGCAGGTATTCCCTTGGGAATGCTGCAATCCCAGCACACCTGGGGTCCCCAAGGGAGTGACTGAGTTCCCAGGAGCAGAGATGTCACCTGCTTGAAAATCTGGACATTTCAACAGACAAATACAGGGCAGTTTTGCTGGGGTTATTTTTCTGTGATTCACATGCTGGAGACATCAAGCTGCCAGTTTGCAGCAGCAGCATCCCAGAAATTATGATTAATCACAAGTTTATTAGCTTATAGCCTAAGGCAAACCTGAAATCATCAACAGTCCATTTGTTGGGCTAATGACTCTTCTTTACTAGATGTATAATTTAATATATGATAACTTTCATGCTTAATTATTCTCTTCAAAGCTCCTTTTGAAGGAATTTATTTTCCGGCACGCATTTACTTAAAATATTTGGAACTTGAATGGCTTTTCTTTTTTGCTTGTGTGCAACTCCTGTGTTAAAATCTAGATAGTTTATTTCAGAAGATTTTAATTTAGATAGGGGTATTTCCTCCTTTCTTGCTCTTTCAATATTTTTATGTGTGCTTTAAAAGTGAATAATGATGAATTACCAACGTGTTTAAAGTGCATTATTTTATGTCTCACTGCAGCTTGCTGCGTTGTTTTGGCTGAGCTGTAATTCCAAAGCCCTGATCAACAGGGCCCATTGTTGGGGCAGTTTTTGAGTGAATGCAAATCCAGATCTCAGTGTCCTGGCCTTCTTCCAGCCCCGCTCCCATTTACTCAACTGCCAGTCCCGCCTCTGTTCTTGGCGACCTCAATGGGAGCAGGGGGAGACCATGGTAAAGTGCTGCTAATCCCACGTGCCGTTTGCATGTGGCACTTGTAAAGCATCCTGGGATCAGCTGGGATGAAAGGGGCTATGCATGCACGGTGTTTTTCATTGGCATCCCCAAACCGTTATGATAGCAGTGAAAGAAGATTATGACTTCTAAATTATTATTTTTTCTTTAGTTGATTGAGATGGTTAATAAAAGCGTGATTTCTCTGTGTGAGCTCTAGTATCCCCTTCATGGAGATTAAAAATTTCCCAATATTGTTCTCAGCTTCACAGAGCATGCAAAAGAAAACCTCCTGCTTGGATATACTCGAACTGTTGTGATCCTCTAATAGGATCGCCATACAGTTTTGACTTAATGAGCACGGGGAGAGGATAATCCTGTTTATTCGGTCATCCAAAGCACCGATGATCTGAGATAATCAGCGGGCTGAGAGCAGGGGAGGAGGGATGCGTGAAGCTCTCTCTCCCTCGAGGCTCATCTGGGCAGACGCTTTAGTGCTGGGGAATCATTTGATCTCACTTCTGCAGCCCAGACAGGGCGCAGGAGAGCACCTAAAACACCCCTCACAATGCAAGCATTGTAGAAGCCCACCTAGTGCTTGGCAGAGTCTGATCCAGGTGCCCTGCTTCTCCTGAAGAAATCTGATCTTCTTGCACCAAATGTATTAGAGAAAGACTCAGTTGCATGTCCAGCTGACCAGCTCAGAGACTTTTCCGCAAATGCTTTCACCAGGAGGAGGTAGTGCAGGGGTTGTGCGATAAATCTGTATCCTTACAACTGAAGGTGTTTTTCCTACGTATGAAGGACACTGTTTTTTCATGGGACATTGCATATTTGTCCACTGGCATTAGATCACGGTGGGTATAGGAGCACATTGTGCAAGTCTAAAAATATATAGTCTGTAAAATACTTCCCCTAGTAGTCTAGAGATATGAATTAGTACTGGGTTTCACAACATCTCCTGAGAGAAAGCATGTTTTATGTTATTTAGATTTATTTTCATTAGATTTATGTTATTTAAATTTCCAAAATTCTCTGTTCTTGTGATCGTTAGAGGTTTTACACTTTATATTATATCCTAATCACTTCCCCATACATTTATTAGCTAGGAGTACAGTGAAAGGTAATATATTAACTTCTATTTCATCTCAGCCAGTAGGTTTATTTACCAGTCAATGCTTTCTCATCACATACATTTTTGTATTTGCAATATTAAGTGTTATGCTTGACAGAAGATCTGTGGATTAACTTAAATAGTGATGCTGACCCATAAGTCTTAGTACGATCTCTGAGCTGTTGTGCTACAAATGACAGGTTTATGGGCCAGCAGCAATGGCTGAGCACTGGTCTCCAGAACTAATGCGCTTTAGGTAGGTGCAGAGCCCAGCTCCTCACCATGGTGACACTGACAAATATTGAGCACATGTAAAATGCTTCATAGGCCCCAGTATAATGCTTAATTTAATTAATATTTTACAAGATTACAGCTTTATTTAACCTCCTACAAAACGAATGGATACGGGGAGGCAACGCAATGAACAGAACGTTGCCATGTGAAGTTTGTAGGCCCTCATGTTTGTGTGCTGTTTTTTGTTTGAAGCAAAAAAAAAAAAAAAAAAAGAAAAAATTTTCCTTCTCTGTGTGCTGGCAGCTGTCCAGGGGCTGGCAAGGGGCTCCTGCGCGTTATTCGTGTGCGAGGTTGGACGTTGCGCTCCACAAAGCTGCGTCCTGGCTTCCCTGCCTCCTTCCTTGCTCTGTGCTCAAGCACAGCTGCTGCTGCAGAGCCGGGTTCCCCTGAAAAACCTTTAGAAACTTTGTGCGGGGAACAGGCTGTGGCAGCACAGCCGCGCGGGAGGTGTCAGCATCTCTGCTGACACGTGGTGCTGTGCCCCAGCCACCAGATTACCCTCACAAGGCTCGGATGAAGCAGCCTTGTGCCAGTGGTTCTGCCAGATGGACTGAAACTCTTTCTGGGTTGGCAACCTGCAAAGACCAAGCTTGCTCGGTGGGTTGAGCAGCTTTGGTCCCAGCAATTCCTAAAGCCGCCCCAAGGGAGCAGTAAAGTGGCACAGGCTCCGTTTGGTTTCATGAGTCACTTCTGGATTTCCCCCTCGCATCACCCTTCTGGAATGGCCCTATCTGCCGGCCCATGTCCCGTCCTGCCCTCCGCACAGCCCGCTCACACCGGCCTCTTCCCACAGCCCCGGAGAGGCCCCGGTAGCAGCTGCCCTTGATCCTCCTTCCAGCCTCCCCCTTCCTGCGTGGCCAAAGCTGCTCCCGACGCTCCATGGCGCTGCTCTGTGACTCCAGCAGCTGCATCGGGATGGAGGCAGGGCTGGAATCGGCTCTTGTTGGGATGCTGGTCAGTGAGTGATGGGCTTCCAAAGGTCACATCTTTTTTTAACGCACTAGAACCATCTCCTTTGCACTGCTAATGCAGGGAAATTCAAATTGCTATAGCTGCAAAGTGTCCCTGAAATGCTTCTCTATGAGACTAGCCCCAAAACTGTACTTCAGAAGTGGACCGCTGCTATCAGACCGTTCCAGATTTCCATGCACCTTAACTGGCATTCATTGCCCCTAATAAATCTGTAGGCCACAAACAGAAGTTTCACCTAGAAGAGAATGCAGCAACCATCCACCTAGGCAGCCTTGCAATGATCGTGTCTGGGGCACTGATCATCCCTTTGGCTGCATCCTAGCAATGTGGGATTGCATTTCACACTCGTAGCAATGACCTCTTGGAGCAATGACATGAATGACCAGCAACAAGTGCATAAATTCATGATTTGGAACTTGCCAAAAAGAAGCTGTGTTAGTCAGCGCTTATGTTTATATATAAATTTCATTTCTACAACTAACAGTTCCCTTTGCAGTTTTTTTCCAGCCATAAATGTAAGAAAAAAAATGCTATCAGGTCCTTCAAACTCACCAGATGCCTTCTGCAATGGGAGAAAATAGCCCATCATTACTCCTGTTTGTCATATGGCTCAATGAAGTGCCCATTAGTGTCTTTCTCAACCTCTTTTATATAAAATTGATAGTGAAGGAAAAATTCTGCATGAATGAAATAAGAAACTCATCTTCACATTAGCACAAAATACTGTCACATTGCTGAAAAGATCTGGATTTGGTCCCACGTGCTTTTCCTTGTGTATTTGGGTTTTGCATTTTCTGCAGCTTGAGCAGTGATTATATTAGTTTCAGTGCCGTTCATAATCTACCTCTAGTTTTTTCTGCCTTTTAAAAAAAAATTATTATTTCCAAATCTGGAGTATAGCATTATGTTACAAATTTTGGCTTGTGGCAGCTTGAGGAATATGTTTGTTTAGACAAAAGCTCTTTCCTTCCAAGTCTATTTTAAATACCGTGGAAACGTTTCTCTTAGTCCCGAGGTTTTGTTTGCCATTGTTAGTTATTAAAATCCTACGCGCAGGGTCATTACTGACCCAACCATCCTATTCAGGAACATTCTGGTGTCTGGCAGTGGCAGCAGGGGACCGAGGGGGAACTGCAGGGGAAGGGTCCTCCCCACAGGGCTGTAGTGGGTATCAAGGAGGGGCTGGCAGGAAAGTGATTGAGGAGAAGAAGCTTAGACAGTGACATAGTCTGGGAATGGTTTTGGAAGGTCATGAAGGGGAAGATGGAGAAGAGGAGGAGATCCAGAGGTGAGAAGTTATTCTAGGTGATTTGAAAGGCTTCTTTTTCCCTGAAATGAATATTTTGAACTTGCAGAAGTTACCATGAGGCAGGAGTTGAAACGCCCAACTGTGCAACACTGCAAGACTGGTCTGGCCCAGTATCAGTGGACATCCTCTGGTGAGTCTTGTTCCCTCCCCTTTCTCTCATGGTCGGGAACATGCTATGATTTAAAACCACCGTGTCATTATCTGCCCAGTTATACAAAGCAGAAGACGGAGGGACTGACCTCATCCGCTAGAACAAGTGGTTGAAGGTTGGCCAAAGTTCAAATCAATCAAAAGGTCAAGCTTGTTTAAGGCTGATTATCAGAGCCATGAATGATAAGAGAGGGAATAGCTCAGGAGACTCATTCCCAGCTGCTGGAACAGAGCCAGCCTGGCTACAGGAAAACCACCAAATAACACAAATTCTGAAATGCAGTGACAGCTATAAAACTGAGGGCTATTTTTCTCTCGTTGAAGATAGGGAGCTATAGGGAATTCCCATCAAATGCATCAGAGGAAAACTGGACCTTGGTGAGCAAAAATGTGGGAAATGTTCCTGCCAAGACTTGGCCCGTTAGAGTTAAGTCACAGTTCCTTTAATCTGGTGAGGTTTTGAGCCACATGATGGAACGGATTGCTAGAGGAAAATGTAGTTTTTCTCATCAAAAAGTTCTTTCTTTGAAGAGGGAAAAGCTGTTGTATTTGTAATGAAATCTGCTTGCAGCACAGTGGCTATCTGGAGTAGCAGCTATCTGCTGGCATCTCTATAGACATAGATATGGTGTTTAAATAAAGATGTACAAAACTTCTCTTTAGCAAAGGAAGTTGCAAAGGAAGCTCAGTTTGCCCCAACAACCAAATTTAAGAGGATAATTATCCTTCTGAGGAGGTGAGGAAGGTAAGAGGAACCTTCTCAGTTGTGATTGGAACAGATATTTTTCCCATGTCATTGATGGCAGAATTTTTCTTCCAAAAGTTTTCAAGTAGAATGTGGGCAAAAAAATAAAGAGAGGGAAAGAAGACTTCTTATGCCATGCCCCTGACATCTGAATTATGATGGAGTCAGACTTTCTAATTAGGGACCTAGAAAGCCCCTTACCCTCTACAGCATGCAGTCATGGTTTCAAAAGCTGGTGAAGGACAAATTTATATATATATGTGTGTATATATATTATCAGAGGAAGCATTTTCCAAGGGGCCACTACAGAGGAAATCTTTGGCTCTTTCTGGCAGAAATCCCCGTTATTTACACAGCCCGGATTTTCCTGTTCCAGCTCTTATGTTTGACCCATGATCACAAAATATCCAGGGCAAAATGTTCTTTTGACTCTGGGCTGAATCTGACCTTTTTTTTTCTCACATGGAGAAAATTTGAATAATTCTATTGACAGATGAAGAAAGGTGATATTCTGGATGAGGCAACCCAGGCTGTTGTGCTTCATGTTAAAAGGAAGGGCCGTGGATCGAGCAGCAGACCTGGTGTGTCGCTGGATCACTGTTGCGTGTTGGAGTGAATAGGAAGGAGGGACCTGCAGGGAGAACACGGCAGCTTGGGGCCGCATGCTGGATGAACAGCAACTAATTTACATTGTGCTGCCATAGTCGTAACTAACCATAAGGAAAAGGAGAAACTGAATGTAAAATGGCACCTTCTGTGCTCAGTTCTGCAAAATCATAAATGCAATGTCGGCAATGTGAATTTTTTGATATTCTGGGCCTGCTAATGTTGCGATAGGGCTGTCTCCTTGGAGCAGTGTGGTGGTCCCAGATTCTCCCAGCCCTTGCACATTGGCTGAACCTAGAACATTGTCACTAGAGTAAACCATAGGAAATCTCCCTGGGGAAGGCGGGCGGCATCCCACACTGGGACTGCTGAGGATGAGGCGGAGAAGCCGAGCGCAGCTCCGTTGTGCCCAGACTGGCCAGACTGCTCCGCACCGGAGTCGGGAGGGCATCTGCTTCTCATCGCCCTCCTCCCTGAGGCCTCAGGCGTTGATCAACCCTGCTTTATCCTGCCTTCCTCTCCACTGCCGGCAGAACCAGCAGCAGCAACGCTGCAGGAGAGGGTTTTCTCTGGGCTGATTCATGAAACCAGATGTGTCTGTGTTTTTTCAAGCTCATTTGAATATGCAATGCACTTTTAGCTGTGAATAGCCATCAGTTACCAGATGTCTCTTAAATTGTTGTACCTTAGGCAGAGGT
Source organism: Crypturellus tataupa (assembly GCA_034781795.1). Lineage (NCBI taxonomy): Eukaryota > Metazoa > Chordata > Aves > Tinamiformes > Tinamidae > Crypturellus > Crypturellus tataupa. Next base: position 3,499,527 of record JAWLRI010000180.1, on the reverse strand, counting down.
TAAAACTGTGTCAAAACAGTCACTGATAAGAATTTGTTACACTTAAAACACACTGTGCTTTTTTCTAGCTCTTTCCACTGAGAAGTCCTCTTGCAGAAAATTCATGGTTTGTGAAGGATTTGCCACCCACTCTTTGCTATGGTTTCAATCCCTGCTTTAGTGATAAATGCTGTTAAGAATTAAAAGTCCCGGGGGCTCTGTACTTCTTTCTGATAGATCTCATCTCTCTGACATAAATAAATAAATAAATAAATAAATAAAATAAAAGGTAAAAGGCCCAGTGTAACTGGAAGAATCCGAAGGGTTTTATTCTGGTGCAAAATACCACCATGGTACGGTCTGGATCCAAATCGAGATCTTCTCCTGCGACTGAAGTTGTTCGTATGCAGGGTTTTGGCTGGGGCTCAGCACTGAGCTTAAAATAGCAGGAGGAGCAGAGATACTTGCAGGCTGCCTATGGCGGAGGAGGGTTGCGGGGCCCAGCAGGGCTGGGAGGGAGGAAGAATGGGCAGGTTCAACCGTGAACTCCTCCTTGGGCAAAGCGCTTGAGTGTCCTCCAGATTCTCCCCTGATTGCCAAAAATTCTGAGTGGCCTTTTGGGATAAAGCAAGCCTGAGAGTTAATTTAGAAAAGCTTAATAAAAGCGATTAATGAGGTTTGACATGCTCAAGATGAGAGCGCGCCGCTCTGAGCATCTGCCCCACCGCAGAGGTAAGAGGCTAAGTAAGGGCAGGCGCCATCTGGCCACCGGGATGTCCCCGCTGGGATGGCCCGTGGCCACGGTGGTCTCTGCCCTGCTGCAGCTCGCCTGGGGGACAGCAAAGCAGCGCGCACGAGCTGGCACTGTCCCTTTGCCTTTAAAAACACCAGGGCAGCTACAAAGTGCAAAACAGGAGACTCGCCGGCTTGGTGCCCCACGCAGCAGGCGTGCGGCTGGCGGCCGCGGCGGTGACTTCGGCAGCTGTCCCTGCATAAATCACCACGTCCCTCCACCGCGCGCAGGGCACCAGGCAGCGAGTGCGCTGTAGGGAGCCGCGCATCCCGACGGATCCTCCGCGAGCTCCTCCGGCGGCGCTGACACGGCCAGGCTCCCTTTCTGCCCCTCTCCCGTTCGTGCACGAGGGCCCAGATCCCAGCTGCCAACTGCTTCGGGCTTTTAGCTGCTCTGACTTCCCCCCCACACTCCTTTTTTTCTATCATTGGACCAGCCCAGAGCAGAATCACGAGATCGGTGTTTATAACTTCCCAGATAATCTATACACTGTTTTGAGTGCTGACGCTGTGTATGAAAGGCTGTCACCACTGCACTCATGTTTCCATGTGACACTCAAGCTTGCTGTTTTCTCCCGTTTCATAACTAATTAGTGAAATGAGTTTGATGGCCTTGGTTCCCATGTCACAGCTAGGCTTTTTAGCTGCACATTCCTGCTCAGCAGAATGGCAGTAGCAGCATCCGGCGCAAAGTTTTACATTCTTGACTGAAGTTAGATAACGCCAGCTGAAAGTGTCATGTTTGAAATAGCCTATCTATCACTCGCCAAAAATACCTAGAGTGAAAGTATGTCCCTTATTTGCATCCAAGCACAGGACAGTTGAGCTCCTCTGAATAAAAGAATAAACAGCACATTCTAAATGCTGCACTCTTTTTAATCTGGGCAACGCTTCCTTTCTCTATATATGTGCGTATGTATATTGATATAGACACGTGTCTGCTTTTAAAAGAAAGAATGATTTCTATACTCAAGGTATAGAAAAACTAACCAAATTGCTATGAACAAAATATTTTTAACTCTCACAAAAGTCGGCTCAGAGTTGCAGTCTGAGTGCAGATGCTGCTTTGATATTGTCACAATTTTGCAATGAATACAGGCTGTATATCCTGCTATTAATCCTGCAGTGGAAGTCAGCTTTGCATAATGGCTGGTGCCGAGGCAAAAACACTGGCCTGAACCTAGCATGACTGGTGTGATTTTGCTTAGAACACGTGCAGCCCCGCGGTGTGGAGCTGTGGATGTTCTGCCTTGGTGACTGAGCTGGTCCAGGTGCGTTCTGCAAGCTGTGCTGACGTCCTGCCTCCTTGTGCTGCATCGTCCTGTGGTCCCCACGCTGGGATGCCCAGCTGGATCCTCGGAGCTTCATCTGAGCTCTGCTTTTCCGCACACGCTGGGGCCTGCTCTTCCCCTGCGAGCACACAGAAAAAGAATTTGTTTTTATACAATGTTTTTAGTTATAGTTTCCAGCAGGATGAGCTATCTCCCACTGCAGCTTGCATGGGGAGGAACAGCATGTGAAACACAGCAGCTCCTGAGGTCAAGCGAGCACCCGCGGAGCCGGCAGCCCCGTCATTGCGCCAGTGCCCGGCACATCGGCTCTCCGGCGGAGGCCCCGGCTTTATCAGGGCTCGGCTAGTTACTGCTCGCCTGGCTCCGGCTGCACAACGAGTGCGGCTGCTGGGAAAACTGAGTTCACATGGAAAATCCCAGGTTTTGTTCACTTTGCAGTTTACTTTTTTGTGCAAGA
>JAWLRI010000180.1:3450007-3496907 GCA_034781795.1 Crypturellus tataupa | reverse complement strand
TTTTATGTTTCTAGATCTGAGGGGACCCTTAGCCTGACCTCTGGTATATAATGTAGAGTATTGGATTTCAGGCACTTACTCCCACAGTATCTCCAAGCACTTCTGGTTGGCTACAGCGCTTTCCTAGAGGAAAAAGAGTTCTAAAAGATAAAATAGACGGTCTTTTTTATTTCCCCCAATCATTTCAGCATTGTAGAAGTATTTCTTTTTCCTAGTAACATGCTGGTAGCTGGAAGTTGTGTGCATTTTCAAGAGGCCCTTATGCAAAGATGCTCTGACTGCGGTTCTGTCTGCCTTCCCCTTAGTCTCCCCGCATCACACCCCGGTGCCAGTGAGCAGTCCTGCACAGGGGGTAGGGAAAGGTTGTGCCCTTTATTCCACCACTTTCTTCACATCAGGGCTTTGTCTTGCCCTGCTGTGAACTTTAGTTCCCAATCTATAATTTTTTTAAGGCCGCAGATAGTGATCACTGTTCCAAGCATCGTTTTTAACATCATGGAGTGCGGTGATTCCCACCCTGCAGCAGGCTATGAGGAAAAGCAAACAGAAGCCTCTGAAAGATATGTGAAAAGGGGTCTTACAAAATGAGACCTGTGCCCTTTCATAGGACAGTTTTGTTTTTTAAGGCCAGGCCAAGAGATAAGTTAAATAAGCAAAAGGATTAGAGGGGCAAGATGTGCCCATTTTTAGAAAATAAGGAAGGGAGGGCTGGAGGTCCCAGCTCAGCAGCAACTGGGTTAATCTGACCATGCCCTACATTTGGGTGGGAAATTGTCATCTCAAAACATGTATTTATTATTCCACACAGATGCTGGCAATGACGTACGAGCTGTCACTGTTTTTCTTAGCTTGCAGTAGTGCCATGAAGCAAACTCTGTGCTGGGAACTTCATCAGGGCTGAGGCAAAGCTCTCCCAACCCCTGAGAGCCTTCAGACTCACAAGGTAGTTACTTATCACCTTATATTAATTTCCTTCACTTTTTTTCAGTACCCAGATAAACCCCAGATAACATCAGTTCTCTCCCAGACTCTCAAAATATAATACTAAAAAAAAGAAGATTTAATGTAACCTTCTAAGATAAGAAGACCAAAGACAGACCTGGTGCCAGCTTGCACTGACCAGCCTGAGGTAATGGAGAATTGGCCAGATTCATGTGAGGGATGCAAAGATCTCAACAGCTGCAATGAGAGCTTTCTAAAATGACACAGTTAGAGATATTCTGGAGATGACCCTCCAAAAACCCAGTGGTCAAGGGCTTAATGACTCTTAAATAGTGGTCAAATGTCTGCTTATTATCAAACACTTATTGCCATCTGAATTGCATTAATGAAAGTTCCCTGATAAAAGCTGTCTTATCACCCGGAACTGTGATACCTGATCTGCTACAGCAGTGCTTCAGGAAATGCTCCTTTTAGACAGCCAAAGAGATGGTGTGGTGCTTTCCTGGGGCTGAATTAGATCGGGGCAGATGGTAAGCTAATCGTTCAAGAAAGCAGCAATTTCTCTCACCTTTTGGTATTAAGGACTGCTTTATCCGCATGCAGGGAAGGGCTCTGGCTGCACTATGAGTTCAGCATCCAGGCCAGTGCTCTAACTGCCCGGGCTGATGGACCCTGCGCTGCAGCAGCACCCTGAAGGGAGAACGCAAGGGAGCCTGGAGAGCCCTCTGCCTTCATCACAGCTCCCTGGAGAAAACTGGTAGAAAGTGGTCTTTAAAGTTGTTGATTAAGACTTTTACAGCTTTATTACCTGTGGTTTTGTTCCCTGTTTGGCTGTCTGCTCTCCCTCCATCTGCCAGCTCTGTAATCCACCTCCTCTTATCTCAGCTCCACCTCTTGCTCATTTTCATTTTATTGCCTAGCTAATCTCATCCTCCTGCTTTTCCTGACACTGCCTCTCCCCCTCCCCATCTGTGGAGATTAAATCACTGCTCCTTTTGTTTGGTGCCACTCAAAATTCCCTCATTTCACTCAGGCTTTGGGATGCTTCCAGGCACTTTTGCTGCTGTTGCACACATCCATTTTCCTGGCTCAGAAAGGCCCGTCAGCATCTGATGGAAGCTTTAGTGAGTCCTTGTTTCAACCAGGTCTCAGGGATGTCCTGAATCTGAAATGTAGATCCAGGCTGAGATGGACGCAGTGTAACCGCTATAGGTCTGGTTATTGCAGGAACACCAACTGGCTGCTTAGGACAGCTGTGATATTGATGGAAACCAAAATACAATCAGAACATCATGACTGACAACATTTGATAGAAGCAGAACAGAAATTAACCTGGCAAAGGGAGATATAAAGTTCTGAATGAAAGAAAAACCTTAGTTATTTCTTAGGTCTTAAGTCTTAGTTCAGGTATTAAAGTGTTAACAGCTCCAATAATACTGAGGTAATTTTGGAAGTGGTTTCTTGTATCTTCTAGTAGGTGATATACCATATCGGTGTAGTCAACCTATCAGCCCTGTTTAGAGCCTCTAGTGACACACCAGTATTCACGGCCTCAAATATCCCCCATTCTCGCTTACCTTCTGAGATTTGCTGATAGTTTTAGGTTGAACTTGAAACCAGTCTCTGTGTTCAAAGGTGCTGGATACATCCTGCTTTGGGGTTGATCATAACTGCAGGTATGGGTGGGGAGAGTGGATTTTCAAGCCGGGTGTTTCTGGCACCCTCCCACCTTCCCACACCTGTGGGTAGTGCTGGAGACTCTCACTGATGTGTCATGTCACTGATAGGCTTCTCGCCCTTGCCTTCCCCCTTTGACAGCAGTGACTTTAGTGGGACTGATCTCAAATCAAAACTGGAACCAGTAGAGACATTTGACCACCTGGAAAAAAACTAGAGAATTTCAAAATTACTTAAAGATGAGGAATCAAATTCAGTTGCTGATAGGAAGATTGTTCCTCCGCTACTTATCTGTACTTTGGTAGGGAGCTGCTCACCCCTCATGGCTGTGTCTGTTCTCCCACCCATCTGCACCACCCAGGAACCCAATGAGAACAAGTTTGCAAGTCTTGATTCAGCTAAAGCCCCTTTGGGTGCATGGAAGATATTCCCTGAAGCAAAGTTCACTCCCACTTTCCCTAGTGGCTGAGTCCCAGGAAATATTTAAGTTATTCGTTTTTAATCTGTTTAATTTTTATCTTCTGCATTAATTCTCAACTTGTAACGCCAACTATGATGCATTGACTCTATCTCCCCTTGCTACTTTTATCTGCCAGCATGTTTAAAATAAGCTTAAAGCATACAAGAGCTTTAAAAAAAATCAGGCAGCTTAAGATAAAAGCCAGCAGCATACTTTTAAAAATAGAATGACCAGTGCTGCAAGAGATGCCGAGTAAACGGGTGCTCGGGAAGAGGACGGAGCGGGCTGGAGAGGCACTGTTTAAACAGAGGGTAAATAAGTGGCAGGGGGAGCTGCAGTTCATTTTGTTCCCTTACGTGTTGTTCAGATAATGTAACATATCTTCAGGCAGGCTTGTGCTAAAAATGGATGCAGCTCTTGGGTTTCACTGGGTGACACAGGCTGCGGCTCTTGTACGGACTCTCCTGCAAAACATTTGAGCAAGTGCACGCTAACGAAACACATATGGAGGCATTTAATGCTTGAAATCAATCAGTTTTTAGCACTGGTGCTTAGAGAGGAGATAGCTTTTCCTATGAGGAATGTCTGTGTTTTATACTGGGCTGCCTGATGCAGAAGGGACTGCATCTAAATCCTGGGGGCCAGGCAAGCACTTTGTTAAAATTCTCTTTGCTGCTGTGGTTGCGCTGTGAAAACAGCAGCCTCCTGACGATGATCACGGGGCTTAATTAAAGTGTCCCGTGCAGGGAGTAAGTTCACAGGAGCAGAGTTTACGACTGAAGTTGGTTTCACGTAACAATTGTCTCGAAAGCCTCTTTGGCATTTTAATGGTGCATTTCCTTGGGCTAAATATATATGAGAAGTTTAGAGGATATGTAAACCTGAGTGAGGAATAAAAGGGACCAAGAGAAAGACTAACATCTTATCCAAATTTCAGACTATAATGCAGCTGGCTCCCTGTCGATACAGTTCCCCAGTAATCCTCAACAGAAGTACCTGCAGTAGTGACCACTGCTCTTGTGCTGCTCTAGGATGAGTGTTAGTGTCTATTTTTCCATTTATCCTCTCCTCTCCTGCCCTAGATGAGCTCAGCTCAGCTGCGAGAAGGATGAGTATTTGTTATGTTACAGAGTCTTTGACAATGATCATCCAGATTGGTATCTCCTGTGCTTCCAAGGATACTTGGTTTGAAATGGGTACACATTGCTTCATGCTGGGAAAAATTCTCCATTTCTTGGCTAAATGAGTCTTCTCAAATTGTCCTCTGCTATAAACACCAAACTGAAGAGAGGAGGGGCAGCATGACTCCTTGGCCAAGCCCTGGTAAGCTCTTACGTTCTCATTACTGCGGTCTGTGCTCTGAAAAGGCAAAGTGCAGCTTTCCTCGTGGGAAAAAAAAAGGCACTTCTCTTTAAGGTTAGGGTCTGTTGGGTGACTTCTTGCTTAAAAGGTTAGGTAGCTATAGAAAATAAGGTAAAATACTTAGCTGTAATGAATCATAATGAATCATGACATCAGAGGAGCAACAAACTAAACTCATACATGTTTTCAACTTATTTTATTCAGAATGGGAAATAGCACTATGCATTTTTCTATCCTTTCGGTTCTAAATGTCAAGAAGTAAATCCACTTGTTTTGGTGAGGGTTTGAACTTGTAAGGTGTTGCAATATATTATTTCAGAACACTTAACCTCTCTTCTGAGTTCTAGAGCTGGTCCAAGAGCAGCTCTGTTGGAATCCATACATTTGTTCCCATCTTCAGTTAATGTGATTTTAACTCATTATTGAGAAAACACAATATTGAGAAAACTCCTTCTCAGCTACAACCGAAACAATATTGTTTTCCTAATGCTGCAAGTTGTGTTAGTTGTTGTTACATGGTATACATGAAGGTATAGCACTCATTTAAGAAAGTGATGAAGATTAAAGAATGGATTCACCTTGTGGAGCCTTTGGGATTGCTTGACGATTTCACAAATCTTTCTGTCTTTTTAAGGTGCAAATTGTTGTCAACCCTGAACATGATTCTGCATGAGGCAGACCTGCTTTTATTCCCACTGAGAGAAGGCATCTATCTCCTGGAAGGCATCTTTCTCTTCATGGAAAGAAGAGGACTCTGGGAATCAAAGATGAAATTGAATGTAACATTGTTATTAATTACATGTCAAAAAAAAAAAGAATATATGTTAGGACTAAATTAATTAGCACATTTCACCAGATGGTTTGGTTTTTGCTCTCACTGTAACACAAAGGGATATTTTCTGGTGTTGGCTACTCACTCTGTCTCATCTCCAGTGAGGTGGTTGCTCCCAGTATGATCAGGTGCAGAATACCACTTACTAAGGGTTACAAAATGCATCATCCTGAAACGCAGTGGAAAACTCTCTTCGGATGCATGGCTCTTCCATCAGCAGAAGGCTGTTGATGGCCATGACTGCCAGTAGACCTGGCCCCATGCTTTGAGGGGCCAGGTCATGAAAGCATATTGTGTATGCTTTCATACACAATATCTTCTGTGTAAGCAGCTATTCTTACTCTTGCCAAATTGCCATGAAGACCCATATAATAACGCTGATTGTAAACCATAAGCTGCCTCTTATCTTTGAATTGTTTTTTTCTCTAACAATTTCAAGAAGAGCTCAGCGTGTTCTCGGTAGGAGCTGATAGATGCCTAGCACTTCTGAAACCCGGCCAGCTTCACTAAGGTTCCTAAATGGGAACTGAGTGCATTGAACATATGATCCTAAGGGTGCATTTTATAACACCAGGGCTCTGTCCATATCGTTTCTTTGCACCATTGCTGCCTCTGCAGTGCTCCCAGCTGTGGCAATAGCAGCAGGGGCACTTGGCTAGTTGAGGCTTGAGTGATGTCTCAGTTATTATGTCATTTCAAGCAACTCTGAATGGAATTAAATGACAGCAGTTAAAAGTCTGGTGTCTCTCCGCATCTTGTCTGCAGCAGTTACTGTTACCAGCAATAGAGATCTAACTGATATGGCTACAGTGGATTTATATAGGTATATTTTAACAAAAATCTAGTGGAAACTCTGCCTTCTTTGTCAGAATATTTCATCCTGTGCTTCAGAAGATACACATACTGTGCTTGACAATTCTCTAAGCCTCCATTTCAGGACATGGATTTTCTCCTAAAAGGGTTCTTGAGGCAGAAATAATGAATATTTGTGGAAATGTGTGGGGGGAAGGGAAGAAGACAGACCTTTATCTGAAGCTTTTCCAGCAAATTTACTGCATGGAAGAAATCTGTTTAGGTCCTGTGTGGCCAGTGTCCTTTCCCATGGGACTTGGCAGGGGAGAAAAACCATGATAGAAAATCTGGAGGGGTGAGGGGGTGGCCACACACTTTAGGATGGCAAAGAGTTTGCACATTAGAGACTGATGGTGGAGGGCTGGTCAAAAGTGATTAGCGCAGCTCTCTGGAATGCGGCCTTTCAATTGCAGCTCCAGAATGATCTGCAGCCCCATTGACTTCTGCAGTGTCAGGAAACAGCCCTGGCGCTACAGCTTTTGCTGAGTTCAGTGGGTGCAGGGCATTGTATGCGGCTCGCAACAGCTCCCGGCTCTGAATGCTTGAGCACTACGAGCACTACGTGTCCATAGGCTTGGGGCAGTTTTCTCTGCAGAAATCTGATGCCCCAGTGGCTCATGTGGCTAACAAGGTCATTGCGCATTTCCAGGAGCTTCATTAGAATCTTTATCAATTTTGGGCTGTAACTTTGTATGATGCAGCTGTTTGTCTATGCTGGACCAAAGCACCCAAAGCCATGGGGCCAAGATCTGCCCATTGCTTGCACTCAGCTTGTGCCTCAGTGCAGTTTGAGGTGTTTGTGTTACTGCTGCCTGGGGTTTGGGCTCCTCAGGAATGTGCCCAGCAGGGTTGAGCATGTGTCTGTGGTCAGACTCACTTGCTTCATTTCCTCCTTTTTTTTTGCTTTATGATTTGTTGGTAGATAAATCAAAGTATGGAATTGGTTAAAAAAATGGGTAGAAGGCCTGGTTGGTACAAACACATTTCCCATCTCTGGGATGGGAAAAGAGCTCACTCATTCAAGCCCTCATTTAGGCCAGGGAATTCCCTAGCTTTTGTCTAAATATGGCATGCAAGAGCGGAGCCCAGGCAAGGCAATACTTCACCCAGTGCTGTTTAAAAGGCGGTTTGGCACCAATCAGCAAGTAGGATTCTTGTAAAAACATGGCACAAGGAGTTGTTTGACAGATTGTGACATAGCAAAGTCTTTACAAGAGGTGAAAAAAAAATAAAAGAAAGAAATGAAGGAACCTACAGTGTACGTAGAGTTGAATGTATACTCTCTGGCCAGAAAGAATGTAAAATGAAAGGCACTTAGCACCAAGTCACACACTGCGTGGGATGTTGCTCGGGTTAGTGATTGATGGCACTGAGTTAAAAACCTTGCCTGGTGTCAGTCATTCAGGAGAAGTGATGAAAGAGAAGCGAGAGCTGGACAAAAGATTGTTATTACTTGAATGCGCTGACCAGAATCTCTGAGTTTTCTCAGGGCGCTATAAACTTTCCTGGACGAATTAACCAGTCCTCTGCTGTCCTGATTTTACTCTGTGATGAAGGGTAGTTTAGGTAGTAGATTCCTGGGTGCAAGTCTTAATACCAAGCAATGCACTGCATTGGGGAGATTTTTTTGTTGTTGTTTTTTCCTTTTCACCAGGCTCGTGCAGGACTGTGATTGCAAATACTCATCACTGCCGTGAACAAGATCCTTGCATGGATGAAGGCTGGCCCCCCTCAGCCTCAGCCACATCTGGAGACGCTGCGAGTCTCTCAGAGCACAAAGGACTTTACACATCTCAGCAATGAAGGTTTTTGTCTCCAAAGTTCCTAATCCATTCTTGAGCTGAGGCCCTTATATGAGTGTATTTCTTGAGAGAGGGAGAATTTATCTCAGATTTAGTTCACTATTAGAGGTGGGTGCGTGACAAGCTTTTACTATGCACAGGAGTATAACCCCATAGTATCACTGAATCTGTTACTGATACCAACTATACAACTGTGTAGCTCATGCAGAGAAGGTCTTGTCTTAGACTTCACTCTACAAAGCTCTTTCCTGAACTCTCCTGGATTAAACATCTACAAAGAGCTAAACTCTGTTCTGTTGCACTAGTGTCAGCCTAAAGCAAGTCCATTGGCTTTGCTGGATTTAAGCTAGGGGAACTGGAAGTTGTTCCCCAAGGGCTGCAAACTGTGATGTGAAATGAGAACCAGGGAGCTGTGGAATCTGCTCTTGTGAGCTCCCAGCGCTTCCTCCAGGGAAACATGGGAGGCCCAGCAGACGTTTTCATGTGTTGCCCATCAGATAGAGCCAGTGGCAAAGCATAAAGTCTGAGAGATTCTGGCTCATCTTCGCCAAACTCAGGAGAGAGCCCAGACAGAGGGGTATTCCCCTGCCTCTTGAGAGCATTTCAGTTGATGCTGTTAATTGCAGAGGAGCCGCTGCAAATATTTTTGTAAGCAAATATTTGATGTCCCCATTCAGTAGAAAGCAAGTGGGAGAGCCAACCGTCTGCGTCCTCACCTGGTCATCTCAACAAAGCCAGGGGATAAATAGCAACAACTCCTGGGCTTTTGTAGTCAACTTCTTGAACAAGAGCCGTGACGAGAGAGCAAACAGCACCTGCCCAGAGGAACTAAAGGAGATTGCACACAGCGCGCGGAGTGGCGCGCAGGGAGTGTTTGTGCAGCCGTTGGTCTCCAGGGTGCGGTTGCTGGCAGGAGCAGGAGATGGATGATGTTGCTGGGGCCAGGAGTCCATGGTCACGCTGTGCTGGTGCAAGGAGCACAGGGAGCCCGGGAAGCCTGGAGAGCCCTGCGCGGCCCAGTGCCGAGCGGGCTCTGTCCTCTCCCGGGCCACTACCGGGCGGCTGGAATGAGCCCGTAGCTGCAGCGCGACGGCCGGTCGCGCTCCCAGCGCCTCCTCCCCACAGCCCTGTCCCACCGCGGGAGCCGGCCCCGTGCCAGCCGCGCTGCCGTTTCCCAAGAGCAGCCTCATGTGTATGTATGGAGCTCCCGTTGCGTGAACCCACGCTCGAGAAGGGCCACAGGGCTTTGGGGAACGGCCGCGGGGCTGTCTCACCAGCCTGGGAGAACGCTTGAGCAGGGGCTGGAACAAGGGGATCTCGAGGGGTCCCTTCCACAACCCCAAGCAGGCTGTGATCCTGTGAAAGGACGCGTGGCCCCAAGGACCACCCCGGGAAACCGCGTACAGCCCATAATGGTACAGTCCCTGTTTCAGACCACGAATTGTGGCCAGGCAAACTCTGCTGAGGAGCCTGTACAGCTGGCTGGGAACCAAGGGGAACGGTCCTGCCCTTCGTGTGTCCCCGATAGAAACGTGCATCCCAAATACCCTTCATCTGGGGGATGTGCTTTTGGCTGCTGGACTTCTTAATATATTTCTCTTTTTTTTTTTTTAGCCTTCTGAAAGGACAAACTTAGGATTCATCACATGGAAATGATCTCAGCCCATTAGAGATTCACTTTCCTGGGAAACTGCACTTCTGGTTGCAATCATGGGAAAGTCTCACCTTCCCTTCTATTTTCTTTTAAGTAAGTTTCTATTAAAATTAGGTTGGCAGGCTAACAACTCAGAAGCTAAGAGATAAATAACAGCCTGTTGTTACTATTTTTGCTATGGTTCTTTTAATCTCATGACCTGTTTACCAGTTTCATGATTTTGTGAACTTGGCAAACAATTTTGTACACTCAATGCTATAGACTCAAGTATATAGAAGAGGCAGACCTCCTCATAATGTGGGGCTGATGCCTCGCTAACACAGTAGTCTGTCCCACTGCCAAGAAAAAAATATAAAAAAGCAAAACCCGATAATTAATTACTGCTTGATCTCTTGTTGTTTTCTTTGAGCTGCAGCACTTGCTGCATGTTCACCCTTTTTCCGCTTCTTACAAATTTTTTGCACAGAAATCCAGCTCAACAAATCAAATACAATATCACCACAGTATAGCAAGGAAGAACTTGGCTCCTCTTCAAAGGGCGCTTTTATCAAGTGTTTAGTGTGATGTGACAAAGTAGGGAAGTGTGCCATGGATGTGATGCTTCCAAATTTCCCCTTTCTACCTTGATTAAACTTGAAAGCAGTTTCCCTTGCCAGGGTAATGCAGCTCTGCCAACGTGCATCTTGTTTACAGCTGTACTGAGTATTTAATGTGCTTTTCTGCTCTAAATGAGAAGAATGGGCTTTCTCTTTATGCCTTCAATAAAATCCCTTTAAAACTAGTAAGTAGTTAATATTTTGTCGCTGAAATCATAGAAACTAGAAAGTTATTTTTATACCACTGGCACCCCAGCCTATAAAAGACACCTCGGGACAGCATTACTCGTGTGCCTAAAGTTAAGCTTGGGCCCAACCAGATCTGCCAGGTCCTGTTGTAAGTGCAAGAAAGTTTAAGATGAAGCCATAAGACTAGAAACTAAAAGGGCTCACACTGGGGCTGTTTTCTTGGGGCAGCAAAAAGAATATACTGTCTGGTGTGAGTAGGCTCCAGAAAGTGCTTAACAAAAAAAAAAAAAAAAAAAAAAAAAAAAAAAAAAAAGAAATTCCAGGAAAGAGAAGATGGCCCTATTAAGAAAAAATGAAAATTTCATGGCATTTGCTATTAATTTTGCTCTATTTTATTTAGTGTGAGTCCTGCTCATTCCTGGATTCTGCTTTATTTCTATCTTGGGTAAATTTAAACCTTTGGATAAAAGTCTTACTTTTGTCATGTTTATGGCAAAACATTTCTATTTTATCAGTTTCCCAGTTGCTTACAGTAGTCACTTTAAATGGCTGCATTTAACTAGTTTTTCTTGGAATTTTCTTTCTTTCTCCCCTCACAAGAACCAGGCTGGTTTCCACAGAAACTCAGGACCACTTTAACAGGAAAAAAAAAAACACTCAGTAAAATTTCCATGTTTGGCTTCAAAACTGTCAAATTAAGTGGAGGAAAAAAAAGAGTTTTGAGTTTTTATGTTCAGTGGTTTTGTAGTTAGTTTTCTTGCTTTGTCCAGTTTTGGTAAATACACCACAGGACAGTTTTCTCCCCAGTGTTTCCTGCATCTGCCCTGCATTAACCAGCTGGTTGCATCCCAATGCTCTTTGCCCTGCCAGCCAAGTGGCTGAGTCTTCTTTTTCTAGGTAATCTTTTTATTTCATTGCAATGACATGAAAAACTGTTTTGGTTGCAGGAAAAGTCAAAAGATTTTGATATTGATGGAGCTGAATCTTTTTTTGCCAGTGACTCGCCTGCTGTCTCTGAAGTCATTCAAGAGGGGAATGGGAGAGGAGAACCAGCCTGTGGTCAGCCTTGGCTCTGTGCCATGTCCCCAAAGGCGCCCGGCGCTGCAGCTGCACCTACAGCATGGGGAGCACAGGCACAAGGCACCTCTGTCTGCAAAGGTGCAGGTTCTGGCAGGCGTAAGGCCAGCTCTGCAGCGAGGCAGAGCCAGTTCAGCTCTTTGTGGCCTTGCCCACCTCGTGTGCAGAGAAAAGTCTCTGGCTAAGCCTGGGCCTGATCTGCACTTAAGCACTTGGAATGGGGACCTGCCTCCCTGCAGGTTTGTACACACTGCTTGGTAATAGCCTTGGCTCTGAGCCAGTCCAAAATAGAACAATGACAGAGCTGTCTTTGATATATAGGTTCCTATTCAGCGGTAGCTCTTGCAGAGATGATGTTGGAGGCTCATGCTGATGTTTGTGGCCCTGCAGCCTCTTTCTGTTCCTGCTCCCTGTGGACGCAGCAGCCCCCTGCTCTGTGCCACCATCACGGCCCCTGTGCTGGAATATCAACCTCTGCTGGTGCCTCAGCTTTGTTGTTGCAGGCTGCAATAGACGATTTTTAATCCCTCTATTCAGAGTGTTTCAAGGAACAGGAGGAGAAACATATGGCATCCGCTCACCTCGGCTCCCCGGAGGTGTGGGGAGCTGTGTCCCAGCAGCTGCTGGGGCAATCCTGTCCTTCTACCCCTGTCCACATCCTAGAGGTGCGTTCGGAGGGCCTGGGCATTACCACGCACGCAGGTGGGCTCTGTTGGGACTGGGCAGAGGTGAGAAGGCAAAGTCCTTTCCATCCCACTGAGGCCCAACTGAGCCACGAGCAATTGCGTTAGTAAGAGAAGAGGGAAGGGACTCCCTGGCTCTCCTGAGGACAGGCTGGCTCCTCAGCAGCTTTGTGGGTGCCTAAAAAGGCACAATTTATCCCACAACTGCCATGCTGGGGCAGAGGCCATCAGGATGTGGAGGTCTAAGGGACTGGACTTTGCAACATGGGGTGCAATGGAGAGAGACCAGATATAGTTGAGGGCTGGACTGAGGAAGCTTGTGTTTGAGCAGAGAGGATGGATGGCTAAGGTCAGGGATGGGAGCAACTGTGATGGCAAGCAGGCTGTGGTGAAACAGGGACAGCTCTGCAAGATGACTCAAAGCCTGGGAGTTACCAGCAATGGTAATGGCTGGAGAGGAGGGGACAGGCTGAAGCTCACAGCCTCTGTTTCCCTGCAATTCCTAGTGTCTTTCCTTCCCATGAAACCCTCAACACATCATGCTTTGATGGCCTATCATTGTGCAGTGCCCTGGGCCTCACCACGGCCCTTCAGCAGCCATCAGGATTTTTATCAGTGGTGCCCATGGAAGCAGCATCACCTCATCCCTTCATTTGTTCTCTTCTACTTTCCCTCCTTTCTGCCCTGATCTCGTTTTCTCACTGCGTTCCCTTCTCATGGCACCATCTGGTGAGTCTTGGTCTGTCTCATCTCACCAACTGTCGTTTGTCCTGGCTGTGGTGTAAATGCACTCATATTTCGCATCAAAGGACCCCTAAACCATTCACTGCTTAGACCAGCCAGCCTGTCGGAGAAGAGCCAAGCAGTTGGCACTCAATAAGCAATAAGCATTAATGAAAGCATTACAGTGAGGTTAGTGCCTCATTAAAGTAATGCTAACGAACCGGCTGTCTTCCAGAAGTATGAAATTTTAACTAACAGTTCCTCCTTCTAATTTTATGTATAATTAAATCTTCCTAGAGAGGCAATATTGAGTTTCCAGGCTGCTGCATTATCAGCAAAGCCAAATTCAGAAGAGTTACTCTGGAAATGAAGCAGACTTTTGGGAGCAGACCCTGGCCCCACACTGGAGGTTCTTCAGAAGTGGTGCAAAAACTGTAGAGACGAGTTTTGTTGTCAAGGCAGCACTCGCTGCACCGCGAGGACCAGCCAGACGCTGCTCCGAGGCCAGCGGGGTGAGTTCTCCAGTGCCAGCCGATGCAGCTGGATGCGCAGCCCTCCCGCTCCTTCGGGGTTGTGTCAGGACTGTCTCTGCCCTGCATCAAGGGCAGGATATGATGAGCATGGATGGACTCTAGGCCTGGGACCTAGGGGTGCAGCTCTGGACACAAGCGTTTCCAATCAGATGCCGCTCGAAGCGGCAGCCCCAGGCTGGCATGAATCTAGCCCTAAGCTCACGAGGTGCATTTGATGTGGCTCTTCTCAGCCTGCTGCAAGCGGGGTACGGCCAGGGTCTGGCCAGGAGCCGTGGTTGGCTTGCAGAGATGCGCTCAAATAAAAGCGCGCTCAGCCCGGGCCGCGCCGCTCGGGCTCCCTGCCAGGCACGTCTGGGAGGAAGGGTTCCCATGTCTGGCGGGCGGCAGCTCGAGTGCCCAGCGGCCCATGGGCACTCGCTGCCTTCAGCAGCCCGGGGGTCAGGCTCCACAAGCAGCGCTCAACTCCGCCAGATATAGACCACGAGTCTCGGGATGTGGATACTGACGCACTTTAGCCAAGGGTCTAAAATGGGACAGAGCAATGGTACTGGAGGGGTTTTGCTCGGGGCCCTCCTGCAGCCTCTCAAGGAGCCTCGGGTGGCTCAGCGCGCCGGGGTCCCGCAGCACCAACGTGCCCGCGGAGCCCCACGGCTCCTTTGTAAAGCAAATTAATTCTCTCTGCGCTCGGGGAATAGCCGTGCTCTCAGGAAGGCTTGGCAGCAGCAGGGAGGAAAGCAGCTGCTCCAAGATACACAGCCTTTCTTTTTCTTTCTTTCTTTTTTTTTTGCCTGGTTTTAGCAGCAAAATGTTAGCATGTGATGGGCATGTGAGTGAAAGCTCTGCTGGACACAGAGCCACCGGGGCATCTGGCTGGACTGTGGGCTGGAATTGCTGTCACATCCCGTGAGCGTGGGAGCGTGCGTGGGTGTCCTCTCTGCTTCTCCTCCTCCTGCCACCCCAAATAGGGCTTTGTTTGCATCCTCTCTCAGAGGCTCACCCCAAAGTTTCATTGTTAAAGAGCAATGTTTGATGGATGAGTCCTGGCCAGCTCCTTTACCAACCTCCTTGCCTGATGGGAAGCGAGTAGAGTAAACCCGGTGATTTTATTGATAAACACTACTTCCTTGAATGGAAACAACAAATAAATATGGTTCCTGCTGTGTTTAGAAGCTCGTTTCGACAGTCGGCCCTGGGTGCTGTCAATACGCACCGAGTGTTGCACTGCAGTCTGGTTTTCGACTTGTTGCAGAGGCTGAATTAGAGCGTGGAGCAGCTGCGAGCTTATGCTAAGGATGTTCCCCTGCTGCTTCCCAAGGCTCAGGGGTTTGGGGACTGCACTCAAGCAGTCACTGGGCTTTTGTGTGCGTGTCTGGGGACGGCAGCTTCTGAGGTCACTGGGAGACCACAGTCTGGGTAGGGGGGTTGCTTCTGACTGCAAAATTTCCCCTTCATCATTCAGGCACGGATTTGTGTTCTCGCCAAAGCCCTGGCATTGCAAGCAAGCACTATCCTTGCTGCAGCTAAATTAATAGGGCGGCTAGGGGCAGAGGCAGGGCAAAAGTAAAACTAAGTCATGTAAGTAAATGTTTGCAGGATTGGACCTTATTCAGGCATAAATCAGGTAGCTCCAGCCAACAATAGAGTTACCTAAGTGTAAAATCCCATGTAAGCCAGTAAAATCAGCTCCAAACCAGCTATGGATTTGCTTTTTGTTTCCATGCCAAGAATATATCACTTCTAACTGCTGCAATCAGGTCTGGTCCTTTTTATTTTTTTCAAGTGCTTTTGGGCACATTTACTTCCCGTCACCAGCAGATACACAGAGCCTGAGCCTCCCCTTACTGGGCATGTCCAAACCTGCTTTAGCCCACAATAACTGGTTGCTGTCGGGAGATTTTTTTCCTTTCCTTGCCATTTCTGTTACTGCATTCAATAAACAAAGGGACACAAGTGTGAATCTAGAGCTGCTCTTTGTGTTTGCCTGGAAACAGAGTTAACAATTCGTTGGTCTTTTGTTATGATTTTTTTTTTGCTTGTTAAACTAGTGACGGTTTAAATGTTTACTACCATGTGTGGCATTGCAGCAGGTACGTTTATATTGCAGGATGTGTTTCCAGGTGGCACTGGGCAACTGTGAAGCCTGGCATGAAGAGTGTGGTGAGCTGCGTGTGGGACATTGATACATCAAACTGGGGATTCAGGGGAGTGTGGTCCCCATGGTCCCCCCTAGAGAACGAGAGACCAGGCTGCAGGGTTTTGTAGTCATTGCACTTGCCTCAGTTTCCCCCATTCTTGCAAATGGGCTTGGCAATTGCCTGAGAGAGAAAGCTGGACCTTCCTGGCCCTGTTACAGCTGCACAGCATCAGAAAAGCCAAGTCCAGAAGCATCCTAGAGTTCAGCTGGTGGCTACTGTGGCTAAATGTGGGTGCAGTGAGGTAATGGAAACCAGAGGGTGGAAAAAGCCTGACTCCAGGCCTGGCCCCACTCCATGGGAAGAGCTGTGGTGGGACGTCATGGGGATCTCTTCTGGGGAAGCTGTGTAGATCCTTGTTTTTTCCAGCCTTTTGTGTCTCCGAGTGACTCAGCTGCTCAGCGTGAAACTGTCAGTAGGTGCTGAGGTCCCAGCAGGCCTGCGTACCCTGGGTACACTTCACTGCACCGCGAAGCACGGGGAGGTTTCCTGCACCCCTGCCCTGGCAGGACGGAGGCTCCTACATCACCTATGGAATGTGGCCCAGAGGGTCCCCATTTCTATGCTGTAGAAAATGCCCTACTTTGCCCTGGCCCAACACCCCCATATAATGGTTCTTTATAGACTTTGTCTTCTCAGTCTTGTGTCTTGATCAGAAGCAAAATCCGCCAAGCAACTACAAGTGCTGTTCCCACCTTTGTCTTTTCCCCATGGTATAAAAACTCATCTCGGCTTGATATCTTGGGTATGTCTGAAATGGGCATCCTTCTACAGCGCTGCAGATCACACAGCCGGCTGCTGAGATGGAGTGTTTAGAAACCATTATTGCACCAGACCGCAGAAATGAAGAAGTGCCAAGGGGAAGCCATGTGTGACGCGTGCCGGGGCGCTGCCAGCGCCGGCCGCAGCGGCAGCGCTGCGCTTGGCCCCTGCGAGTGCAGCGGAGCCTGGGCCGGGCCGGGCCGGGCCAGGCAAACTGCAGCTCTGGGTGCTGGACCTGCCTCACTGCCTCCCCAGGGAGCTTGGGCCGGGAGGACCCTGCAGGCAAATCTGCTCAGGGCCGTCGCCGTGTTGCCAAGCTGCTCCGTGGCGGAGCCTGTGGTGGAGCAGCTTCCTCCTCTCCTCTGTTTCAAGGAACCTTTTGAAACCCAAAGAGAATTTCAGCTTGTCACGTTCTGGTGCAGAAACGGCAGTTCTGTGTTGCTGTAGAGCCTTCTCGAGGTTTTCAACATTTAGTTTTGTTCTGTGCCTGGACAAACTCAAAGCTTCTGGCTGGGTGTGTGGGGAGATGAGACAGCATCGACTTTCCTCTCCAAAGCAGAGCCTTCGTCTCACCTGTGCCCCAAGGTTTATGCATGGACAGAGACTGCAGGAGGTGCCAGTCCCATTCAGAGCAATTTGTCATCCCTGCTCATTCGGGAGCAGGGAACTTGCTCCCCTTTGTCCCCCAGCCGTAGCTACCATGCTGTAAAACAAAATCCCCCGCAGGGAAACATCCTTGCGAGCCATATGGCAGCATGAAGGCTCTGATTGAATTGAACGAAGCCCAAAGCAGCTCAACAGGTTGTATGCGAGATGCAGCAAGCCAGGCTGAGGATCTCTTGTGCCCTGCTTGGTGTGAGGAAGTTGCTGTCCCTGTTGCTGTTCCTGGTATCTCTTGGACACTGGAGGTGCTGGGATGCTGATGAGATCAAGTAGTTCCTAAGCCGCAGTTCATGGTTGCATTGTAAAATTATACAAGGGAATAGCAGAACAATAAATGTGTCTCAAGCTGCTTTTGAAACACCTGGCAAATACAAGATGGGTCCAGAGGAACTTGGCAATACAGGCTGTTTCTTACCGAACCTGCTATAAATCCAGGCCCTGCAAAAAGCTGTGATTCAGACCCCTTCTTGAGTCCAAGACATACAGTTGGGTCTGCTGTGCAGCTCTGTTTTGCAAGGAAGGCAGAAGAGACTAACCTGAGTTCTGTGCTGCTTTTTCAGGTGAGGATAAACAGAATCCTCTGGCACATCTGAAAGAAAAGTCCATCTAAGTCCAGACTAGATGGATCCATCAAAACAAGCCCTAAAATCCACAGCATCAAAAAAAAAAAATGCAGAGGAGAATTGCTCCTAGATATTACCTTGCGCCTTGCTGTTGCACTTTGCAGTGCTCAGAGTTTGCTGGGGACAAATGAGCAGTCCAGGCCAGCTGAACCCCAAAACGTCGTCGCTGTCTGTTCTCCAGGGCAAGGACCATCTTTCTTTGCTATCAGCCAAGCTCAGCCCTTCAGCCTGTGCATGGCAGGACTGGACCCACTTTGAGCAGTATTGCTGTCCCATGGGCATGACGCTGGGGTCCAGGGGAGGGCTGGGAGCCAGGCACCACGGTCAAGTGAGAGTCATTGATTTCAAGGCATGGGCAAGAGCCGGGTGCAGAAGATGGGTGTTTAACGTTGCAAAGGTTTTCTTGAAATTTGGTATTTGGATATAATGAGAATCCTTCGGAGTTTGCTGTAAAAGAAAATAACTGGGGGAAGAGGGAGGATAGTTTCTGGAAGATTACAGATTTATTTTTTTAATTCTGTGTTCATAACCTTACATAATGCAAAACTTTTAACCCTGATAGAAACTTATTTCAGAATGAACAATTGACACAATTTTGCTGACACTGTCTATGAAGGATGTTTCGGTATTGCTGGCACTTCCCTTCTCTCTGACCTCTCCTGCAACACTCTGATGTGGCTGATGTGGCACTTGGTTGCATCCAGTTTCCCCAGCTAACTCTGAAATTGCTTCTGCAGCCTCATACAGCTATGAAGAGGAGTGTGAGCTTACTCCTCCACTTTCTCTCTCTCTGAAGGAGGAATGGAAATTGAAATAACTCCTCAGAGCACTGCGGCAATGTGGCTCTATACGCAATGGCTCTAGCAGTAGACTCTCACAGCAGCTACACCTACTTGCTAAGCTAAAATTGTGACCTTGACTATTGCAGCAGATGCTCTCTGGAAGCACCCTGCTGAATAAATCTGTTTAAGTAACAATTACAGAATTCTTGGCATAATTTATATATCAAAGCTGTCAAAAGTGTTAACCTGTCTAGGGAAAAAAAATGCTGTGACACTTCTAGGGGCTTCCTTGGTGTGCATCACTGTACAGAGACGAAAAGCCCAGCACCAACCAGCCACTCTTGCTAATAGCTAAAGGGAAGTTACTGCCTGTGCTGGTCCCTACTGTTGACAGGCTTTACCTTAAAAAAAAACATTTACAGAACAACTTGATTTGCAAAAGTAAATCAAAAGAAATGTCTGGAATTATTTGTTGATAGCCAAGGATTTTTTTTTTATGCATCAGTGACATTTTAGAATGTCTTGATGGACAAAGTGCTGAAAATTTATAAGACGCCAGGTCCTGTCACCCCAGAACCACCCCGGCCTGGTCCCTATACTGCCCGCAGCTCACCCGGGCTCACTGGGGTGCAGGACACCCAGGGAGCTGAGGTGGCTCCTGGAGAGCAGGAGAAGCTCAAGCTCCAGCGCTGCAGGAGTCAGCTGAGGATGCCCCGCTCGGAGTGGGAGCAAGGCTCGTTCGTTATGCAAATGCCTGCTCGAGCCTGGCGTAGCCAGTGGAAAGCTCTTGAATTATTTTAAGCAGAGGACAAAAGTTCTTTCCCTCCCCCTATCATCTTGGATCTCTGTAAAAACAAAACAAACCAGAAACCTCTGTGTGAACCATCTGACAATGATCAGTGCTCTGCTTTCCTGGCAAGAGCACTATCGCCAGGCAAACACAAGCACATGAAAATAGAACAATTAAAAAAAAAAAAAAAAACAGCATTGGGAGAAGCCTGCTTTTATTGTGTCTTGATGACAGCACCAGCTAATCATCCTCTGGCCTTATCTTCTTGAGGGCACTGGGGACAGGCATGCTGCAGCCTGGCAAAGGGCTATCCCTGGGCGAGCAGTGATGCAGAGCCTTCCTCCCTGAGCGCGGCCGCCTGCTCCCAGCGAGACTCCCCCAGCAAGCAGAGGAGGAGGAGGAGGAGGAGGAGGGAGATGGCTCTTTTGGATGCACAAGGCATGCGGCAGGCCAGAGTTCAGGCGTGCAGCCGGGCTTGCGCGGGAAGCCCACGAGTGCACAGTGTGGAGCTGGTCTCTCCCAGGCACGTTCTCGTCTGCCTGCTTTGCATGAGCAGATGTGTCACCGGGGCCACAAAATTGCTGCACGTATTTACATAGCATCAAGGGGCACTGGGGTCATGAGCCTTTCCCGTCGGGAAGGACGTGCTGGCAGTGGCCTGGCTTCTTGGTCTTCTACAGCGCATGGGGAAAGCCCTGGCGAGCAGCTCAGCTTCTCAGAGAAGGAGCTCCTGGCATGGCCCCAGGGGCATCCAGGACACACAGACTGAGCCAGGGGAGCGCGCGGGGCTGTTGTCCGGGTGCCCGCACCCCCAGAAGGCTGGTCCCGATGCCCAGGCGGTGCTCGACACACTCAGAGCATCAGCGGTTCGTGCCTGCTCTTCTTGCCAGCAGTAATTACTGAGCAGCCAGAAAGCCTCTGCCCTGCGGACGTGCCCGTGAGTTATTGCACCAAGAGCAGCCAGACTATTGTGCCGGGTGCTCCTGACCTGGGCGGCAGCACTCGGGAAAGACCATGGCCACATACCTGGCCTCTCTGCATCCTTCTCCCAGCAGCAAAAGAAGTTGTCTTTCTACAGAAACTCTTTTTTTTTCTGCTCCTTTTCCAGAGTTAAATTAACATTTCTCTGCCTGCACTGGATTTTCCCACTGCCACAGTAGCCCAGTGCAAAAGCTCTGGCTCAGCAGAGCTTGCAGAGTCCTGGTTGAAGTGGGGATGAATCAGCTTTCAAAATAGCCCTGAAGTGAGGAAAAAGGTCTCAACAAAGCCATTACCCTGCACTTGCATCCCTGGCTGGGTACTCAGGTACCTGCTCCGCAGATGGAGCCTCTTCTTGTGGCTGCTAGCACAGCAGGAGGGTTGGGGGCATGTGAGACTTGACAACCCCTTCTAGGGGCCACTTGACCAGTCATTTCTGTTGTGTAGTTAAAGAAAACTCTCTCCTGCTGTGCCATGCAAGTGCCCTCTTTCCTTCTGGAGCCCACGCGCTGGCGGATGAACAAGACGCCATGTCTCCCACTGGAACTACTCGCCCCTTGTCGAAAGCAGCTCGGTCCTGCAGCCGCACGGCCAAATGTGGAGGGAGCAAAACAGCCTTTTTTAGTGTCTTTGGCTCCCTGCCGCGCTGGATTTGTGCTGTCAGGCCCTGGCATCTCCCTGACACGGCCTCGTACGACTCGCCGGCTAAAAGGGGGAAGCCTCACTTTTTCCATACTGCGCACGTCACAGGCGGCCGCTTCCGGAAATTCCTGTGCCCGGCTTTCTCACAGTCCCACAGCCCGTCCTCCTGCTGCATGGCAGTGTCCCGGTGCATGGTAATGTCCCTGTGTGTGCCAGTGTCCCGGTGCATGGCAGTGTCCCTGTGCGTGGCAGTGTCCCGGTGCATGGCAGCACAGTAGGATGTGCTGGCCACAGGCTGCTCCCAGAACTTGTGCTATCATAACCCAACAAGATTTGCAAGGCCAGGGAGGCAGGGAAAGCCCTCAAAAACCCCCCAGCCACCTCCACCAAAGCCCCAGGGAGCCCTGGAGGGTTGTGCTTGGACTCATGCGGCTCTGTTGGCCCCTCAGGCCTGTGCCGGCGCGAGGCCCGGCAGCCCGCACGACCTCCCACACCTCAGCTGAGCAAACGCTCCATCTGCGAGGCTGACACGGGTTAGTGCTGTTGTTGCAGCGCTGCTGCTTTGGCTGGATCCTGGTCTCCCCTGCATGTGAACAAAGAGACGTGCTTGTCCCTTAAATGCAGCATCTGCCATCACACGTTCTGCTGAGAGCAGCGAGGGAATGAGACCTCAATGCAGCCTCATCCCCAGCCCCACACGGGCACCCTGTGGCAGCCCCCTTGTCCTGGGTGAGCTCCCCGGGTGTAGAAGAGGAACTAGCATATGTGTTTGCTTTAGGAAAACTGAACAAAACCCCACACCATCATCTGCTCTGCAGGAGAAGAAGAAAAAAGCTCGTTCCAGGGCCATGAGCTAATTGGAATGAGCTCAGATGCCTTTATTAGTCATATCATGAATAAAAGAATTAGTATCATGAATAAAAGAATTAGTGTCATGAATAAAAGAAGAAGGATGATTTGCCACAGGAGAGCAGTGTGAGTGGGGCTGTGGTGCTGTATAACGTGCACTAGAAATCACCACCCCCATAATCATCCTCGTCTCCACGCCGCCGTGACAGGCCTGCTCTTCTGGCCGTGAGAGAAGCCCCTGGTGTTCAGTGTCTGCCCACCCATGGGCATGATGGCCTGGAGTATAAGAGAACATCTCACTTGCAGCTACAGGAATGGCCTAAAGCAGCAGCAAGCTGCATTTTGAAAGGGTTTTGCAGCCCCTGGCAGCTCCCAGGGACTGTTGCAGGAGGAAGCCTGGGTCTGGGGACTTCCACTGCCAGCGGAGGCGACTCAGAGCACCTGGGCTGAGGTTGCTGCTTCTCTTCTCAGAGAGGAAAGTTTGACCGCTTGCACTTAAACACTGCCTGTGTGCCAAAACTCACAAGGCTGCGCTACCCTGAAGGTCTGCTGACATTCATGGGTGCTGAAGGCCTCGAGCTGGCCTCCTTCCAGCTCCTCCTGGCCTTATGTGCACTCAACTTCTGCAGCAGGATAAATGAAGACAGGGCACCGCAGGCGCCCTCCTGTCCATCCAAGCCCACGTGAACTAGGGCACACATCGTCCCCCAGAAGTCTCTGTAAAAAGATATGTGTGTATTCAGGGACAGTTATGCCAGCCCGTAGCCATTTGTGTCTTTACGGAAACAGCTTGTTTTGTTTTGGGATCTATAGGGTTATAAAGGCCTGTCTGGAGCCTGGGGGTTGTGACCTGAGGGGCAGGCCGTGCGGGTGGCTCCTATGCTCCTGCTCCCGCTCCGACCCCACGGTCGGGGCCTGCCAGGCTCACGTTCTCTCGGCATTTCCTCCAGTTCCCAAATCAGCTACTTGTGCCCCCTCTACACACTCTGTCCCGCGACATCTCCTACCCTCAGCCAGGTCCTGTGAGCAGTGGACACACAGTGAGAGGGGACCTAAGGGCTGCTGAGCTCTGCAGTCTCCAGTGATTCCTAAAAGCATCCTCTGAGGCTGGATACTGGTGAACTGATGACCTCCAACTAATCTTGAGGGTTCCAAAAATGCCTGGTGGCTCCTTCCACACCTTTGTCCCAAGTCGCAGTCATTTTCTGATAGAGACTGTGTTAAAAGCAATAGGAAATCTGGTGCTCACATGGGCTTGGTGCCAAATGGAGCTTGTGCTCTCCTCCTCCCCCTTTCAGCAGGAGTCGTGGCAAACTCTAACCACAAAACCCATTTACAGCCCAACCTGGGGTGTGACTAGAGCAGTGATTTAGTGTTGGGTCTTCAGGCACATAATTCACTTAGGCTTTTTCTTTTTGCAATAATTCAGTTGCCTAGTGGTCCTGCTGCTGTTGCTGCTGCGTATCACAGGCCCAAAGCATCCCCAGGACATCAGCTCCTCTGAGCTGCCAGGCTGGCGCGGTGGGAGTAGCTGCATGTTGAGCACATATGAGAGGGGACTTGGTGTCACAGGAACCTGCCAGCCCGTGGCTCTGTAGAACAGGCTCTGGCCCCAGGTCTGCACGCTCCAGTTGTGGCTCTTGCCCCTGGTTCTTACTCCCACTTTTCCAATTCTAGCCATGGGTTGATGCCCATGATGCTTATTTACACTGTGCCCCGTGAATCCCCCATCTGGATTTCCTTCATTTCAGTGCATTGCTATGTTTCTGGAGAGGACAAACACGGCTGAGCTTTGGCTCCTTGGCCCAATGGTACTGCCCGCCTCCAGCCCTCCGCTCTACACGTTTAAGCAGTTTATACTGGGACCATAAGAAGCTGAGACAATCACTGAAATAAAATCAGGGGGCACAGGGCATATATTTATAAGCTCTGCTTTGTTCCTAGGAAGAGGAAAGGGAGGCTAATAGCATGTAAAGGCATGTTATGACATGCAGCAACTTTGGTACTTGCAAGACATCAAAGCTGGAGATGGCCGTAAGAGAGCAGCAGGGCAGGCAGTGCACGCAGGAGGATTCCCAGATGCTGCCTGAACACCTGAGTAACAAATCTGAGAGGTAATTGCACAGTGGAGCAGATGGGATGATCTTCCAGTGGCACTGCCTGGCATGTGGGACTTCCAGAGTAACTCAGCCACGCCACTGCTGTGGCAGCAGCTGCTCCTTCCATGTCGGCGTGCTACAAACTGGGTGTAATCCTGTTGCAATGGAGGAGTTTGTCTGGTTTTGCAGTGCAGCAGCATGTGGATGATGCTTTCCTACATACGCAGTGCTCAGTTTCCCAAGCACAAAGTCTATGCAGCAAATTCTTCAGGGAAATTCTTAACTGCTTTACAAAAAAAAAAAAAAGCTTTGCTCCTGTGGGCATTTTTTAAATTGTTAGAAAATTTGTGTGGGTATTGCAATGTTTATTTTCCTTACAGTCTATTTTTATCTTGCTTTCTGTTAAAGAAGTTGACCATAATACGAATTCCGGCTGCACCTTTAAATATGGCAAGCTAATAGCCCCCCAACAAGAAGAGTAAACCTGGAGAGGGTTGGAGCGTGTGCCTGAAACTTGCTGGGAAAGGCTAAAACCCTTTTATTGCCCTTGCTCACGAGCACTGCTAAAAGTATAGGTGGTTTAAGCCCACCGTGCCCTAGAACTGGAGGGATTAAAGAGGATGGATGTCCCCAGCACTGGAGCTGGCCTTTTGAGAGAGGATCCTGGTGACGTTTTTTGCATGTTCTTCTCAACAGCCTCCAGTCGACACTTTTTTTGCACATTTTTTCTCGACGGCATCAGCAGCAAAGCAGGCAGCAGCC
Organism: Crypturellus tataupa; assembly: GCA_034781795.1. Taxonomy (NCBI): domain Eukaryota; kingdom Metazoa; phylum Chordata; class Aves; order Tinamiformes; family Tinamidae; genus Crypturellus; species Crypturellus tataupa. The sequence goes on along the minus strand of JAWLRI010000180.1, from coordinate 3,472,383 downwards.
CAGCCAACAGAGCCCAGAGGGAGGTGCCAATGTGGGGAGAGAGAAGCGCTGGAGGCAAAGAAGGGGAACATGGAACTTTTACGTAAGGCTGCTCTCACTGTTGCAGAAAAACTGAGCGGAGAGCAGCGCCCTCCCCCAGCTCCTCATCACTGGACTTGCTGCTTTTGTTTTCGAGACGTGGATTTGGCCAAGCAACGCTCGGCCTGAGCCAGGGCAGCAAGGATGCAAAATTCCCCGGCGTGTGCAGGCTCGGCGGTGCTGGCTGCCCGGGTGGAAGTGGGGTGCTCGACTGCTAGGGCCATGCAGGGGTCTGGGCAGGCCTGGAAACGGAGCCGGTTTTGCTCTGCAGAGATGGTGGCCCTGCTTTAAGGCCGGCATGGTGCCACTTGGAGAACGCGAGGCGCTGCGACAGAGCCAGCCCTGCTCACTGAATAATACATGGGCTGCTGGGTTTGTGGGAGCGGAGCCTTCCCAGCAGGGTGCTGTGCCCAGCACCGCGGGAGGAAGAGGGGAACAGGCAGGATGTGGAGAGCGCAGTGGCACAGACCCTAGCGAATGTCACTTGCAGAGCTATTTTAAGATTTATCTTGCTGCACTCTGACAAAAATGTGCTTTGGAGCAGAACTTATCGCGGCTGTGGACTTTGGCTGAGGGGTAGCAGAGCTAGCACGGGAGCAGAGAGGGGTGCAGGGAAGGCTGGCTGGGTATTGTGTGGGTGAGTGTAGGAGCCGTTGTGCCCGTAATGTGCTGCCTAGGTCCATCCAACACCAAATATCCTGGTGCACAAGTGGTCACAGCTCAGACTGTGCCCCTTTTTTTGCTCTCTTGTTGAGCAGATGAGGGATGGAGGAACCCACCAGGCTGGCAAGGATCATCATAAATTGGGTTCTCTTGATCTGCTGAGGCTCCACATCTTACCTCATTCACGCTAAACTTTGGATCTTGCTAAACATGGAATTTTGTTAGACAAAAGCCCATCACCTACCTCAGATGTCTTTCGTGATGTTTACACCCGTGGGAGAATGTCGTGTTGACTGCAACGGCAAGATGAGTATGGTGGGATACGTTTCCTGCGGCAGTCCTGAAGCTTGTGACTACCTACTTCTTGTTTGCTTCCAGCTCATCCTTTCTTTCCGCAGCTCCTGCCTCCTCGCAGGATTTCTCCCAGCCCACAGTAATCACTTCTCATACATGGCCTTCTCCGAGCTGGTACTGCTGAAGGAGAATGGAAATTAACTCCAAGATTTGTTAAACGTCAGGAATACTGATTTCATCTTCTTCTGTCTTTGCCTGTCTCTGCAGAAGACACTCTGATGGCAAATCAGCATGGGAATGACTCCTCGGGGCCAAGGGGGAGCTCTCAGGCTGGCAGCAGAGAGCTGGACTGTGCTGCAGGTTTTCTAAGACCTTGGCTAAGTCATTCACCCCGCTAGTATCCTGTGTCGTGATCCAGCTGCTTGGAGTCCTTCAAAGGCCTAAAATCTTTCCACCTTACAGCTGTTGAATGGCACTTCTAGGAAAGCATTTCCCACATGGTTACTAATGGGAAGAGAGCCTCAAAAATGCTTCATTAAGAGACCAAGTCTTGGAAGGAAATACAGTACTGTGACTGGAAAAGAAAGCATGATTTGTACGCATAAATATAGAGAAAGCAGAGTGTTCTTCAATAAAATTTCTAAGTAACAGTTTCCTGATTCATGCCAGGGTCCTTCACTAGCACAGACTTCTATCTCCTGCTCTTCCTCAGGGGTCTGAGGGTGTCTGCCCCTTCTGCGGGGGCCTCAGGAGTTTAACCTCTTCCATAAGCTGCCACTGGGTGCATTTTCTATCTGCTGTTTCACAAATGCAATACAGATTGTAAGTAAAGCCTTAGGGAAGCCTCTGTCTGTGACTTGCAACAAATCTCCAGAGCCATGGAGAAGCTGAGGTGGGAAAGGTGCCCTGTGGCCCGAGCTCCTTTGCTCCATGACATTACTGCCCGTGTCCTGCTGGCATTCCAGGCCAGCATCTCCCCAACCCAGCACTGTCTCGTGGCAGCCTCTGGAGATCCCTCCCACGGGGGAGGCAGCAGTCTCTGCTGTGCTGTCCCTGACCTCCTCTTTTGCAGCTGATGGAGTCCACCACTGGCACTGGTAGCAGATCTGGAGTGTCACCTCCCAGAAGAGGGCAAATTTGCAAAACGCCTCACCTGAAGCCATGGTCAGCCCTCCTTCCTCCCCCTATCCCATGAAACTGGAGGTTAATGCGAATTATCACCGCCGCCCTCTTGGCTGCTGGGGCTGGAGATTAGGAAGCTGTTTCTTATCGTGCTGGCAGCTCCGTGGCCGGCATCCTTCACTCGGCTGGGAACGGGGACGAGCGCAGGGCAGCGAGGCTTGCGTTTCGGTTTTGCTCACTGAAGAAATGAGTAAGCGGCAGTTTGCCTTTTCGTAACCGTTGCACTGAGGCAGCTCTCAGGGCTCGGGTTTTGCTTTGTGCTTTTTTTTTTAGCTCATCTCAGGGCATGAATCTTTTGCTGCCAGGACGCAGCAGTCCTCTAACGCGGAACAGGCACATCCGCAGGAGCCGGCGCTTCTGCAAGCAGTTTTTGGAGGAGTTCAGCCTCTTGTACGTGCAGAGCTAACAGTGCCAGTTGGGGGATAAGTAGAGGAAAAACTGTATGTGTGTGTTTGTGTACATGCACATGTGTGTGAGACAGAAATCAAGGGTGCTCACTGCGTTGACAGGTTGGCAGTGTCTCATTCACATGGAGACCCTCTGCTCCATGTTCCCCAGAGTGGAACGTCACAGCCCTCAGGCTGCACGCTAAGCTTTTGGTCTGGCTTCCAAACCTGACCTTGAATCCTGTCTGCATCCACTGGTCAAGCCGGTCTCAGCCCTTGTGCACTATCCCGGTGCCTGGGCACAGCTTGTGCCCCTTGGGCAGGTCTGCTTGCAAGCAATGCCAGCAACCGTTCCTGGCAACCTGGAAGGTGGCTACAACAAAATATTCATGCACTCTCCATCTTTATTAGACTTGTGACCTGGCTAGAGCCAATGCACGTAAACATTTGGATTCCAATATTTTCTTTTTTTCTGCAGACTTCCTCTGTGGCAGCGGGCAGGTTGGGCAGGCCATTGGGCTCGCTGGAGGGGACACCACGTGCTGGAGATGACCCCAGGGAGCCAAGCAGACAGGAAAGGGCCAGGAGCACGAGGCCAAGTGCTGCGAGGTGGGACGCAGATTCCCTGGCTGTGGTGCTGTCCTGCTGTTGGCAACAGTGCTGTCCCGCTGAAGGACTTGCTGGGGCCATGAACAAATCTGCTTTAACGCAGGGCTTCTGTCACGGTTGTTCCAGCACTGCTGGCGCTGCATTAAATCGCTGGGCTCCTACAGCTCTGCAAATCCTTTGTGATCCATTTTTGTGTTTTTGGGTGTGATCAGCAAAAGGAAGACGTGCTCCCATTCTATTGAAAAAGGAAAAATCCAGTGCAGCAGGAGCCCACGGCGCACGTTCAGCACGCACGGGCCGGGCGAGCTCCCAGGCCAGCGCCGCTCCGCCGCCCTCCCCGCCGGGACACGTCTGAGCACCTGCCACAGCTATGACTGTAATAGGGCTAAATTATCCTCTCATCTGCAATTCATCCAGCATCTTCAGTGCTCAGGCTTTATATAGCAAAAGTTAAAAATACCAGTTGAAATAAGGTATTCTTATATATTCTTTATAATTTTATAGATAACTATTCACACAGAGATATGAAACAGAATAGAGAATTACTTTGCTATACTAAAACTGCATAAATAAAGAGTAGTATGACCTGCTGAAAAATGTTGGGTGATGTTTTGATGGTGTTAACCTCCCCTTTGGGCTTGTTCTGCTGTTGTCTAAAATTGACAGTATTTGTTAATTTTAGAGACAGATCTCAGAAAATTAATAATGTCCTTATTTCATTTTACTAAGCTCAAGCTTTACTTAATTATAGGGAGCTGGAGTAAACATAACTGAATATTATTACTGAAGAAAGCAAGTGGATCTCTCTAACTGTCTGCACTAAACCGTCAGTGTTTATCTAGAAGTAGAGATTAAAGCGAAACTGCTCAAGCATGCTTAGTCTGATTTTAAAAAATCTTTTGCCTGTTAAATGTAGTAAGATGCTTAGTGCTATTTTCAAAATGAGGGACATGTTTAGCTCATTTGAAAAATGCCGTGCTCACTGGTTTTACATGTCTAAGGACTTGTTAAAAATCTGGCCGTAGGATTTTTGGACTCATCAATGCGATGGGCTTTCATGTGAGTTTTGCCTGAGACGCTTATCAAAATGGGATTTGTCCCCCCTGTTGCTTCAGTCCATTCTGTCATATCAGGCTAGGTCTCTTCAGCTCATTTCTGTTACCATGGGGTACACTGGCTCTTGAAAGAAGATGAAAAACAGCCTTTTGCTACTAGTACTCATAGTGCGGGTAGCAAGAAGAAGCCATTTCTTTTATACCAAGGGGAAATTTTAGTTTGTTGAGTTTCCCCCTCCTTTCTGCAAGCTTAGGAAGGTCTCGGCCGCAGCCCGGGGGAGAGCACGGCCATCCCAGCCCGGGGCAGCGATAACGGCGCCACGGGGCTATCGGGCTGAGCAGGAGCTTTTCCAGGAACTATCTAGTCGAACACATGACGATGCCCTCACTCCCGCCTGGATGCTGATACGGGACCGGCATTCATGGCGCATGGCACAGCAGTCAGTTGACTTTGTTATTTAAACTATTTTAGTGATGGTTTTTAATCCCAGGCTTAAGTTTTTGCTTTTTTCTTTTTTTCTTTCTGTCTTGTCCCCCCTGCCTTTATCTTTTTTCCCTCTCTTTCTGAACAAGGGAATCTTTATGTTGGCAGGATTTACAGTGCCACAAAGAAGGGAAAAATAGGGAGAAAAAAAAAAAAAGATGACAAAAAAAAAAGGATGCAGTTAGCAGTCCCTGTATCTGATGGGGGTAAAACCCATTTGCCGTGCACTTGGTTTTGCAGGGCACATGGCCCACAGCAGCCCAGTTGCTATGCAAATAAATACCCTGCTCGGGCTTTGCCTTTCGGCTCTAATTTTGGGTCTTGGCGGCCGGTGCCGGGGGTGGTTGATGGGGTACGGGATGAAGCACTTGGCACAGCTGCCGCCACAGGCCGGGATTTCGGCTGGCCCTGCCATGAGGAAGCCGCCGGGCAGCCCGCGCGGCCTCGCGAGATAAAGCGCGCGGCCATGCCGAGGCCTCGGCCGCCGCTCCCTTCCCCTCCTCCCTCCGCCTCTTATCAGTGGCTAAAAAACATCATACCGCATGTGGAGGCCCCGTCCCCGCTTCGTGGCCGCCGTGCAGCAGGTGGCCGGCGTCTGGGACTGATGTCGGCATGGGAAGATGGTGCTGGCCCCCCGGGGAAGGGGCCACAAGATGGCGGCTGGCCCTGGCGCGGCAGCAGGGCAGCCCAGCACGTCTGTGCAGAGCCTGCACGCCTGCCCTAGTCCCTGAGATGTTTTCTTAGGAAGAATTTGAATTTTCCATGCAAACAAGGAGGCGGAGAGCCTGGGGAGGAAGGGGAGGAGGTCGGCCATCACACAGCATGTAGGGCACTGCCACCTTTGCTCCCGTCACTGGGGGCTGGCAGCTGCCCCTGCGCCAAACTCACCACCCTCCTCCGGGTGTGATGGCACTTGCCAGGGCTCCCCCACATGACAGGGCTCACTCCGCCTCCACAGAGCTGCTCCGGGAGCAGCGGGTGCTCCCCACCTCCGCCAGGCCACCATGGTGCCGCTCTCCATCCCTCGGGGCGGCCAGGGCCCTCCCGCAACAAAACACCATCCCAATGCTGAGCTTTCTCCCCCCGACCATTTTCTCCAGAATTTGTCTCCAGTGCTGCAGGGTTCCTGTTGCCCTCTGTGCCCGGCCCCAGCCCAGCCTGCCCGCACAGCATGGTGGCGGAGGAGGAGGAGGAGGATGGCGTCGTTCTGCCCAGCCATGCTTCCACCACGGGCTCGTGGTTGCAGGGATGCCGGCAGGTTGGGCTGTGGTTTTGGTGCCGGGGTTTCCAGACACCAGCCCGGAGCAAAACCAAGCAGGATGCAGGGATCGCGGGGTGATGTTTGCTGGGAGAGGCAGGCGGTGCAGCCCTCCTGCACCCGCACTGGCCACCAGCTCTGGCCAGTGCTCAGGAAACGACAGGTAGCTAAATGGAAATTGTCACTTCCTTTTTTTTTTTCTTTCTTTTTTATGTTTAAAGCATACTGGGCCTGTTTCTCAAGTGCAAATTAATCTTCAGTCGCCCTCTTGGCTCAGGGAGGAAGAGGTTCTGGGTGAGGACAAGGGCCCTCACGTGGCACCAAGGCAGCGCTGGTGGCACCGGGGCTCTGAGAGCCTCCACAACACGCTCCCTCCTTCCCCCTCTCCAGCAACCGCTGCCTCCTTCCCAGCCCGGGTAGCTCCTCAAAGCGGGCGCTGCTCGGGCTGGGACGTGCTGCCTGCGAGCGCAGCACTGGATGCAACGCCCAACGCTACTCCGTTGGCAGAGCCACAGCTGTACACAGCAAGTAATTACTTAAAAAGGAAATAAATGTCACCCGTATGGTTGTAAGTGAAACCCCAGGCAGGACTAATGGAACAGCATCGCGATCTGCATTCGCATGCAATATTAGCAAGCAGGAACAAACTGTTTCCATTCATCTAGATGGAGTGTTTACTCTGAGACCTAATGATGACGATATCCATGCCCACCACGTCAGGCTGCAGTGAGTGCTTGCCTGTAGCGTTACCAGGTCAGTGGCTCAGAGCTGTATTGCTGCTACTTTCAGTGCCGTAGCACCCTCTCCTCCCCTCATGGCTTCAAGCAGCACCAACATCTCAACAGTAAAACACGCTGGTGCCAAGGATGCAGGGAGTTTTTGGCACCAATTCTGCAGTAATTGATGAAAAACCCAAGGCAAGATACAAAATAATAAAAAACCCTTTGATGCTTTTGTAGACATGAATTAGATAACTAACACATTTAAAGAGAATCCTTTTATTTACTTTTAAAAACACATATTTGAAGTTTGCAATTTGAAGTTTGCTCTGCCAGAGCACAGGGGCCCTCAGACACCCAGCCCTTAACCGAGACAGCACTTTGGTATACCACGGACTTCTGGATGGATTCAGTATTGAGAAAAAAATACTTATTTTAAACAGTAACAAAAGCAAAGTGCCTGGGGTGGGGATTTTTTGGCAAAATCCTGAGAATTCTGGGTGAGATCCCGCTGGCACCCGCTGTCTCACATCCTGGTCGCACCCTGGAGCTGTGTGAGGTGTCAGCGCTGCCCGTGCAGGGCTCAGCCCTGCCCCAGGCACTCGGCACCCCAGGGGCACCGCGCTGCCCGGGGCTCCTCCCGCGCTCTGCTCCACGGGATAGAGCCCTGCTCCGACCAAAACCTGCTCCAGAACCAGCCCCTTCCTGGCAGGGGCCCCACACAGCTGAACCAGGTTCACTGGAAAGTAGTCCCTAACACACTCTAGTCAAGCAAACATGGTGTCATACATTATCGAATAATTTTAAAAGTTAAAATATTTTATTGCTGTTCTTTGTAGAAATGCACTTAACTTACATTGTCTGTTCTCTTTCTCTATTTGGCTGTTGCAGTATAGGCATAAAAAAGGTTTCATTTACTCATTTGTTCAATGACATACCTTTTCCTTTGCTTCACCCTTGATAGTCTCCTAAGCTTTGCCGGCCAACAGCCTCAAAACTCTTTTACATAAATACTGTAAATGTCTCCATAGGTTGCAGCATTATAACAAAAGATCTACCGAAGTAGACAAAATGTTCGGTATTCTTGGTTGATTTTTTTTTTTTTGCATTTTAAAAATATACCTAAATTTGAGATAATCTTAACAGAGTAACAATTAAAATAAGAAAATAGTACAGTGCGTTGACTAAAGGAATATTCCGCTCTCCTTCAAGCCAATATTCCCTTTTGTATGTTGAAGTGATTCAGCAATTACTTAGGAACTTTTACCTACATACAATAATTTAGTAAAATGAGAATTAAACAAGGCAGATACTTACTACTATTCTTCTGTCTGCAATTCACAGCTCATGCGAATAAAATCGCAATAAATATTTAAAAAATAGTTTCTTTTTCTTTTCTGTTTTTTTTTCTGTAAGGCATCTCTGAGTATTACAAAGTTTTTGTACAACCAAAAAATAAGATTGCTTTTTTCCACGTTCTCCGAGTACCTCTGTACCTCAACAGTAAATAAGAGGATTGCAGGTTTGATGAGGAGGGATGGGCGGACAGGGCAGGTAGGGGGTAGGGGCTGGAAAGAAGACCACGGGGGATGGAAGCAGACCGCAAAGTATGCAAGAATCCGTAGTTTTCCTGTAGAACATTGCAGTCACTTTATGAACATCTTCGTGACAATAGCTGTCCAGATTGAAAAAAAAACTTACCAAAGTCCTTTCTCACGAGCACAGTCTGACTGCAAGGGTTTGGGCTTGCCCTTAACACTATAAATAGCTTAGGTATTGATACGCACCTAAATAGAGAGGTCAAAAGAGGGATTTTTTTTTTCCCCTGTTCCTTCTGCACTTTTTCTCCTTTTGCCGTCGCATCCTTCCGCAGCGGAAGATTGTCCTGGGCGGCGAGCGCGCGGGCAGCCCTCACTGCATGCGGTCGGGCTGCAGCTGCTGCGGCTGGTACTGGACGAAGGCCGTGGCGGGCGCCGCGGGGTTGCTGGCCGTGAGGGGAGGCTGGACTGCGCCCGTGTAGCCGTATCCCACAAAGCCGGCAGCGGGAGAGGCAGCGTAGGGGTACTGGTCGTAGGCAGCGGTGGTGTACTGGGAGTAGGCTTGGCTCGCCGTGGTGTAGTCGATGTAGGGAGACGTGATAGACTGCACGGGGGTAGGGATCACCACGCTGGGCTGGATGATAGCTTGAGGGTAAACATAGTGCGGCGTGAGCCTGCGGAGGCAAAGACAGGGAGTCAGCGAGGGTCGCTGCCCCCCGGCCCGCTCTGCTGCCCCCAACGCAAGCGTGATGGCCGTGGAAGCGGTGGTGCTCAGCGGTGCTGCCCTCCCACAGGGCTACTGGCTCCGGGTGGGCGGAAAGGAGAGCAAAACACCCCTAGACCCCAAGGTTAAAAGTAGCGCAAGACAAGGCATGGGCTGCGGGCCCTGCGGGACAGCCGCCAGCCCGGTGTCCTCTCCTTCGTGCTCCAGTGTGGTCCCTGCGTGTCTTCATCTCCCGCTGCCCGGGCTGCTGGTCTCAAAACAACCCCGGACAGTCACAACACACAACCCATCGAACCTCCTCGCGGCATCTTTCTGGCCCGAGTACACCCTGCCTGTCCCGCTCAGCGCTGCCTCCTCCCTCCACCTCCTCCTTGATGCGGTCAGTGCTTCCCACACCAGCGTGGCCCAGCCACACGTCTCCCACCATGCAAGTTCTCCTTAGGAAAAGGCAACCCTCACAGCTGCTCCAAGGCCAGCCCTGTCCCCTGCAGCAGGAACATGAGGATTCTGGTGAGCACATCCCATCAAGACAGCGCGCGCTGAGGGACACCAGCATCTTCAGGGAACAACCGTAGGCTTCCCAGCTGTTATCACTCGCTACACATTTTAAGCTGGTGTTTCCATAACACTGGATGTTTAGGGCAATGCTACAGGGTGTTTGTTGTAAAACACGAGATATTAATTCTGGTTTTCTTCCCCCCGTGTTAATATTCCTCGGCAGCTACCGTGTCAACAGCCCCCAGGCAGGCGGCACCCGGCAGCCGCTCACAAGGCTGCTGACCTTTACGGCCCTTCCTCCGCGACGTGAACGTCTCTGGTGCGCAGAGAGCACGGGGACCCCGGGAGACAGGAGCTCCCTGCGCGCAGGGATCAACATCCCTCCCTTTGATCTGCCCTCCGCTTGCTCGCACACCCACGAGCCTTGGGAACCTGCATCTACTGCCTTGCCCGGCCAGGCGGCCCCCGTTTCCTCCGCCCTAACACAGGCCCCAAGGTGCTGCTTTTGAACAGCCCGTCTGCCCCAGCCCGCAGGTAGCTGGGCTTCCGCACGGAATTTCGTAACACCACAGTCAATTAAAATCCATGCACTGAAAGATCCGGCAGAAGATTAATGCAGGACTGTCTGCTAATTTCCTCAAAACTGCTAATGAGGAGGAAAAGGAAAAGAAGAAAAAAAAAGCAGCAAAATGAGAAGTCTAGATTTCTTAGAGAGGCTACAAAAATTCAGGCCTCCAACAAGGGCAAAAACTTCATGAATGTTAAGTCTGTTCACACAAAAGTGCAAATGGTATCTGCGTGCACAGCTCTCGACAGCAGAGAACTCCACGGTGCCCAGGCTTGACAGATCTGGGGTTTGTTTAAGAAATTACTGGTGACAGTCTGCACACCCCTACCAGCATGTGAGCACCGAAATATCAGAGCCACGTGCACCAGAAAAATGTGTGCTATGAAAAGGTCCCTTTGGCCAGCTGCTTGCTAAACTGCATAACACAACAGCAGTAACCAAAATACCTCCTTGAGAGAGAGTCTCATTCCATCTCCCCACTCCAATTTACTTTGGTAATAAATAAATAAATAATAACAAAAAAATATCAAGATAAAACTTTGTAAAGAGTTTATGCAGATCCAACTATCTTTCAGATTTGTGTGTGGATTTGTGTGACAGCACATTTTCAACCATGACCACTTTTAAAAGCCTCCTACGGGCTTTTCACAAGGCACAGGCTCATGCGTGCCTAAGCTGCTTTTTAAAGCAGAGCTCAGCTGCTCATGAAAAGGATACCTTGCCCACTCGACCATCTGATCGCCGGAGTTAGAAACACGAGACGATTCCCTGGACAACTCAACAGGAGGATCAAGTGCTCTGCTGCTGCACGAAGACTCCTAATCAGGAACTGGAAAGTTCACTGGGTTTCCTACCTCCACCGGACCCTGGAGCTTGGTTGTCCTAGTCTTTGCTACTGCCTATAACATGCTGGGATCTATGTGGGTCTGTGGGCGTTACAGGGTGCTAGCTCCCTCCATCCAGCTGTTACGGGTCTGTCTCCATTTGCTCTCTGCCGGATAGTTTAACCCGCTCTGCAAGGAGGCCAAGGAGAAAGGCTTCCTGCAAACAAGTGTGCGTTTGAATAGAGCTGCCCTTTGTTTCCCCATTCAGATTCACACTTTGATCTTTCTTGAGGCAGTTCTCACTATGACAGCTCTACTGCTAATCCTTGCTCATCTCTGTAACTGCCATCTTGGAAATCCAGGTTCTTGGATAAATGGGGATGCTTGCAGCAGCCCCACACCAGCACCTGGGACAGCAGGAGGACACTGTGAGCATCAACTTCTCTTGATTAGCAGAGCATCTCCAAAGCTCAGAGTCGTCCTAGGCTTTGCGCACAGAGAGAGCCCCCATGGCCCCTCCTCCCCAAATACACAGTGCTCAACATCACTGTTTGACTAACAAGAATAAAATGAAGTGTCAAGTTTGCTGCATCTTTTTGTGGTTTAGTTCTGATCTAAATTAAGACCACCCTGGCTGAATCAGAGCATGAGGCTATGCGCAAGGTCGGACGTAGGGCTTGCAATGTCTGACACACTGTCACCAGCTTGCAGCAGGACAAGCCTCTTCCGAAGGGCTGACCCCAATCCAAACCCAGAAGCTCCTCACGCTTGTTCATATAGTGTTTCTTTTTATGTTGCTTCCATTTTGCTTAAATAATGCACAGCTACAGTATTGCCCTCCGAAGCTGTAAGTCATGCAAAGACTCCCCAGAGGCTCTGACGCAACTTTGAGAGGGCAAATGTGGTAGGAAGCGGCTGTCTGGTTCTGAGGAAGGGCCACCGGGGAGCGTGGAGCTCGCAACTCAGCCTGATGAAGCGCTGCAGATTCGTCTTGCTTTTAACTACACAGTTCCTCCATTACAGCTCCCCAGAGGTGCTCCGAAGAGACAGCAAATCCGCAGCATCCTAAACTACTTTCTTTCAGTAAGGAAAAATAACCTTCTCTTCAATACCACTTTGAATAAGAAACACTCTTAACTAAGATTCTTGTACTCCCTTTCCAAAAATAAATCCCAACCCAAAACATATATAATAAATGCATGTCAAGCACCATATTTTCTTGCACTGAGAAGTCACAGTCTAACTCCACATTCTGCTTCTGTTTAAAAGGAAAGGCTCTTTTGGTTTGTAAGTTTTTAATAATTTAGCTAGGAATTTTAATCAGGATATTATGCAGTTTGAACTTCTGAATTAGCAGAACAGATGGCAACTCATTTACCAATCAAAACAAAACATACAACCCAAGATAAGGTCAGCTTTGATTACTAGCAGCTACAAAGAAAACACGAAACCAGTGCAGTACGATGAAGTTATCTGCTGGCTACATTTAGCCTCCACAGAAGAGTCCTGCAATATTTTCTCCATTATTTTTGAAGATCTTTCAAAGAAGATTCTTCCTGTGTGTTCTGTCTTTTTAAAAAAAAAAATACACCTCTAATCTTGATTTCTAGAGCAAGTCATATCTGAGTTTTAAGAGGCTTTTTCCCCTCCGACCTGCTGTTTGCCTCCATTTCTCACCATGGGCTCTGCAAGCCAGAAGAGAACTTCATCTTGGACACACAACGTGATTATAAAACATCAATCAAGTGATCAGCAATCACCACCACACATCAAAGTCACCCCGTGAACAGCAGACATAGGAGATGCTCATGGCATTACGATTAATCACTGGCAAAGGCCACAAATGCAACGAACGTGGTCAAACCTAAGTTTAGAGGCAGCGGTGCCCGCGGGAGGGACTCAGGAGGGCCATCGGGGAGCAGGAGGGCAGCGATCCGGCCCGCGGCACTAAACCGCACTCCTAACTACGTGGCACGGCGCCACGCTTGCCCCGGCAGCCAAAATCAAAAGACACAGAACAAAAAGACATGGTTACAGAGCTGCTGGCAGAGGAAAGACAGGCTCAGGGTCTGCTTTTACAGCACAAAATAATGGAACAAAAGCAGCTCATTTTCAATGGGGCCCTCTGTGGAGGCACGTGGACACCAGGTGAGGCTTGTGGTGGGGAGCGCGTCTGGCTGCCCACGAGATGCAGGCTCCCCAGGTGAACTCGAAGCAGCAAGGGCTGCATTCGCAAGCAGCCTTTGCAAATCCGCGGTTGCCTGGGTCTTCGTGTGGCACGAGCAGGGCTGCAGGACCGAGTGCCACAGGTCCGGGGTGGCCGGCAGGCAGTTGCATCCCAGAGAGCAGCCAAGAGTAAAGGACAAACATCAGGTGGCCAAGTGTTCCACAGCCCTTCCTGAAGGGCAAGGACAAGGAAGGAGCTTGAGGCACTCGCTCTGTGCTGGCCACTAGCAGCTCTCTCCAGAAACACTCATCTCAGAGGCACTTTATACATATGGGTGTCATAGCTGAGGTCTACAAAGGGGTGCATTTTGGCTGCATTTGCTCATCCCTCCAGGCCCCCTCTCACACAGAAATTCCTGTGCCAGGGCCCTGGGTAACTCCTGCACGTGGCACAGGTCCAGGAGAGCAGTGGGGGAGGCAGGCGATCCCCATCCCTCAAGCTCTCCCGGACACCTTGGCAATCATTTTTGCTGTTTCTGAAGAGGTGTGACACAACAGCTTCCCCTTTGCTGCAACCCTCTGCCATGAGTGACAGGGAATCTCACAATACCTGGAAAATGGAAAAGGGGAAGCAGTGCATGTGGAGCACAAGGAGGCACCAACCTGCCCACCGTGCCATGGCACAATGCAGGAGGCTCTTGACAACACCAGAGATCAGCACTGCAGGGCCTCCACCATGACCAGCCTCTTAATTTTGCAGAGAATAAAGCAGCAGAGCCCTTTGGGTTTGCCAGGGATAGCACGAACTCCAGCATTCAACCCTAGGAATTTGGCCTCCATTACCACTTAGTGTTGATGTGTTAACTGCTGCAGGGACACCCGCACTGCCCCAAAATGCGATGGCAGCACTGACACAAATCAGAGCTCACAGGACTCACAACACTGGAGACAATGCCAAGGCAGACGGTGCCGAGCGTTTTAGTTGGTAGGTGGTACTGCAGAATGAGCCGAGCACAGCTACGATGGCAATACAAAAACTACCCCCTGTTGAAGTAAAACCTCCAACCACAGCACAGATAACAGACTCCAAGATGTATTTGGAAGTGGATTCATGAGTTTAATGGTCTCTGACAGCAGCTGCCGGAAGAACGGCACCACAGCCACACTGAGGACAGCAGCAGCAGTAGGTTCACACACCCTTAATTGTATTAGCATTGCTGCAATGCCACATTAGCGTTAAGTGGTGTTCAGGCACATCCTGCCATAACTTACACCCTAAGAACATAATTCCTGAAGGATGCTCCCAAGCTAGTAAGCATTCAGCTCAGCGGGGCCACCTGGAAACTTTAAATAAGCCTGGGGAGAGGAGGGACTGTTTGCAGCCTTGGCAATACGTATCTCAGGCCAAGTCACCACGAGGCTGCCCAGGAGTGATGGTGAGAAATCCAAGTCCTCGTCCTCAAGTCCAAACGCGACACGGAAGGATTACAGGCCGCAGTAGAGGCCATCTGCCGACAAGGACTTCTGTATGGGGAGGAGATTGCATGGGGCTTGCTCAGTAACAATTTGGTGGAGACAGGACATGAATTCTGCCCACACCACTCCACAGTTCGTGAGCATTTACTGCCACGGGCTGGGGTTGAACACCCCAATACAATACAAACTTCTGAATCCTGCATTTCCCTACTAAAGCTGATTAAAATACGCACTGAAATGTCAATGATGATGCCTCATCAGCCAGCAGCTTCAGCCAGCTAGAGACAAGATGTGCGTGAACTCCTCAACTCTCACGTGGCCCATCACACTGCCACAAACACAACACAGCTAAACAAACACTCCCACCCTCAATTTCTCATAATCTTTTAACTAATTTGCCTGTCTTCTACTCTTCCTTCTATGGCCTTCTGGGAAGATTTACACAGCAGCCTGTACAGGCAGCTGCTCGACCGGGTTTCCTGCTTCCCTGTTGGGATGAGGACATCAGTGCACTGGTGGCAACTACAAGGAACGACCTGCTGTAAAAAACTGCCCCAGCTATGAATCTGCCCGAAAGGAAATGCAAGCATGTAACAAGATGCAATGACAAACTCTTCCAGTCGTTGAGCCTACCTTAACTACTGCTTGAGAAATATGAATACCATCAGAAAGCAAAAGAGCAATCCATGATTTCAATCTATTTTAATTTTGGCAGGAGAGAGAAAGTTTAGGGATGTGGAGGCACTACAGCAGCTGAGAATCTATCACAGCCCAGCAATGCCATCACTTCAGTGTTAGAACATCTTGACTTCACGATGCGAAAAAGTAACTGCTTGTAGCAGAGGAAGGCACATCCCACGGAAACAAGTAAAAAGAAAAATGCCACCTACACCTTCTCCCAGGAAGCAGCATGGGTGGGAGGAACAGGGGGGCAAGCCAGAGATGAGAGCACATCTTCGCACAGAGTTCTCATCCGCCTCCTCAGCTTAGCCAAGGGACTGGGAGCAGCATGCAGAGCTCCGCCACGCGTGAGCCAGGCTCACACATTCACAGCTTTATCCTCTGCATCTCATTTCCTCCACTCCCAAGGGAAAGAGGAAGAAAAAAAAAGTCCCATGCAAAGACATGCTGGGCCAGACCAAAAGTAGTTCTGGAGAAGCAGGCTGAAAAGTACTCAGGTAGCAAAGCTGGAGATAACATCTGCCCGAAACAAGAGCCATCTGGCACCAAGGAAAGAGCAACATGGAAGTTACCCACAACTAGAGGAAAAAGCTCTCCCCTTTCAATTTATCAGCACAACAACAGAAATGAACTGACAGAAAAACAGACCATACCCTACACCAGTATTACAGGAATTACAAACTGAATCCTTCAGTCTCAGTGCGAGAACCTCAGGGTATGAAACTCCCACTGTTGATACAGGAGGAGAACTGGAGGCTTACAGAGATGAACCCAGGAAGCCCCAGGAACGCTGCCTTTAATTAAGCTTTCCAGTTTTCTTCTGCAAGGCTGCAGAAACACCTTTAAAGTCTGCTTAACTGACTTTATACCTGAGAAGCTTTGATACTAAATGCATATTGACTATTTTCAACTTGCTGCTTCATTATTTAAAACCAGGCTTCTCTTTACATGTCCTCCCTTCCACTGATTTTAACCAAAATGATCAATATACTTATCAAAAACTTTCTAGTGTATGAAGTATTTTGAGGTAGGTTGCTTGAAATATGTCAAAAGCAATGACATACCTATTTGTAATCAAAAATACATTGATGAAATGGGTAATTTGTTAGCCTAGAAAGAAGTCCCATTCAAGAACTCTGTGATTCCTGCTGCCAGTTGTGCCTTTCTCCCTCCCTACGTCTTCCAACAAGCCAGGATCGTGCAGGCAGCCGCAGCCTCCTGCTCCTCTTCGCCCCGCACGGAGCTGGTGGAAGCTGAGCCAAGGACAGAGGAGAGCAGAAAGGCAGAATGGTGGCAAGGGGGACAGCACAAGGGCAGCCATGGCATTCCCAGAACGAGGGATAGGAGACTCAGGTTTAACTCTGAGGTCCAAAACTTTTCATCTTTTGTGATCATAGAATATATTTAGCTCTGGTATGTTGCTTGCTCCCGTCTGTGGGGCACATGTCCCTTCATCTAAGTCATATTTAGAAGTGACCCGGTGTCCTTGCTACTAAATTATCAGTGCAACAACTGTCTAGTTCCCTTGCTGGTGAACCCAGCTCAGAGGTGGGCTGGTCAGAGCTCTGTCTGCCATTGGAATTACTCAGGATGAGTTTAATACTACACACTTACAGACCAGTATGCGAGCAGTTACGCAAAAAAAGAAGAGGAGATCAAGTGCAATCAGGACTGCTCTGAAACCTCAGACACGTGCACAAATCTGCCGCAGTGGGATTAAAGTGGCACCAGCCCAAAATAGGAGAATTTCACATCTGCTGCTCCCCAGCACTCTTCAACAAGGGCCAAGAACTTGTGTCTCTGCTGCTACCGTGGCTGCTCTTGCCCTGGCGTAGAGCAAAGACCCCCAAAGCGAGGCAATGGCTCCCAGGCGGGACAGTGTGACTGGGGTCACGCGTTAAAAAGACAGAGTTACAGCAGGCTCAGGCTGACGCCCTCCCGCCATCGCCTGCCCCCTGACTCCGCTGGAATGGCACACAGCTTCATTAATCAAGGGTCTGGCCACTGCTGAAGGGCCAACCATTTATACAGCCAACGTATCTAATGTTGGTGTGTCAGACTGTGCTCTTGCTTTGCATGGTCCTGCAGATCTATACAGATGCAGGGCAACAGTTAACTGTGCCCAAAACAATAGTAGCAAGCCGTTGGGGTCAGTTCCAGCATTTGTCACCTTAAAAGAGATGTCTAAAAAACTGCAGACACAAGATCTGCTCCCGAGCGCATATGCTTAAAAAGAAGTCCTTTCTGATGGGTAAGTGTGTAGTCTGCACAACAGTAACCGTGCCCAGGAACTAGCAGCTGAAGCCACCGGGAAAAGGGATTTTATTTTAAACATTTCTCAAGACATCCCCTGAACCTCCCTCCCCCAAAGAGCTTTCACATTGCTGGCACGTGACCAACAGCAGGTGCTGGGTGAGCTCTCCCCATAGAGCCGCTCGTGAGCGACGGGTCGGCCCCATCGGAAGCCGGAGCACGGGGGGTGCCAGCTGACAGCGGCTCAGTGGAGCGAGGACAGCGTAACCGCAGAAAAGATGAAAGTTGATTTCTTTTTATTTTTAACCCAGCAGAGAAGTTTTAAGGATAAACAGCTGCGATGGGGCAGGGATGCTGCCACAAAGGGGGACTTTCTTCACTTCGTAGCTGCCGCAGCAGCAAATGCACCAACTTTCATACTGATTCCAAGGCTGAGATCAACCTGCAGCAGAACAAACTGGCCCAGGGCCACGAGGCTTCCTGGGTCCTCATCACCCCTCACCTGATAAAGTCAGTGACAAACACACTGCTGCTGTGCTGCCTAGTGACACCTCACACCCCTCGTACCAAAATATGTAGCTACACGAGGACAGGGCAGGGGACGCAGGAGCAGCAACAGCCAGTGCGCACCTACGGCCGGCTCCTGCTGCAGGAGAGCGTTCGACGCTCCCCAGCGCTCCGTCACTCTCGGCCGCTGGTAGATGTCCCACAGCGATAGCTCTGCCGCTGAGGTGGTGCCACAGGAATGCGCGTGCCCAGAGCCAGCGGAGACAGGGAGCAGGGAATCCCCGGCGCCTGCGCGGGTTTGTGCCCATAGGAAAGGGCAAAAGGACGGCAAAGCAGCCCTGCTGCATCTCCGTGTCATCCTGGTCTACGTGGCTGTGCCTAGGAACCTCACTGACGTCTTGTACAACTCCTAAGGCTTCCTACGGGGACACGGCTGAACTTAATAGAGCACTTCCCTGTCTCATGCTGATCATGGAAGTGCAAGTCTGCACTGCCAGGAAGCAAGGGCAAGAGCAGTGACATTCCCAGCTGCCACCAGGCAAAGCCCAGCCTGCCAGCTAAGCCTCAGGCCCAGCGTTGCTGCCACAGACTCGGGAGCTGGAGCTCCGAGTCGCCCTGCCACACACATCCTTTGCCTCGCATTACTATTAACATCTCTGGTTACGACAAACTAGAGACTACTTTTAAGGGGAGAACTACTTTTAAACACAGGCTACAGACACTGCGCTGTCTGCAGACCACGTGCATCCCCTGCCAGGGCAGCGGGAGGAAGGAGGGGCCCTTTACGGTTTCTCTTTCTGTTCCGCATACCCCAGACAATATTTACAGCTGCCTTTGGGACTCTCGCACTGAGGGGAAGCCTTCAGTTTATAAATAATCCTCACTGATATGTAAGTGATTTTCATAGTTTCCATTCATTTCGAGTTTCACACAATCCTCTATTTTTGCAGCTTGATTGCTTGAGCGCAGTTGGGTTGCTGGGTTGCTCTTATTCAACTGTCTGGCAGTTGACAAATTGTTCATTCACTTCTTCCTTGCCAAGTCCAGTTCATGCACCTGGTACCCGTGCCTCATGATAAGAGTCTTCTAGAAGACCACGACACAAACTTTGCAGAGAAATGAACTTCAGGGGAGACCCCCTTGCAATGCCTCACACCGAGAGTTTGATTTGGGAAAAGTTAGGATCCACTCCACAGGTAACACCAAGCTGATCAAGCTTCCAAAGCCAGATAAATCGGGGGAAAAAAAAAAAAAAAAAAAAAAAAAAAAAAGAAAGAAACTCTTCTTCTATCCTCAAATCCCACAGACAGACAAGGAAATCGTGGACATGAGGGATGGTGAGAGGCAGCTACTCTTGCTGATGGTACTGGAGAGACAAAGTGGAGCAGCAGCCAAGTCCTACTGCCCAACTGAGCATCTTTATGCTCTGCAGCCAGAGCAGCCCTAGCTATGGTGCTCAGGCAAAGGGCTCCACGTTTTGCCAAACCCACTTTTCCAGTGATTCTGCTCCAGCAACAATTGAATGCAATGACATTCTTGTTTACCAATGCTTGCAAATAATGATATATAATCCCCTCCCCTCCAACCTCCTGGTTCCTGTCTCTTGGCAACTGATAAATAATTTATAGTGCTCTCTACTGTATGTGCTAACTGCAGCTCTGCTGGTTTAATGATGAAACCAATGCCTAAGAACTGGAACAGTAACTGTCTAGATCACAGGGAACACGTAGTCAGTTGATCCCACACTCCTCTGTGCACGAAACTAAAAGCAAACTGCTTAAAAAGAGAAACAACTTTTTTTTTCTCCACAGCAGCAAAGCTGAAACTGCTGTGCAAGAAAGGCACAGGCAGGAGCAGTCAGCATCTGCAAGGGGAACAGGCACCAGCTAAGGCTCCTGCCAAGACGAGGCGTTTAAATGCTTCGCTCTTCCTGGTGCTGTGGTCGGAAAACCTCACAACCTGTTGCTTCTATCATCAGCCTCTGTCGTGCACAGCTGTGCCACCTGGACAGCCACTGGTGTCCCCAGTTGCTGCTGCTGCTCAGGGACAACGCAGGCTGCTGCAGCTCACACGCGAGCAGAGCGGGCAGCAGCAGCCTGTCCACCCGCGCTAATCCAGCCCTCGCACCGTACAGAGACTCCTCATTTCATGACAGAGGCTCTTCGGGTCTTTCCAACCGAGCTGGGGCCACTTATGAAAACCAGCATGTTTGAACCGTACACAAGACACACACACTGGGTGTGCACTATTGTGGCAACAGAGTCTCTTACATCCATAAACTCATTGGAATGAGATTACCCAGGCAGTTGGCAACTGCAGGCGCGAGGGCAGAGGAGTGAAAGTTTCTGTTTTCTTGTTAGTTTTTTTTTTTCTCTCTCCTTTAAGCTATGAACCGAGACCAGGGAAGGAATGAAATATTTCTGTCGACAAAGGCCAAAATCCCATCTATTTATATTAGAGAGCCACACAAAAACCACAACAGAGCAGTGCTCAAAAGCTTTTTAAAAAATGCACCTACTTTCTTAATGCTCTTAGAAAATAATAATAAAACCTCCCTATCAATATTCACTTTCTGAAATGGTGTAAAAAAAGAACTGCATCAATCATTAAACAGTTAAATGAAGGCAGTATGACAGTCACTATTGTTCTCGTGAAGCACACTTGTCTTCTCCCGAGCAGCTGCCAGATCCTATTAGATGTATAAAAAGAGGACTTTTCTAACTGAGTAGGGATGGTATAAGCTATTGAAAACAGCAGACAAAAGCCCACTTTTGCAGACTATTCAAGCCCTGTATAACATCTGTCCAAAATCAATTTTTGACCTAATGTTACTTTCATTAAGTAAAAGACTGCTTCCAATGCAACTTGTTTTCTAGAATAAAACTGTATCCTAAGCACTATTACGTGGGAAACGGCAGAGAGGAAGCAGAATATCTTATTCAAGAAACATGAGAACAGTATTTGCTTAATTGTTTTGACACCTTAAGTCCTACAATAGGGAACATATTTTCCATTTAGAATTTTCCAAGTTCTTGGAGCTGGCAAAGAAGCAAGCAATGTATTAGGTTTATTATGATTAAGATTTACTGAGGATAAAGGAGGATCTTTGGTAATTATACAAAAGCTCACAAATACACAGGTCTTCTTAAATTTTCACAAAAAATAAAGCACTCTGAGCATTAATGGCAGCTGCTGAAACTGTCCACTCCTTATTGCTTTTCTCATACATTTTAAATAATGAGGAAGTTGATTTATGAACTCAATTTCAAACTGACTGTTAAGAAACATTTTCACTTACCCAAAGGGTCTCTGAATAAAAGCTGGATGTAGCTGCTGCACACCTATGGTAAAACCTAGAAAAGCAATCAGAAATCTATTGTTAAAAAGAGGCACATTGTAGCATGCACCTTGTAATAGGTGCATTTGGCTCAGGCGACACGTGCATGGCAGAGGAAATGCATGCATGTGTGCAAATGCAGAGCCCCATGCCGAAGCAAGGTGATTTTAATATGCATATGAGATAGGCACAAAGACCAGCTGGGAATTCAGACTACAGAACAGGGCTAAAACTGTTATCAAAACAGACAGGGGACTGTAACGCCTCATTTTGCATACTGTGGTCACTCAACTAAAGGGCAGAATGATTAAATGCATATCAGCATTAATTCCAGCGTAACAAAAGGAAAGCACAGGAGAACACACTAGCTATTGTAGAAGCTGGCTTTAACTCCGTTATAGGAATTCGGGCTCATAACCCCAGTGTAACAGGTACGAGCAAGGAGACACGGAAGCGAGATAACTGGACCACAGAGTCCTCGCTCAGCGAGCAAAACCGCGTGGGCTGAGCACGGATCATCAGATCAGATGAACCCCGCTCCGTAACTCGCTTCCTCGTCCCGCGAGTTATTCCAATAGGCAGAGCCGGGATCGCCAGGATGCCTCACCAGTTTGAATGCTCCTTGGTTTTGCTCCCAAATACGCCAGGTTCACATTCGCTTTCCTGCCATCGATGATGGGGTTGGGGTCTTTGCACGCCCGCTCAGCGGCGGCTCGGTCCGCCATGGTCACCTGGAAGGAAGCACAGCCCTGTTGTAGCAACCACTCCTCCCAGGAAAAGGAAAAAATAAAAATAAAAAAAAACGGGGAAAAGAGGAGTTTATTTATTGTTTTATTTGGAAGTAGGGGCTACTTGCAGCTTCTTGCAAAGATGGGAAGGGTACCAAAGGCTCGACAAAGAGGGCTCCCGCTACAAAGTTGTTCTAGGGGGTTTACACCGGGTATTCTCCCCTCGCCTCCCACCTCCCTTTTAGCTTTATTCATCGCATTTAAGGGCATTTTCTGTTCTTTCCGGGGGCCGCCGGTGCCGCACTGCCCCGGCGGGGCCGCGTCGCGGATGCCGCCGTCGGGGTCCGC
>JAWLRI010000180.1:3430012-3449081 GCA_034781795.1 Crypturellus tataupa | reverse complement strand
TCCCTGCAAGCACTGTGGTCCCTTCAGGCACCGGGATCCCTGCAAGCACTGTGGTCCCTTCAGGCACCGGGATCCCTGCAGGCACTGTGACCCTTTCCCTGCAGGCATCAGGATCCCCCCGGCTCACAGATCACCCCATCCAGGCCTCCCAGAGCCCAGTGGGGACAATGTCCCCCCTGGCAAGGCTGCCCCAGCTCAGCCCAGGCTCCCAGTCCCAAGGCCTAGGAGCAGCATCCCCAAACCCTGCGGCACCGCGAGGCGGGCAAGGTCTCCAAGGCTGCCTCCAGGCAGAGCCCGCCAAGGAAACCGCCTTGGCGAGGGCTTTCCTCCCCCCTTCCCTCTCTCCGGTTGCACAATCCCCTCAGCCGCCAGTATTCGCACACAATGACACAGGCATCGAGCCATCCGCCAGCCCTCACCGCACGTTGGACCGCAAAGGTGCAGGAAGAAGCCAAGGTGGGAGCAAGGGACAGGCTGCCATCAGGTCAGAGAGGAGGCTGAATCAAACCCAGCAGCAGAGGTGTTATATCCCAGCTCAGGCAGTTCTCCGTTCCTAATTGCAGGAAAACAAAAACTAGAAAACTACTTTGTGCCCCGAAGTGCATCCTCGTGGAACAGTGTTGCCAGCTGATCTAGTGCTTATCAGGACTGCTAAGTTACTAGGAAATGTGGAGCTATTTGCCTGCTTCCCAGTAGCAAACGGAAGTGTCAAAGGCCATAAAATTACACAATATCAAACATGAGTAGAAACTTGTGAGCAACAGTGGTTTAATGACCAGCACTGTTTTATTTAAAACCTAAACTTGTTAAAACTTCTTGATCTCTGATCCCCAAAGATGCAATAATGCAATAATGCAACAATAATTTCTCCTCCCCGATGTCTGTAGAGTCCCGAGTGGGAAGTGACTGAAATCACTTTTCATTTACATTCTCCATAACCCAGAGATTTATAAGCCAGAACCAATGTCTTGCCTTAAGGTTATCTTGCCACTACAGGGTTATCATCTGGCAAAGAGATAGATAAAAAAGACTTTTTTTGCCCACAATAAATGCAGCGAAAATGTTTCAGCAATACAGGCCAGCAAAGTTTCTAAATCTTGATCTATTTTAGCTTCTAAATGACAGTTTCAGACTGCACAGGCATTTTTCTTTCACAGAGCGCACAGAGCAAAGCTGGTTGTTTCAAGGGAAAGGAATGCATTAATGGCTGCACTGCATGGTTATTCATTAATATTTTTCTTGCACTGCTTCTATAGCTCTAAGCACCCTATACTTTATACGTAAATTGAAAAACGAAAGCCAAGGGAAGCGATCAAGCTTTTCATTCCTGAAGTACTGTGCTTTAAGACTAGATCCTGTTTGTGCTGGTGACTGTGAAGGAAAGATGGAGCTTTCCTTCATACTGCTGGGCATCCCCACAACGTTACCAGCCTCTGATGAGGGAGAAGCCACGTGAGCATCTCTGGAGCTTTCTAGCAAGCCTAGAAAACTCCTTTGGGTCAGAATACAGCCACCGGGCCAGGGCCTCTTTGCCACTGAGTCATGGTCCTTCTGGCTGCCTTATTTCTGACACAAACTACGTGTTAGCTTCTTCCCGTGATACCCAAGCTGGTCACAGTCCAGTTGGCTTTCAGTCACTATCCTGTTACAGAGCTACTTTCTGTTCCAAATGATGGCAAAGATTCAGATCATCCAGACACGTGCTCCTCTGCAGAAAGGGAGGTTCCCAAAGCTCTCAGAAGCAACTTCAAGCATCTCTGTTTGCATAGGTCAGGGGAAGAAAAACATACATTCTTCCTCTTCAAATGTCAGCCCCATCTCTCTTGAAGGAGGAATCCCAGTGCCTCCTCTTTCCCATAGGCAACCATGGAAGCTCTTTTACAGGTAGAACAGAAAAACAACAGCAAAAAGGAGGTTAAATCTCAACTTAGTGAGTACTTCACAGCCCCACTGCCATGGCAGGGCGGGAGGAGTGCGTACTAGTTTTGCTGCACCCTGAAAAGCAAGATGGGAAATGCAGTCTCCTGTCCTGTGATACAGCTACTATAGGCACAGGCTCTAGTGATCGACTAGTACAAACACAGAGGAGAAGAGGAAATGGCTAAGAGTAACTTCATGTGAATTAAGAATGAGGGAAGGAAAAGGTTAATATATACGTATATATCTATATATGCACACGCACACATATATATAGAGCTGGTCAGTCAACCTCTCCAAACACCCACAGTTTAAATCCAACCATCCCATCAACAGTGCAGAGCTTAGCAAAGCTAATTTGCTGACATCTTCCTGTGCTTTTACTATGATGAGAAGATTACCCAAGAAAAATGTTTCAAGTTTTTCTAGTAAAAGAGACGTCCTGCTGAACGACATGTTTCTGACTATGAAGCTGCCTTCGGAAATGATGGACAATTCTTTCCAAAAAAACTAAGAGAAAATGACAAACAAAAAGGGGTGGAAGACAGGAACACAGCTCTAATAGATGCTATTGTGCAACTATATCTACTTCTTTATGGTTATAAAGAAACGAAACTGCACTGGTCAATGAACGAGAAGCTGAACTGAGCAGAAAACAGGGAAAATGATGAGGTGCAGAAAGCTGAGACTGGGAGCAATGTCATCCTTGGTGGGTGAACAGCTGTCCATACCCTTAATGTATGTGATTTGTGTTGCATATCCAAGGTATCCTATCCAATACAGATTAGGAAGATAATTTGAGGATAATTCAACACAGTAAAGAAACCTCACTGGCTTCTTGTTTATGTATTAATGTATTCCTTGAGGCTTACGTAAAGCTGATACACAAAGGCTCCTTCTGGTGGAGCAGAGATCCAGCAGTTGCAGTTCATCAAACCAAGTAAAAATCTAGCCTTGTTCCTCATACTAGGTAAAGGCATAAAGTGCTTGCTGCTCTTGTCCCACCCTTGCCAGGGAGGAGTAGAAAGAAGCTCTGTGCTGTTTTCCTCGTACACTGCTCTGCGCGTTTCCCCTTCTTTCTTTGGTGTCTTTGAGAGAACAGGGTTGCAATGTCCCAGGTCTGATTGGAAAGGCATAGAAGAACTTCCCTGGTTTCTTACAAAATTGATGGCCTTAATTTTAAAGAAGTTCAGGGCTACTGTGGAGCTCTGACCTTTTTCAATTTCTGTTGCTGTTTAGTCATGACTTCATCGCTGTAGGGCAGTGCCTCTGGGTTTTGTCATGATATCCACTCGCTGCCTATTGCAACAACAGTGGAAGAAATGTCCCTCATGGATGCTTTGCAGTTAAGCAAGTTAGCTGAAGAGCAAGGGCCTTACTGTGGGAACGGTTCGGTTTGTTGGTTTTACTAATGCTCAGTCTGGATGCTGGCCACCAGATATGCTGCACACAGTAGCATAGCTGGGAGATCTTGAGGGAAGCTGCATTCGATGGCATTTGATTTAGGTTGGAGCAGGAAATTCTGCATCTAGGCCCTTTGTCTCAGATTTTCTGCTTTGGTGCCCTGAACACACCATGTCCATTGCTCAACTCTGAGCTGCAGCTATAGGAGGAATTAAAAAATAAAAATCCTTCTTTCTTCAGCCACTTTTAGCAAAAGAGTTGAGTAGAGGATGTTCCTAATCAGGAGTGTGCGTTGAATAGGCTTTTGCTTTAGATGGAATCTTCCAGCAGGATTATTTTTTCTCCCGGGGTGTTTCAGAACTGGTGCTGCTGAATAAGCTCCATTTCCTTTTTTGCCTATACAAGTTACCTTGACATCGTATGTCTGCTAGAGAACATTCATTGTTGAAACACACAGCCTGTAAACTCAATGCCAACCTGTGGCCTCTCTATTCATGGCTTCCTGTTAGGCAGGACCCACCAACGTCAACCACAGCCAACCAGCGTTTTCCATGTGCTGCGGGGATATAGGAGCACCGGTCATGGATCTAAATCCCATTCATTTGGATCAGATTTGTATTGACCCAAAACAAAGAAGATCCTGCCTGAAAAGCTTTCTGCCACCGACCTATCCATGCTTTATGAAAAGGCAGTTGCCAACATGAGGTAGATGATACATGCCAACAACAGCCTCTTCCTCCCCTGAACAAATAAAGATTCTCTATTGTGTAGTGGCAAAGTTGAGTAAGAAGCTCATAATTGTATAATAAGATCATAACTGCTTTTTTTTGTGTGTGTGTGTGTCCTAATAATTTTTGATTTTGGTTATATATTTTGACCAAATTTGGTTTCAGGTAGCAGTTTCAAAGGTATTTAAATTCCTATAAATTTCATAAAAATAAGCCCCTGGAGAGAGAAACGGGTATCCTGACTCTAAGAAGTGCTATAGTGTGAGTAGTTCCATTGCAAAAGAATAGAAAACCCCAAAGGATGAACATCCGCAATAATGACCCATACGGAAATATGGAAAAAAAATTTGAAGTTCAATTTTCAAGCCTCAGGTCACCCCCTCCATTATGAGCCACAGGACACAAGCCCAGTGGAAACCAGACATTAGCTCTAGCAGTCACAAAATGAGCTTTTAATGACATCAATAACCTGCAGTAAAAGAACCTGATGCCACACGGATATTGAAAAGGTAACTTTGACTGAGAGGTGCAACTGCCCACAAATGGGCCCACAAACTCGCTCCACTGGCTTACAAACACATTTTAGAGATGGAGCAGTGACAGGAAATGTCTTCAAAGGATTAATTCTAGTCTCCAAACCATTCATCTTGCTCAGGGACATCAAGTGGGAGGGCACAAGTTGTCTGTCTGTGCTAAGACGAAGGACAGATGGAATCATCGTAATGGATAACAGGATTCCTTAAACATAAAATCTGTGGTAATGGAAGAAATCACAGAGCTCACAACTGCTCAGGAGGACTTGACATGAGAAGGCAACTGCAACACCAGCCTTGCATGCAGGGTTGGACCGACGTAGAGGTGTTAGAGGACAAATAATGTCTCCAAACTAAGGAGCTGTGTCAGCACATCCCTTGTGCCCCAGCTACCAGGAAGGAGAATTGCTATAATCAGGATTATTTTGTTCTCTTCTTTATTGATGGCACGTGTCTGGAGTGTGCCAGTTGTAGCCAGTACCCATTTTGATGATGTATTCTTGGCCAAAATGGTGGAACTGGCAAGAAAGGGAAAGTGGCTGATTCCATAGGGAATTCTTTGCTCAGAAGTGGCCATTTGAGAAGAGAAAAGTCAACTTTGGCTTGCTGACCTAGTGGCAAGGCTTTGTGGTACAGGCTGGTGTTCAGGACTCATCTGGTGGATTCTGGACAAAGGAAAGCCCCTGCTGACACAAGTTCTGGACCCAGAACATGTGCAAGATGCTTCCTCAGCTTATTGAAACTGCTGATGTTCACCAAATGAATCTCTTAGAGCTATCTCATCATGTCATCTCCTTTAAATGTTGGTCTGCAAAGTCTCGTCGCAGACTGGTGGTTCCCCATGGAATATGAACAACCCCAAACTCACAGGAAAACAACGTGTGGAAATTCTGTACAAAGTTCCAGAGTATCCACAGAGCTTGGAAAGGAATTCGGAAAAGAAAATCCATTATCTGGACAGGACTTGGAGCAAAACCACCCCAGTTTCTGTATAAATTGCGATGTCTTAAATGTGCCTTTCCAAAAATCTTGCTATGAGGGGCAGAGCAGGCAGCAGAGGATCAAAACTTGGTGGATGCTGCACAGCTCCTGTCACTACAACGCCCGCATCTGCGGCAGGTGTGCAGCAGTTGCTGCTGCGGGGGAAAAGCCATCGGCAGCTCAACGGGTAGTTAGCAGCAACACGATGGCAGCACCACAAGGGTGACAGTGACATCAGAACTGAAATATAGGTAGGCCATTTCCTGCTAAACCACGTTAACCACTTAATACATCATGTTTTAGATTAGTGAATAAGCACATAGAGAAGGGCATAAGATGATAAGCATAGTATATATCACATACAGTGAGACAGAGAGAAAGAAAAGATTGATAGATTGGGCAACCTAAGCTCAAACCAAATCATCATCATTCTGTAAGATGAAAACCCAGCCCTGCTGCGTCCTTACAAGAAGAGATGGCTTTGACACCACTGTCCAGGAAGATGAGGAGGCACCAGACAGCAGCAAGCAGGTTCTCAGCTGCCTGCGGGGTAGGCAGTGGCCACGGCATCCCTGGGCCATGCCATCGCTGAGCACAGCCCAACATGGCACCTCTTCTTTAATACCTCGCTGCTGCCCGCAGGACCAGCAAAGAAAGGTGCTCAGGTGATAGACTGGGTGACATGAGCCATTGTGGTGAAAGACACAGGTCAGCAGCGGGGAATGACTCAGCCGGCACCGCACAGCCCCGTGGTCACCAAAAGCTGGACAGCGGAAAAGTTCAATGAGAAAAGCTTTGCTAAGCTGTTCCCTTTATCTCCCGTTTTTTTGTGTTTTGTGGGGAGCTATTGCAACCCAGTGAATGGCTCTCTGAAAGGCCACACAGTTTTCCACAAGAGTTGTTCTTTACAAATACATAGGTGCTGTTCCGTAAATGAAACATTTACTCATAAACAACTAATTACAGTCTGCAACTCCGCTAGTCTAAACCAGGAATGAATGTTAAATAGCAGGAGACCTCCAAAAGAGTCAGCAGCAGTTACCTGCACGCGGTATCCGTCCTTCTCAGTCCATACAAATCCAACCCTTAGGTGCGGCAGGAACATGGCAAACAGCTGCCCTTCCAAAGGAGAAGAATAAAAAAATATATATTTTAATTCTGGTTTTATTCGTATGAGAATGAACTGTCTCCTAGAGCAGGTACAGCTCTCAGGTTGATTCCAGTTTGTGCTACTGTATTCTGCACTTCTCTGAGTACAATAATTATGGCCTGGCCTGTTCTAAACAAAATGCATTTCTGCTGCAGTTGAGCCGTTTCATAGGCTAGCAGGAAGAATGGCTCAGAAAAAAACATTCGAGCTCATATCTCTTCAGAAAGAGGGCATTAATGGTGCTTAAATACCTTGGGGTATTCTCCAGGTTGGAAGAAAACCTGGTTGTCACTTTAGTTTTCGTTACAGTTTTCTCAGTAACTGAACATCATCATTCTCCACGTCAGGTCCAGCTAATCCAGGCTGTATTCATGATTTACATTTAAAACAATAAAGACTGAAAGCATTCGGCATCAGCTTGCAATGCCTTTAATAATACCATGTAAAGATAAAAGCAGGAAGGAGATAAATACTTAACAAGCAGTATTCAATATTTTTTTTATTATTACAACAACGGATAAAGATCCTAACATATATACAGGTCATGTTATGAAGCACTTGCTGCCTACAAGGATAGACTGGGCAGTAAAGGGTAAAGTTTCCCTGTGCAGAACTAGCCCATTCCCCTAATCTTTTATCTAGGTCTGCTCTTCGGTGGCACTTGATACAGGGGCTATATGAAACACTTCCTTGAATGCATAAAACCAGAGATTGGGTTTCCCTCGAGTCAAGATCTAAGCCCTAGTAAGACAAAAGCTCCTATATTACCTAGCACATAGCTGCTAAATTATTAAAGTGTCTCTTCAAGCTGAATGTATTCACTGGATAATTAGTCAACAGAAGAAAACCTCTTTCTTTACAAAGCTAATGTTGACAGGTATTGTATCTTTTATGTGCTGTAACAAAAAGTATTTGCAGAGCTGATGGAGCACAAACATTTGAAATGACTCTAGCACGGGAAAGTGCTCCAGGGACACACGGACCTTTGTGAGATTAACTGAATCTCATATTGCTTTACAATAAGCCCAAAACACCAATAACGTTTTTATCCCATGTAGCATTATTCCTATTTCACAAGCGAGCAAAGTGCACAAATACGTGGAACGGTGCTTGGCATTTGAGGAACGAGTCAAGTGGGGCTGAAATAGGCGCCCGGGAGCTGGTTCTGCGCTGGGGCGGCTGCTGCCCGGGGACGGACGTGGTGGTGGCAGCGCAGAGGGGACAGCGGCCGCTTCAGGCCGTCCCCCCGCGGAGCTCGGGGCGCCCGAGGGCTCCTCTCCCGCGTGCTCCCACCGGCCGCGGGTGCCGCCAGCTCCGGCTGCGCGTGGAAGGTGCCGCACAGAACTGAAAGTGGCTGCAGTTTCCCGCGGGCTTTAAACCTGCTTCTGTGTTGGGGGTATGAAAACCAGGGAAAAGACAACCAAAGCAAAGCAGGTTAAATGGGTAAGCTGTGGCTTGGAAGGCTCAACTAAGGACGCCGCTAGCGGAGGGGCCTGCACCCGCCCGGACTCACTCAGCGGCAGCCCTGACTCACCCTGAGCTCCCTGAACACATCGCACAGCCGCGTGCACGGCCCCTTCAATAGCAACGGGTCCCAAAGCCAAGGCGTGCGCTCAGGTACGTGTCTGGGCAGCTAAAAGAGCATCTCATGGCTCTGAAAAGGTTCTGGTTTATAGGCAGAGAGCTGGCACATACACTCCTGCAACTCTTGGATTAAAACATATTCCTGCGTGCATGTATCTTGTACATTGTATTTCATGACAGCTTAACGCAACAAAAACGGTGACTTTTTCCTGTGATTTTAGAAATGTTTAAATAGAAAGGCAGCAGCTGATTAAGCTAGGACATGGGACATAAGGACACAGGCGCTGCCCGGCCTACGCTGCAGGGAGCTTTGGCGGAGCTGAGCGCGGGCAGCAGCCACGGCTGCAGCGAGAGCTTCCCAAGAAGCCATGGATGCTGCCACCTCCCGCCGTGCGGAGAGACCTGCAGCAGGGGGTTACACTGCGCTTCAAGCATCGCTGCAGCTGCCGGAGCGGAGCAGTCTAATCCAGACTTGGTTTTACCCTGATTTATTCCATTGGTATCTGTGCTGCAGCACTAGTGGCCTAGTGATGGCTCCCACCTGCTCTGTTGAACAAGCCAGGGTAAACATCATATAGAGGCTTATTAAGCCAAAGCGCTTTAGAAAACATCGATTCCTTTTGAAATAAGTATTCATGTGAAAAGATCTATAGCTCATACCTTGTGCAGAAGTTCAGCTGGGATAAAAGTGACATTTCTGCCCTTATTAACAGATTATTCACTTGGTTCCCACAGCTACAGCTCTATCAAAAACTCTTAAATCAACGAATGTATCAATAGGAAGCATGAGGCATGTATATCGATATAGGAATATTGTGAAAGTGGTACATTTAAGAAAAACAACAACAACAAAGCTGTGTCACGGATTCAGAATCTACCTGCAAGGTGGAACTTCCCTCATGGTTAGCCAGCTCTCCGCAGCGGCGGCTGCGAAAACCCCTTCCCCTTTCCCTTCCTCTCTGTGGATGATTTATAAATCAGGGAGCCAAAAGTTTTGGAGGAAGATGAAAGGTAAATTAGCATTACCACAAACTCAACGTCACATTTAGCTAATAACTCTAGGGATGCAAAAATGTGCTCAGTCCTGGTCCACCTCCATGAATAGCAACGACAGAAGAAGAGCAAATAAACGTTTTCTATCATTTCAAAGGCCAGATGGACCTTTTGAGACTGGTTTGACATGAAGCCTTGTAACGCACAGCTGCCCAAACACCTTGTCTGCAGCTCGCACTTAATCACCAGGGAACTGAAGCGGGCAATGTCTTAGTGACACTTCCCACAACCACCGAACCCCACGCCTATCCCCGACCCAGGTTTCACATGAGAATGACTCAAACTGAGCTATTTTCCTAGATTAGGAAACTGCTCACCACTTGAGCTATTGCCTTTCAGCTGACAGATAGTAAGCTAAGACACACGGCCGGGGTTGCTAGCGAATGTGTAAACACGGCCTTGCTTTCATTGGGGAAACCCTGGGCACATGGACTCGGCCAACTTATTGACACTTAAATTAACTGACGTGAAGGATAAGATAGCTCATACGAAACACTGTATAAATGTTACCACTGCATTGGTCATCACAAATGGAGTTGCTTTTTATTCCAAGGATTATTTTTCTGCAATAAAAATATGAGTACAAACAGCAAACTTTCAAAAAAACAAACAACAACACAAAACCTACCGAACAAAAAGTTGTTCCTTTATAAATCTAGCATTCCAATAGTTGGCTTTAGGTAAAGCAGAATCCAGTGTTGCACTTTACCCAGGTTTATTGGACAGGTAGGTGCAAGCTATTACAGCTGCAGAACATGTGCAACACTGAACTGCCTGAGTAAGCTCCCTGCGCGTTTGGTGCTTGAAGGGATACAGCTGTGTATACTTTAGATGAGAACCTCGCAATAATTCCAGGGAAGAGTAAATTGCCAATGCATTCTCATAACTTAGGTAATGGAAAACAAATCCGTTCAAAGTTTGACTCTGTCCTCCCAGTTGAACGTATCTGATGTGCACAGGAATGTAATGGAAAATATGCCCTTCTAAAATTAGTCTGAACAATTAAGGCAATGACTAAATAATTCTGAACCCTCCTTGACAGATAAAGCGATTTCCACAGGCAAGTAAGTACTCAACTTATTAATATAAAACTCTACCACCACACAAAAGGGACTGAACCCTGCTGGCTCCGTAACAAAAATGTATTTTAGGCAAACTCAGTACCTACCTAAGTAGGTGCAAGGCCACTGCATGCAGGAGAAAGGTCCACGTTTTGTATTTGTATTTGTTTACATCAGTGGGAGTTCTGCATACAGGAGATCAGACTTTTCTTTTTCTGTCATGAGAGAAGGCCCACACTTCCCGCTGAGCCTGCTAGGTGCTTGCTGGCCTTCTTTGGATGGGAAAGCTGGAAAAACACATGTACAGCCCAGGCCTGCAGTGCAAGGAGCACACACAATCTTGAAAGTGACATTCCACAAAAACAAAAGAACTGTTTGAGCAAATGACCAGCAAGTGCTGCGACAGCTGGGAGCTCTGTCTTATCTTAAGGAAAACGATTAGGCTGTGAGTGTGAAAACTAAAAGCACAAAAATACAGAAGTAGCAGGAAGAAATCTATCTTGAGAAACAAAACCCAGTAAAGAGGTCCTCAAAGAGCAGCAGCAGCAATGTTATTTCATGAACTTGCCTCAAACATACCCCAAGCAAGAACCGGTGAACCCTGAAAAGAAGAGCTTCAAGTTAAGGAACTTTTAAACTGCAGACTTTGGAGATAGCACTATTCATTCACACTCAGGATAAACTGTCAGATAATTTCAGCAGCCAAACATTCATCCTCATGAAACAAAAGGCTTTTTTACTTCACATGAGTCCTCTTAATTTTTTGCAGCAAAACCACAGGCATGATTCACAGTGAATTCGCGACTGGAATACGAGTTAGATTTGCTTTTAGAAGTGAAGTACAAAACCTTGCCTATATTATTAAAATAGAACTACTGAATATAAAAAAGGATTTAGTAAAAATTTTATTTGAAATGTAGCATGAATCCATAATCATAAGTGTTACAACGTACAGTTTTACAGAGAATTTTTACAATATGACAGGTATTTCTACACATGCTGCCCTCCACTTTTATTTAGTCATTATCAAACAAATAATAGTTAACAGGAATAATAAGCATTCACTTCTAAAAAGAAAACTTTGGCATGTGTACAATGGGCTAGGTAGAACAGTGGTACATTCAAGTCAGAAAGACCCACATTGTTTTAACTTTGCTTCACAGCATTTTTAAGAGGGATGAAACTCACCAGCATTATTTTCTAGCTAATGAAGAAATGAAAAATTTTCACTCCAGAAATCCCTGTTTAGGGACAAAAAAGTAAGAGAGATTTTAAACAATCAGCTTTAAAAAAGAAAAGTCATTTTTAAAGCAGTTTAGGCCACAAAGATTTTGCATATGTTGTTTTGGTGTTGATCAAAACAAGACCTTTAATGCATTGCTCACATTACTGAACTACACTACTTGGCACAGCTGGCAGTTCTCTTTTGGACTGGAACAAGCATGAGTAGGTGGTGGCTCAAAATTCACCTGCGTTGCTGCTGTGTAAGGAAGAAGGGGAATTTGCACAGTGCCCATCTTTTCTGTCTCGAGTTTCTGTCACTGTTAGTGGCCACTTACATACCTACCAAATTCATCCAGAAAACAAGGGAAAACAGTCTGCACAGTGTTTCTGCCTGGCATACCGTAGACAATACTTCTATCTTAACAATTAGAAACCAATGGAAAAAAAAAAGAATAATAATAGTATCAAGCCTCCTTCAAGAATTTTTCATGTACTTACAAAAACAGTAATGCTTATTCTTCATGTACTTACAAAAGAATACACTATTGATACAACTTCTCTGGAACTATTATGATGAACATTTTTTAACGTAGTACTAATAAAATAAATCCATAGATACAAATCCTTGCGCTTCCAAGCGGGAATAACTTAACCCAGATTTAGAGCTGTTGCGGCAATTACATTATTGCTGTGGAACAGACAGTGGTAAGTCATGTGAATATTAGCTTTTCTTTTTTATACTCAGCAGAATATCTAATTTGAAAGATGTTCTCCAGCAAGTCAGAATACATTTAATATAATTTATACCGTTCCTGCTAAATATTAGCGATCCAAAGTTGACTGAACTGTGGCGCAATAGGGCACAAATGGCAGAAGAGCAGTGGAGTTGGGGCAGGAATGGCAGGAAAACAGTACAGCAACACAAGTCAGACTCATGCTTGTTACTTCTTATTTCTAGGCTTTAACTCTTCTGCTGCGTTCCGCAGAAAAATGTAGTTTTTCTTCTGCGGATTATAAAATTCATGGCCCTAAAAAAAAAAAAAAAAGTCATATGTACTTACCCTGCTCAAAGAGGAAATCATATTATCATAAAGTACAAAATCATAGTTATAAAGTAAGAAAACCAAATACTTCAGTATTGTATTTTATTGGAAAACTCTAAGCTTTTTTGTGTGCCTGTGAAATTAGGAAGGCTTTCCTAGTATTTATAAAGAACACTGAAAGCCTCACAAGAAAAGGATAGTCTTATTTTTTTGTCAACTGTCAGTAAAAATGTAAGTATAAACCTTTCTTACCTTTGACCAATCGTAGCTGGAAGCATATGCAAATATATTCCCGTTATGGTTGAAACAACAGGCAGATATTGGCTGGTCAAGTTGTTCTGATGTTTTTAGCTTTGTTCGTGCATCTTTATCCCAAAAGCTGAACCTACCATCAGATCCTACTGTTGCAAGAGTACCGTGGACAGGATGAAATGCTATTCCGTTTACCTTCAAAACCAAGCAAAATGACATGCAAAACACCCTGCATGTATAGGCTATGGGAACACTCAACACACCTACTCAATACGAGAAAACACATACAGAAGACTTTTCGCAACTATCTACAGATGGTTCTTTTTTTAATGTTTTAATAGATGGACTTTTGAAACAAAAGCCCAAAACAACAAGCATCCTTTCCTGCAGTAGCTAGGAATTCAATGACATAATCCCACTACACAAAAAAATAAGGACATATTCCATTATGCACTAAGTTAACAAGTGGGATAGAATAAAAAGACATAGTAAACAGTAATTTTAGAGAAACTATGATTTTATAAATAGTTGATGCAGTGTTTATTTTCAAAGAAATGGGAAGTTTTTGTTCATTTCAGCTTATACTAGCAAGTACAAGTACATGACCACTTTATGCAGGATGAAAGATCAGAGAGAACAAACAAATCACAGCAAATTTTACACTAAAAGAGTATACAGGGCATCTGTAGCCTCTAACTGCACTGTATAAGAAAATCCAGGGATATGAGTAGAATACTCACAGCATAGATATCCTGAGGTACTGATGTGTTCGTTCCATTGGAGCGATGACATTTAAAAGTGAAATTATCTTTTGCACTGAAAAATAATAAATCTTCTTACTTTCCTCATTGTAAAGTGGACAATAAATAAATCATATCTTAATTATTAATACTTACGGATTTGGAGGGTTGATATAATGAATAGCTACTCTTCCTTCAATACTTCCAAGGGCAAATCCAGTAGGTTTGTTCACTTTGTCTTTAAAAATAGCAACACAGCGATGCTAAATTTGAGAAGAATACAGAGCATTTAGACAAAAGCTTGAGGGTCAGATTTTCCTGAATGCTGGTTGTTTTTAACAGGGATACAATACACCACATATTCAAACACATACTAAGCAGAAACACAGTTAAAAGGTAGGTCAAATTTTCTTGAGAATTTCAACTGTAATATTTACATTCTTAAATCCTTATGAAGATCAGCAATATAGACTTCTTCAGCAAAAAAATAAAGTACATGTATTTAATCCCTCAAGAGAAGAAGAGACCAAGAAACGGAATGAATACTGGATGTTCTCAGCTTAGAACATTTCTCAAATCTTCTTCTCTTCAACAATACACTAGAGTACCAAATACTTAAGAAATATTATTAATCCCACCTTCTTGGAATAAGTATTGTCATTGTATGTGCAGACTATAATTACTTGCAAAATTACTAACAACTTCAAGAAACAAACCTAGAACTGAAATTAAGCTTTACAGCAGGCTATTTTGCTCTCTAAGTCTTGCAAAGCCCCTGCACACAACATGCCTGAAGGATATGACGAAGCTCAAGGTAACGTCGTGCATATAACAAAATTACTTAATATGGGACAGTATCATGATTTTACTTGGTTAACATTTAAATATTCTATTATCTCTTATTTTTCTAAGAATGCCATTGAAGTTATTTTTACTTCATGTACAATAGATTTGTACATAGAATTAGAAAAAGGAGGATAAAGAAGGAAGGAAGAAGGTAATCCCAAGGCTCTTTTGTTAAACTCAGATTATTCAAAAAAACTCATTCCATGTGGTCCCACCGCAGGCAACACAGGCAGAGTTGCAGGAAAGTCAAACTGGCACTTGCCACGACAAGATAAAGAAATCAGCCTTAAAATCTTATTTGTTTTTACTAAAAAAAAGGATAGGTTCCAAACTTCAACAGTCTGTATAAATACATCTGTAATAAATATACTTACCTGGTGTTTAAGAGGAGATTCTATTCTTCTAAATTCAGAAGGCTGATTCTCTAACTGATAAACTATCAACCCCCTTTCTGCAGTGGCCACAGCAGCCATAGGATGAACCTGGATGAGGTTGCAAAATACATTGGAAGAAAGTTAATAGCATGACAGACAATTCTATTTATTATTTCACAGAAATCCAGCAAGAAAATAGAGGAATTTGACTGTTCTTGGGAGCAGGAAAGGAAGACGGGAAAAGGGGAGATGAAGGAGAACAAAAGTTCAGCTGTAGACATGTTTTCTGATCCAGAAATAGCACACGAAGGAATACTGGGGTACTCCAAATGATGCAAACACCTATTCTCCATAGGACAGATCAAGAAAATCAGTTTATATTACTTAGGTTACCTAGGGAAAAAAAAAGTTAATGGTCTGTATTTAGTGCTAACCTGCAGAAGCTCTGAACAAAGACTGTTAAGTTTATTAATACTCCAGCTCAAGTAGCTGACACTAGTTTACCATTTTTGCTGGCTTACCACATCAGCACAGTAACATCTTTCAGGGAGCTGCAGTGTCATCATAGGTGTTGGCAAACGGGTATCCCAGAACTGAGAGACACAAAAAAAAAAACAAAAAAAAAAAAAAGAAACTTATGCTTAGAGTAACCATAAAAGTTCCTTTTCTAAAGGAAAAGTGAGTACTACCACACTATTTCACTCTTGTCTAGAGCCCGAGTACTGCAATGCCAAACATCAGGCTACTTTGTTAATTTGTTCCTTGCACTAGTGTGTTTAAAAATGCATTTTCATGTTACATAAATATTATGTACAGATATTAGCACCCTTTGCATCCATTTCTTCAAGTAAGTATCATACCTTCAAAGTTTTATCCCAACTTCCTGTCATCACACAGCTGTAATTTGGTGCTTTAATCCAATGGATAGTCTTAACAGGAGCATCGTGCTGAAGAAGAGACAGGACAAACACAGCTACAGTTACTAAAATAACAGTCCATTTTTCTTGCTTATGCTTTATTTTTATATGCATTTACACTTTTTATGCACTCTAAAAAAAGTGATTTGTTATTTTAATCAAGCAGTTAGGATAAGTGTTGTGGATTGTTTTCTTATTTTGGTGCTTAGCATTGTAAAAACACCTGCAGAGAAAAATAAATGGTTCCTGATGAAAAAAATTACTATCAAGTCACCCTACGGAGAAAGATGGTCACAGCAGAAATATGAATTTTGAACGGGGTTTTCTATTTGTTTATGAAGACATAATCCATCATGCTGGAAATCAAAACTTCCCAAAAAATAACAAACCGTATTAACTGGTGAATAAAAGGTCCTTTTGAGAACAGTTACAGCAGAAAGACTTATATTGGCCAAATCAATGAAGCTTTAAAATCATTGTTTTAAAATCTGATTTTTTTCACCTCAAATAGTAGTAATAATAACAGCAATCAGTATGCAGAAATAATAGTAATAGCAACAGCAATAAGCATGCAGCTGAACTCTCAGGCAAGGGGCATGAAAACATTGCACAGCCTCGTGCAGTCACTCAGCAGGTCTCCTCATATCTGCACACATCAATATCTAGTAATATAAAAGGCATCATACAAACATTTCATCTACTTTGGAAGCACTAAACATAACCTTAATTACCTTATAAATAAAGATTATCTAATAAAAGTGAAAAGAAAAAAAAAGCCCAAAAATCAAACCACAAGAAAACACACTAAACAGTCTGGGGTTTGCTTACCTGTGCAATCTGAATAGCCTGATTACTGTTGAGATCCCACATTTTGGCAGTTTTATCACAAGAAGCTGTAAATACTTTACTCCCATCCTATAAACAATTAAAAATCCAATTAACTAATATGTACTATCTATTAGAAACTGTTCGTCTTGTTCATTTCTAGTAATATTAACAGTATAGTGATAAAAAGGACAGTTTTGTATATGGACTACAGTACAAAGAAGAACTACAAAAGTTATAATTTGTTTGCAATTCTCTATCAGGGTTGTGCATTTAAGTGATGCCACCATAAACTTCTAGGAAAAAAAATACATTTTTATGTACTTACCAATACCTTTTTACCAACAACAAATCCAAATTCTATGTCAAAAATAACCCTTGTGTGTTCACACTTTGTTTAAATACACTGAAAAATGTTTCTTAGTTAGAAATTTTTTTAAAAAAGGAGGAAAAAAACCCACAGTAGTAAGTTTTACCACTGCCTTTTTTTCCCTTGTACTTTGAATTATGCAAAAATTTAGTACTGATAAAAGTCCTTAAACATTTTGCTAGTAAAAGGACAACTAGGTAATGCATGGACAGAGAATGTACACTTGCTGTAAAAACACTTCTGCAGAATCTCCTGGGCTTGCTAAAACTTTTGGGAAAAAAAATCACATATTGAAAAATACAAACAACATATCATAGAAACTCAGTTTAAAATACAGTTCTGTTTTAGATTCAAGGTCCTTATCTCAAGTTTTTTTCTAAGCTTACTTTAAAACCCAAAGAGGAATCTGTATTATTCCTCACCTAGTTTTAAATACATTCTTACCTTTAAACAGACTTTCACCCTTCCTCTCTGGCCATGTTGGCCTCTTCTATTAAGGCCTACTTAGCACAACAGCTAGCACAGAGATACAAGCAGCAGCCCATAAAACAGTCATGGGATGCATCTACATTTGGTACTACAGTGTGACTGGAAACCACGTGCTGATTTGTTTAAGCTTCTGGAAGAAAAGGGTTTATTTCTTTTATATGAAAACATACATCACTCCAGCACCCATCCAGCACAGGCCCTGTGTGCATCTGCTGAGCCTTCGGAATCGTCTGTCCATTATCCTGAACCTCCCAGCAGCGAACCTACAACAAGAGACACACACCCACAGATATTAACATATTAATATGAAAAACTAAACGATTCTAATCTTACTCTAACGAACTGATCAACGATTCTAAACATCAAACTATCTACAAAACTAATGAAATCTCATTTCCTGTGTTCCCTTCATCCACCCAACTTCACACCCTCGACCCAAGCACAACTTCAGCTCTCCCTAAAGAAGTGCTTCACAATCACGTAAGACCTGCAGAAGTCCTAAGTGCCAGTTGGAAGTGTCTGCACGTGTCTCAGCGGTGCCTGTGCAGCTCCCTGGCCAGCACCGCAAGCGCCAAGGCTGAGCTGGTCTCCCCCTCCCTGGTTCTATCGATCGGGATCTTGTGCTTCTATCCAACAGAAATTTCAACAAGGCTGGTGGGCATTAACCCTTTTGAGACTACGCTGTCAAACTAGCAAAGATTCAGCAGGGGCTCCTCCACTAGAAACCACGTGCAGCACTGTGTTGGTCCAAACCTCCCCAAAAACAAAGCTAAAGCCAGACCAGTGGAAAAAACGAAGTAAGAAATATCTAACAGAAAAACCTGTTGATTGTGTCTCCCGAAATGGAGTCTAAGAAACACTGCAAAGGAATGACTATTCTGAAGACTGTAACCAAAAGCAAAAGTAGCTCAAGCAATTTTTACTTTTCTCAGAAAAAGTACCTCAAGCCACGTCAAGCTTCTTAATGCCTAGGCATTAAAAGACAAAATTGTGCAATAATGCAAAGAGAAGGATTTGCAGGCAGCCTGGTGCAAGTTTTTAGGATCCCTCTTGGCAGTTCTGGCACCACCACTTCCACCTGATCCTGCTGTGGGTCTCACAGCGAGTACTTACATCATTGGCCCAGGATCCCGCAATGAGGAAGTTACCAGGCAACGTGGGTGGGCTAAAAGCCAGGCACGATATGCTGTCATCAGGCGGAGACGTCACTTCGATGTCCTGCGAGGAGCAGCAGATGAAGCCGGGT
This sequence comes from Crypturellus tataupa, assembly GCA_034781795.1. Lineage (NCBI taxonomy): Eukaryota > Metazoa > Chordata > Aves > Tinamiformes > Tinamidae > Crypturellus > Crypturellus tataupa. Next base: position 3,430,344 of record JAWLRI010000180.1, on the reverse strand, counting down.
TAGGCACCCTGCATGCCCCGCCGTTACTGCCCCCTGCACCAGGCGCAGGCCGCGAGGAGCCGCGGGAGGCGGCGGGGCAGGCGCCAGGCCCCGGGCAGGGCACCCACCTTCATGGGGTTGTGGTTGTCTGCGGTGGTGCTGCCGAACATGCTGGTGCCTCCCGTCCCGAAGCCCGAGGTCGACCCGAACAGACTCATCTTGGCTCTGCAAAACGCAGAAAGGCTCCTGAGCGCCCGCGGGCCCCTCCGTCCCCGAGCCCGGCGGCCGCGTCCACCCGCGGGCTGGGCACCCGCCCGCCCTCGGGGCTCTGCCCCGACACCCGCCTCGGCGCC
>JAWLRI010000180.1:3407394-3429912 GCA_034781795.1 Crypturellus tataupa | reverse complement strand
CCGGGGCTCCCCCCCCCCCCCCCCCCCCCATGGCCAGCCCCCTTTCCCGCCCTGCCTGACTGAGCGGGGTGGCAGCCAGCGGGTCCTTCAACCTGTCCTTGACGCTGCCACCGTGAGCAGCTGCACAAGCGCAAGCTCAGTTACGTCCCGATCCTTGGGGATCACCGGGATAAATGCGGCCAGCCTGGCTAGAAAGTGGCCAAACGCCTCCTTGCTTTGCTTGCTCTGAGGGATTTTTTCATCTTTTAATGGCTGGTGCCTTTTCCAGGCCATTCTCGGTGCCTGGGACAAAAGGGGGAAATAGGTTGAAACGGGTGAAAGCTGCAGTGCAAAGCCACAAGTTGAAAAATGAGCTTCCTGCAATGAGATTAAATATTTAACACAATTTTGATAATTTGCCTTCAGTATTTGGAAGATTTAGCATACACTTGGTCATGTTTTCTATTTTTTCCTCAACAGGCTGTTAAAATCTTGTGCTATGAGCAAACTCAAACCTCCAAGAGCCATGAATCACTGGATTCCAAAAAGGGTTAGATTTAAGGAAAAAAAGTGCTGAATATTGCAAGCCCCATGACAGAATCAGGACATTCATGACTCATTCGGTATCATCAGCCAGAAAGCATCACTTTGAGATGGATGATGCACAGCTACAGATAAGCCGATAGTGAATTTTTGACTAAATTCATGTGACTAACATTTTGGCGTGCTTCACACTTGTTTTTTTTAGGCTTACCTTTTCCTACAGCTTTTCTGAAGGTCTCAAGAGCAGCACCCTATGGCCAATGTCTACTTTGTGAGTGAAGCGGCCCCCCGAGAGCCCCATGGTGAGCCAACGAGCAGATCTCTCTTGCTCCAGTTGTTGGGTAGCGAGACCAGCACTCATTTGAGGGGCAGCTCGTTGGGGAAAACAGCAGAGTCTAAGAATTTATACTGGTCTCACATTCACAGTTATGATACACTGAAAATTTTGTATTTTCAACTCCTAAGTAAATCATAGTAAAAGACTGTCTAAAAGTAATCATTTTGTCAGCAAGTCACTTGAGAGATCAGTATCTTAAAGACTTGCCATTGCTAGAGAAATTTTAAAACTTTTAAATTAATTTTATTTAATATAATTTAACTAACACAAGTCCACTGTTGATAACATTATTTTTTATGTACAGCAGGCAGTAATATTGCAAGCTGTATCTCACTGGCACCCAACAGCATTTCTAATGCTGCGATGCATAGGCTTGTTGTTGGCAATGTTAGATACTAGTGCTAGAAAGGTGGAGGCAGTTTTTTTTTCCCCTGCTGTTGCATTAGCCACTACTAGTAAATGTTTTTTCTTTGGTACTTGCAAGAGGAAGCAGTCCAAATCCAGCCTGGGTAGGTAATTAAAAAAATCATGCACTGATTTATTCAAGGACAGCCTAAGGCTATGATGATATGAACACAAGGTGCTTCAATTAACAGAGGCAAGGGAAAGAAAGGAGAATTAATAAACTGAAATTTTCAGACCTTTCATCTTCAGTCTTTGGCCTTTAGGTACCTTGAGATCACTCCGGAAATACTTACGTGAAAACGCTGTAGCTCTTTCCAACAATTCAACATCAAAAATCAACAGATTTTTCTTTGATATGCAACTGACAAAATTATATCATGCCCCTAGCAACAGATCGCAAGTAAAACTATAAATATCAACTTGTTGCAAGTTATTTTAATGACTTGTTTCTTCATCATAGCAGCAAACAGCAACTAGAAAAAGCATGACCCAAATGCCTAATGCTTCTTCCGGAGTTAGTTGAGATTGAAAAACAAGCATCAACAACAAAAATTTCCATGCTTCAATCTTAACATTACACATATACAGGTAAATATATGGGTGTGTATATACAAAACACATAAGCTAGTATCACCAATACAAACAGTAGCTGAACTACAATCTGTAAATGAATTAGTAGGTCATGGTGTGAAATCCTCTCTTTCTTCCCTTCCCCCTGGTAAACCCTGCGTGATAAGAAAGATTAATATCAATTGCAAATATTCACAGTATATTTTATGAATATTGGATGCAAAATTATTAGGAAAACAAATGATGAGCCATTATGAGATGCTGGTGAAAAATGCCCTGTAAGTGATGCAGTTACCTCTGCATTTGTCTTGCTAATGCAAAGTTGTGCAGTAGAGGGCACCACACAGGGCAGACAAAAGAAAAAGATAAGTGCTTTGAAGATAGGAAGTTTCACACTCTGATTTTACTAATTCCTAATAAAACTGCATATGACAGATAACAAAACACTTTCAGATCTGTTTGTTTCAAGAAAAGGCCTGATGCCCAAGAGTTCCCTTAAAATTGCTTCCTATTACAAACTTATTCTCCTATCAGGATATCAACTTTTGAAGGTAGAGTGTTTGTTATAAAATATAACGTCTGATGCTGAATTCAAAGTCAGTTCTGCAACTGCTGAAGAAGAGACTGCCTTGATCTCTGTTCTTATCATCACACGTTTTATAATAAAAGTGCTACAGAAAACAAAACTACATTTATCTTAGTGCCAAGATTTTAAACTGCATCAAATGGAGCATTCAGGACATAAAAGCTTGTGTCTACATTTTCCTTTTCTTTGTTACACACCTTATAAAACAGGAAAAAAAATCTTCTGCTATGTAATTATTCTCGTACATTAACTTTTCACGATTGCCCTGCTAAGTATTTCTCTCCAAACAACCTGTCAGTAATTCTTTTAATAACCTCATAGGCATAACGGTAGACCTATTTCCAATTAATGTCAAACAGAAACACCTGCAAGATATTTATTTATTTATTTATTTTAGAAGGAGCCAAGTCACTATGAGAGAAGAATATTTTGTTATCATCTCTTTTCCTTGTCTTTTATCTGTCAGCTAGAACTGAAGTCCAAAAAAAAAAAAAAAAATAAAAAAGAACAGCCTTCATATAACGTCCGTCACAGTCATGTTCAGGTCCTAAACTGTTCTCACATCAAGTTATGACATTCTTGAAGCCTGATTCTCCCTCTGTAGCCCCAGATACTGTAGCAACTTCTCCTACTAGCAGCAGTTTACTAACAAGCACTCTAGGTACATACCCTACATATAATAACAAAATCAGTTGCAGCAGCTCTAATGCTTGGAAAAGTTTAAAGAAAATCCCAAGATGAATTTAGAGTGGAAAGTGGGGAATTCTGCTACTCTTATTATTCTTTGAGAATGTTGTGAGTGGTGACTGTCTTGGTGTTTAGCATACAGTTCTCTCGCATGTAAATAATAAAAATGATAGTCTTTATTATGGACAAAGGGTTAAACTCATTCTCTGTTGTCTATTTACATGGATATTACTATTTTCCATTGCTAGGAAAGGGGAATATAATATAAAAATACAATAAATAATAAAAACCTCTCCAATCTGAATAGCTACAAGACTATGAATGATTTGCAGCCAGTTCTGTCCACTGGCTTTGGCAACTCCTACAGGTCACCTGCTCTTATTGTCTGTACAGAAAAAACTCATGCTGGACTTCAGACGTTTATTAACTATTTAATCATGCCTGGGGAAACTGAAGTAAAGGATGATGTACGAGTCTGTTCCAACACTGTTCTGACAGTCACTGTTCTCACATTTTATGGCTGCGAGCTATAAAATATGCATAGGGTAGGGCACTTGATAAAGGCTTCCACTTTATTTTTAGAAACCTAGATTAAAATCAGCTTCATTTTAATTTTAAAGATTTTAATTAAATTACTAATGTTAATTGGTCCACACCACAAAAAGTGCCAGGGGCACTCAGGTATAATATTGGAAAAATGATAGCTTTGTTTTTGAGGGTCCTCAATAAAAAGATGTCTTGATTTGCCATTTACTTTAAAAAAAAATGGGAAGCAAAGACAAAACCCCTTATTCAAATATGAACACAAAATCTACCCAAAACATGTCTTACGGAGCTCCTTTAGTAGCAGCTCTGCATGCAGCAAACTGGTTAACCAGCCTTCTGTGAAGGCTCTTGTGCCTGCACCTCCAGGATGCATTTCTAGTTCCTTCAGCCTTCTTGGGAAGTCCTTGTGCACATCGGTCAATCCTCTTTTCTCCATATTTTGAGTAAACTTGAGTGAGTCAGATGAGTTACAGCAGTGGCATCTACCTTCTGTGTTTGCGCATGGGGAAGGAGTGATGTTTTGCTCTGCTGTTGGTGATGAAAACTACTAGACGGCAATTCTGGCTTTAGGGAATCTTCTTCCAAGCAACTTTGTCTCCTGTTTTAGGACTGGTCTCTAGCAGGGGCTGTGCCAGAAAAGCCCTGAGGACAAGCTGCAGCTCAGAGCTACAAGAAGGTGTTAATCGTTTCATTAATAAAACTAGACTCTGAGCACATTAAAACAAAATTTCTCCCTGGCATATACCCTGGATCCCAAAAGTGCTTTCCTACATAAATAAATGTATGAACTCTATGCATATCTAAACACACTGCAAAACGGCAAAATTCTGGTCCAGACAGGGAAGTTTCCATCTTCAGGTAACTGATTAAGATCCTTTCTTGAGTTTATTATCATAAGATATATTATAATTTACAGCAACCAGTTAGATTCTATAAATACCTCTGCATCTTCAAAGCTATGTTCATTACAGGATGAACTAAATCATCAGCTGAACTAAAACATTAAAATAGATCTAAATAAGTCAGTGTAAAAAATATTAATGACATTATTGTAGTTTCTGACTGCTAGATCTCATATCTCAGTAATCAGGTCTTATGATAACATTATGCAAGAAAGAAATATATAATAATTCTATACCTTACAGAAAACAAACAGTCCCCCCAAACAGTCTTCTTTTAGTGTTAGCTCATTAGAGGTATGTGTACACATTTTGAGTTTGGGAAAATAACACACACATACAGCATAGGTAGCAGTGTTGACTGATTTTGAAAAGCAGAATTGTAGTCACGATTACCAAACAGTCCCAAATTAACACGCTGTAAAACAGAAATGCAGAAAAAAATATAAGACAGATAGAAGTGGAACTGCAATTAGAAAGTATGCTACAATAAATAGCCATATGCTGTGAGCAGCATCTCTTCTAGGTATGTGCCTTAGCTCTACAATAAAAAAAATAAATAAAATCAAGCTTTCTCTAGGAACTAAACTAAAATTTCTTTTTCAGCCATTCAATAAAGTTTGATGCTTCAGCAGCCGGCACGGTAACATGCTCATCAACCAATCCAGATGGCTCTTTAGTGCGAAGAGCGGGATGAGATCACATCCTCAGCAACATTATAGCCCGCTACGAAGCGAAGGGGGAGAGCCAGTTCCTAACTCCCATTTTAACGACCGAGTGCCTCATATTAGTGATGTAATGTAAGCAAATAATTGCTGTTGCTATTACACTATATTGGCTCTTCTCTCTTAAGATTCAAGCAGAAGAGAACTGAGTAAATTGAATTTCTAGATGTTTCAGCCATGCATGATGGCTAACAAGAAAATCTTCACTTTTGCTTTAATATAATTAAAAAAAAAAATCTACTAAAAGTAGTTAATTCCAGTAAAGCATATTTATTCAAGAGAGACCACCCTTGCTGACACAGAAATTTACTTCTAGAAAACTGGTTCCCCAAACAAGTTATATCATGTCACATAAGGAGAATACTATAAAAACATAATGTTACTTTTGGATACATTCTTTTAGCATCTTATTACTAGAGTTTAATAAGATAAAATAAATATGAATATATAATTAGCAAATAAGACTGAGAAAAGCAAAAAATAAAACAATTAGTTTCTGCAGGGAAATAAATGCTCAGATTCAAATACACATAATAACAATGATGATTTGAATATTTAATAAGGGGAAGGAAATTACACCACACAAGTTGTCTGCAAGGATCCAAATCTCTATAAATTTGTGCATGTATTTGTATTACTGATGCTCTATTGAAATATAGGCCTGGAGTATGGAAGTAACCCTGCCTGGCCCAAGACGTCCAGATGTTTTCTGGGAAACGTGGGTCTGCTCATGGGAGCTGATGGGAATCAGATCGTCTCCTCACGCAGAGAGAATGAATTGGCCGCAATAACAATTCTGTACAGTCCCCCTGGGGAGAAAGCGGCGGTGGCAGAAGGATTCCCTGCAAGTCCTGGGAAAAGGGAAATGCGGTTTCTTTCTGGTGCAGCAGCCCATTACAAAATTATTACCTCAATGTCACTGTTAAACTGGAAAGAACCAAATGAGCGAATAGCAGAATGAAAATGATAAATAGAGGTTTGAAAGCCAGACCAGACATCTCTCAGGCTACTATTTGGAAGACAAACTAAAACAGGAGAAAACAGCTGAACAAACAGACAGAATTACATAAGAAAATATTGATTATCCTTTTTTGCACCCCCCCCCCCACCTTGAAACATTTTGGAAAACTAGGAGATAACCTGCCAACTCCAACAGATGACAGAAAGAAAGGTTTTAAAAACACTCTGTGCCCATCTTTGATTTCTGCAGCATGGATCTCCTGGGAACATTTCACACACATATTGTACTGACTGTCCTCATGGCGAGGGAAAAACAAGACAGCACAAGTCAAAAGGGTCATTGAACTCAGATGATATTAGTCAAAAATTTTGTATAATTTGAAAAAAAAATACATTATGCCCAAACCCAATACTTGTGGAGGCCAAAATAGATGGAATAGCACACGCTACTCTTAGTATAAAATTTCTCATTTCATAAATCGCCTCTCTCATAAGATAAATTCTTGCAGAATACATAGTCATAAAGCTTATTCATGCTAATTTTCAATTATCATGAGGTAACAAAACAGATTCTTGGTCTTTCCCATTGCTCCATTTCATTCAGCATTTGGCTGGAGACAATTTAAACAGAGAGAACTTTTACTTTCAAATGATACATTTGTTTCAGTGTTTTATATGTCACAGTTATTAAGTTATTAACATTAATATGTTAAGGAACATACTGGAGTCAGACCTGTTAATACATAGGAATAAAAATATTTTAAGCTCTTGAGAAATGATTATCAATAACTGCTTAAAGTTTTGATAGTTACAAAATCTGAAAATGCAGTTGATATTTGAGAAACATTTTTGTGCAGTTCAAACGGATTTTTTTTTTGTAGTTAAAAATAGTAGTTTTGCCAGCTGTCTTTCTAGGTAAGATTCTGGCTTATAAATATACTGAGGCAGTGTGGTGTTATTACTACATGTAAGAAGTCATCCTTGAGCTCCATTCATTACCCACAGGATGAGCAGGGCCATATCTGTACTGACTCAAGACTCACTGTTTACACTCCCCAGGGTACCGCTGCAGGAGTTATTCTGCTATGAAAAAAAAATGTGACATATTATCCTTTTTTTGCAGCCATGCTCCTTATACATGTGGTCAGAGAAAACAGGACTCTCAGTAACTGCAGCATCCTGTGCTGAATTCAATTTCATTAAAGCAAAGTACAGCGGGAAAGCTTGGATTGCGAATAGGTGATGCAGGACAACCTAAAGAGGACAGTAAAGAAGAGGTCAGCTCTTTTTGTGTTGGTTTTCACTGGTATTAGGAGAAGGACATCAACAACAAACACTTTTCACGTTACTTGAAAAAAAAAGTAACAACAGAAAACAGTCACTACAAAAACAACCACCCCTCTGGATTAATTATTACTGAAGAACCTAACAGAAAATCAGAAATTGCCATTCTGTAACTTCCTGCTCTTTCAAATATCTCCTGTGCTTCAATATTACATGTACTTTATTGTACACAGTTTTATATATGTATATATACGTGCATTTATATAATATTAGCTGTGTTATTATTTAAAACTCTTCAAAAGCAATTATTAGGCAACAGAATGCTATTTTCAGTGAGAATTTTGTAGAAGTGCAAAACAGAAGTATTTCATTTGAAATATAATATTGACTATCATCTCCTTAAGTTAAAAAAATAAGCTTTCTTAATTCACTACATTGTTTGTTCATCCTTAGCTCTCTTTGTCCAAAAGGATAAAGAAAAAAAAAAGAAAGAAAGAAAGAAAAAAAGAGTTATTCAAATGAAACTGAAGAAAAAAATTGGTCCAAATATACTAATATGTATTTGTGATATAGGAGAATACATTTATGTAGAATATACTAATTAATCTGTCTAGATTACTCAAGTAACTGGTACAAGTTATTTCTTGTGCTTATTACACTCTCAATTTATTTCATCCTTGCAATATTCATCTACTTATCTCTTTAGAACACTGTATTGAAACAAGCAGACTGCAGTTCAGGGTTAAAAATCTGACTATTTAAACTGCATGTATTCTATTTACGGCTCTAACACAGAGAAATTACTGTTTTTTTAGAAGATTTTTAGGATGTATCCCAGTGCTTCCCCTCATGTCTATGACCACAGACTTTCTAGTCTGCGAGTCAAAGGCACAGCGCAGAAAACTGGCAAAAAGCAAAGGCAGGCACAAGGAGATGGGGACGCAGCGCTCAGGACATCTGCAGGATTATCCCCAGGGCAGAGAGCAGGACAGCGAGAGAGGAGTGGGAATCACTAGATGATGAGGGCAGCAGAGTCTTTCAGATGACAATTCCATCCAAGACCTTCTACCTTCTTTGGGGTGATGTATGGATCCACAGGCGGGATTTCAGTCTTTGGAGCCGGTCTGGAAGTCAGACACTACCCTCCACCCTTCCTTTCCCCTACATGGGTCATCTTTGCAATGAAATTGAAAAAAAAAAAAAAAGAAAAAAAAAAGAATTCTTAATATTTAGGCAGACATCGCCGGGTTTTTACCTCCCTTACGCTCCCCGCGGTCTTGATCTCAGCGGCTGGGACTCTGCTCCAAGGAAATTCAAAGCACAGAGGTGCCGTTAGGACCTGTACCATCTTTTCATTGCTTCCTACTGGAGGGAATTCTTGCCCTAGCTTGAAAAAGAACTCGTGCGCAATGCAGACAAAATAGATTATGGAGAATTTGATCTATGTGTAAGTGTCTCCAGATACTTGATCAATGGGGAAGCCGTGGAACAGGTTTGTGCAGCCTACTGGCCGATGACCTCTTCTGATAAAGTCTGACTGGGCTATAGAAGTCATTCAATATCCATTCTGCAGCAGTTTCTCATAGCCAGCTAGCTACATGGAGCGCAAATTCCTGATTTTATTAGACTTTAACTTCCCACCCTTGTACAGGTTACCGCATTAGAGCCGAAGAACATAATCTGAAAAGAATGTTGAAGTTGCATCTATATCTTAGGGAAAAAATATATATATTATGCATCCAGATTGGGATGGGGAAGAAGAGAATCTGTAGGAAGTATTGGCTAGGAGTCTTACTATATGCACAGACATGAAATCTTGGCTGCCCACTGTATGAGCTAAAATGTTGGAGCAGTAACAGTGCTCCAGAAAAGACTGAACCCTGGGGCTTACTGCAAGGCAACGATGGATTTAATTAGCAGGGTGTGTCTACAGGGAGATTCTTCTCAGGACATGCCCACACTTGAAACTCCATGTGGGTTTTGTGCACCTCGCTTAAATGATTTGCAAAAAACATTGTGTGATCAATGCACACACAATGCACCACAATACTCTCTTGTCCTTATTATTTTTCTATCACTGCTGTTCTTCAGGCAATAAGGACATAACGCCTTTTTTTTTTTTAAGCATATGCCTTGTTCAAACTCCTTTGGAATTTTTTGTCATTTCCCACAAGTTTGGCTGTGAATCACTTTGCACGTTTTCAATTACGAATTAGCACAGGATAAAAACTAGATTAGTCCGCAGTTGAAACAGAAATATCAGTGAAAATGCTAATGCCATATTTGATATCTGATTAACAGACTACGTTAAATACTGCATTTCCATCTGAGACAGAAGTTTTTTTCAATCAATAAATCCATGCGGTCTCAGAGAACAGATTTAATTTTGCATAACCAGAGCTTTGTTTCAAGAAAAATCTGTATTAAGAGATTCAGGCTCTTAATTTAAAAGATTTAGTGCATCTGTGTCCCACTTTGTGGTTTTATTTGTTCTTTAGTTTGCAGGAGCTCATAGTAGGAAATAATTCAACCAAAATGCCAAGAGGTTTCTGTGCAGACCAGAACCAGCCTTCCTTGAGCTATGTTACCAGCTGAGGCTCTTAAAGACCTCAGAAGATCCCTGAGCATTTACGTGTTAGTCGCTACGTCTGTAAAACGGAAATACAGCACTTCATTAAACTCACATATACTGCTGCTAATATTAGGTAATATCAACAGAATGTGTAGTCGGTAAACGCACTACTAGTATTACGAACGTAACAAAATCAAAAAAAGCTGGATAAGATTTCATGGTTAGGAAATACCGTAATAACAAGAGAGTTTTCCGCGTTTATTTACCTCTTGACAAAAGATGAGGAAATTATTAGTAAATGCATTAAACTATACTACAGGAGAAAGAAAACTGCCATCTTTATATTCTGCCAAAAAGAGGAAAATGCCTTTGAGATTTACAAGGCACAAAAAATGTTTGTGTATTGAGAGTGACCGAGTATCAAGCTTGTGTCCCAGGCGGGAATTTCGTTTGCAAGAGAATCGCAGGGATCGTTCTACGGAGAGTGCATGAGCCTGCAGATCCCCTGCCTTCCCCAGGGACTCTTGCTGCTTCGCTTACTCCTTCTGGCTGCGAGGGCTGGAAAATGTTCACAGCAGAGCACCAGGATCAGGCTTCCCTCTCACCTTTTGTTGCAGAAAGAGAAGAGAGTTTGATCGAGACCTCTAAAAACACTTCAGGCTAAACTCGCCCAGAAACAAACCCATACAACCACAAAACATGTGCCCATAAAAAGTCATCTTCCCGTCTCCTGGAATCAAGAATATTTCAAGCTCTTGTTTACAACTAAATATATCCAAATACCTTTATGACCTAATATGGATGACACTGAAACTATCACTCCCAATGACTTCAACTAGTGGTCTGATCTTGGCTTGCCTTGAAAAACCAAAGCACGAAACTACCACCCACACACACAGAGGCATATGCACATACACATATTTCATCCAACCACTACCAGTTGCAGGTCATGCTGATTAACACTTTTCACATAAACACACTTATTCTTTTTTGAAATGTTAATGCCTGCTTAGTGCAAGGTGAAAGTCTATCCAAAATAGAATCCCTTAAGAGTGTTGATTAAACAGGACAATAATAATCCACCCGTGATTTATAGTGAGGTGGATTACTAGACCATAGTGGTTGGTCTGATAGGCATTTATTGCCTACTTAACCATTTAAGTATAACAAAAAAAATCATTGTGGTACAAAAGGTGATGAATGTTTCTGCTAAAACAGTCCATTAAGATGATTCATTAACATTACAAAGAAGTCTGCAGCCTGTGTGCCACTTGGAGCCTGTAAAAGTCTGGGAAAGTGAGAGGCATTACCATAGGAAATGCTTTATGCTAAATGTGTGCTGATAGAATCTAAAGTCCACTTTCTGGAGATAACATCACTTTTTACATTTTGCACTACAAGGTCTAAGGAGGCTTTGTACTCTTTGCTTCTACAGCCAGAGAATGCATCTTCCTAGCAGAGAAGCGCAGGAGGAGAGGAGTAATAAAAGTTGCAATGCTCTGGCATACATTTGAGGCTCTCATACCTCCCTTTGAACTGATGTTACTGGAATGTTGACTTGCTGGTTACGCCACTGGGGAATAAATGACACGGTGCTCCTAAGTTATGGTCACAACAGCTACGATTTTATTAAATGCACAGTAAATAAAGCTGGAATAACGATCTTTTCAGGTCAAATACCAGCAGATTCATGCTGCAAAGCAGCAAGGAGGTAGAGTACCTACAAGTGATGCATGGTGTTGTACAGGCTTAAAGTACAATTCAAATGCATCCAAATACCAAAATTAACACCTCTGCGCTTTCCTAAAAAGGTGTTCCCTGAAAGGTGGAACTAATGGAGCCTGATTCCTTAAGGATTTAGATCACTTCTCTTACACCTCCCTATTCAAATAGCCCCAGCTCTCCGGGCACCCTCTCCAACAGCCAGGCTGCAGTTCCTCCAGGCTCTTTCTCCTTGCAGACTCCCCCACATCAACAACATTCAGCATCTCTTGCTCTGAGCTCTACTCCCCCATGCCCTGACATCTTGTCCCCTGTCATCTCCACAACTTTTGAGATTTAGTCAGTTGACTGAAGCATTGCATTCGCCGAGGAATATTGCAGAGCTTTGTGCAAATCCAATGGATAGTTTGTTGTTACACAGTGAGCAATTGCTGAATTTTCTCCTTGATGGCAGCATGGACAAGGATTCCTTCCTCTATTGAGGTGCTAATTCTTGAAAAACCGGTAAGGATGCAATATTGCCGAAATGTCTATGAAAACTGTGACAAATGCAGTCAGCATATTGAAAACTGGGTCAGACAAATAGCACAATTGTGCAAGTAGTTTCCCTAGGGAACCAGGCTAAAAGGTATGATAGGATCTCCCTTGACCAGAAGTTGGTAGAGACTTGTCTATTTATTCCATCTAAACTGGAGCATCATTTAGCACTTCCTAAATTACAGGAAAGAGTGTCCAGCACCTGCTCAGAGCTACCTGTGTGAGTTCAAAACAAGCTAGACAGGGTATTAGGGGCAGAATGAGAACCTCTCATCAGAGCTAATGAATTCTGCTTCTCAGCAGGTAATTAGCCTGTTTTATTTCTCAGTAGGCTAATTAGCACAGCTACACTATATCCTGCGCTGGAGATAGCTTACCTGGTTTTGCTGTGTCTGCAAAGCTGTCGTTTTGAGCAGGAGACACTTCATTTTTATCAAAGGTAAAGAATGCAGCATTACAGATCCTGAACCTGCACAGGGGAGCAGAAGGGAGTTGAGCCACATACGGTATCAAAAAAAGCTCACCCAGCTTTGCCCAATGCAATTTAGCTGTCCAGGGAAGCAGGCAAACCACATTTAATATCTGATGCAAAATACATTTCCCTTTTGTTCTTCTGGGGCAGCAAGGCACTGACCGCACACATAACCTGTAATAACGCTTTATTACAAGGCACGCTGGAACGGGCTGGCTTCATCCGCAGGAAGGGGACAACTGGTGTCAGAGCCATTTACCCTGTAATCAGCTTCCCAATACGCAGTTGCACAAATGAAAACTTCCTTGAAAACCAGGAATGCTGAGAACTGCCCTGAGCGTGGAGGCTCGGGGAGCGCGGGCTGCTGTGACGCTCTCTGCACCGCGAGGAGCGCCCGCAGGCCGCCCCGGGGCTCCTCCACGGCTCCGCTCTTAGTAACACCCAAGGGTCCCCAGGGCAGCGCGGTGGCTATGGGATCTGGCCACGGCATGAACGGACAGCAGGAAAGAAGGAAGGAAAGAAGTAAGGAATACAACACAGTGGGAGGCTGGCAGGAGCATGGAAGAACAGAAACTGAACGCAAGTGTCCAGCACAAGACACTGAAACGAGGATGAGCACAAAAGGATGCAATTGTGAGATCCATGGTCATGGGGATAAAAAAAGAGGAGTTAAATTATTAGTTTCCCCTCCGCTACAGGTGAATTTAACAGTGGTATTTCAGTATTAGCTGACGGACAGTCATCAGCAGCTTTATGTCTTTTGCTCTCTATACTTCTTACAAAGCTTCTACAAGCTCGCACATAGACATGGTATGATCTCACACCATTTTTCACTTATTTTATTCTCTCCCAAACCACAGAAAATACCCAGTTGAACGATAACTCCTTATCCAAATACAGAGATTTATTCTCTTGTACACTCTATTTATTTTAAAATTTAACTTTAAAATAAAAACGAATTAATTTTAAAATTAATCTCCCTAGGTCAATGAGGGACTGACTGACCAAACAGCCTGGCGACTACATCTCTGATGAGGTACTCCAAGCTTTCTTAATACTCTTCAGAGCCCAAATCCAGTTTGACAAAAATAACACTGAAAACATCATGTCAAATATCTGCTCCAAATATCATGGAACTCTATTTGGATTTAGCCCAAGTAAATACCCTAGCCACTGGATTTTGGCTATTCTGAGATGTCTCATTCTTTCTATTCATGTTCTGTTTAAAAAAAAAAAAAAAAAAATCATTCTTCAACAAATCTAAAACAAATGTCAGAACCATTGATTTTGGTTTTTTATATACTAGTTTTTGTTTGTTTCTAGACAACCCTAACTCTCAGTGCGCCACCCTTAACTCTTAAGTTCATTCCCTCTCCCCCCCTTATAACTTTGCCCAAGCTTCGAGCCTTTAAAAGAGTGAGGGACATTTAGAGCTTGCATGGGAAAAGTTAATTTGATTGTGCATTTTATATTGCCCTATATGACCGATTTTTAAGATGTGCTTCACAAGCCTTCAGAGCCCATGAACTGTTTTTACAGGGATCTGAAAAAGGTAAATAAGACAGATGGCTTGGACATGACATGAAAAATTGCCTGCCTCCAAAATCTACACATTAGAAAAAACAAAACAAAACTCTGCTTTATACCACTATACCTGTATTGATGCTCTTAATAAAAGATGGAGCAATAAATTTTTTTATGTACTGGAATAACATGATTAAAATATGAGAGAATCACAAGATCTCATTAGCGAATTTCTGTAACTCTGTCTCATCATGTGATATTGTGGTTTAAGACTACTCTGGCTCGAGAGATTCATCTATAACCAGATTCACTGCTGTCAAGAGGAAGCGGCTCCGCATCAGTCAGAGCTAATACAAACTGCATGTTATTCCATCTTCCTCATTATCCTAATGCTGTCACATGAAAACTAGAGAAAAAAAACATCTTGTAAACAATGGTGTCAAAGAGTTCTCCATGCTCAACAGTTATAACGTCTTTCATTTGGCCCCTGAACACGAGAACAACAGTTACTAATCAAATCACTAAATAAAACAGGATTTTCATGGCACTAAGCAGTTAGAACTCCATCTGTTTGTTAGTTCTCAAAAATTAATTCCTACAAGATTCTATGGATGGATTTGGTAAACAAAGTATTTTTTCAGCTTACCTACCCAGATTTCTCAGCCAGAAAGTCTCTAAGCTAAAGACAGTAATTTTTAGTCAGGTATTTTTAAAACAGTTATCCTTTTTTTCCAGCCCTCCACAAAGGTTTTCAGTAAAAACTATCCACAAGTGCACATTTTTGATGAAAGATAGGACAACATTAATTTTGTCATGCTCTTGCACGACACAGTTACATTTAGTCCTAGAACTAGACCTAGAACACTCCATGCAGTGCTGACACGCATACAAGAGAAACAAGATGGCATTTACGGAATACATGAGCTCCTACTGCTGAAGCAATGTCTCACCACAGGGAAAAACAGCTGTTTTCCCAAAAAGCCAGGTCGAGCTACAGTTGTTCTTACTCAGAATTATCCTTCAACATAAACATAGTCTCTAACACAGCTTGAAGGAGGGAGCCGAGTTAGGCTCTTCTATACACACCAAATCTAGCAAATAGTAAACGTTCAGCTTCTCACTCTCGCCTCCAAGCCTAGAGCAATTCCACACAGCTCCACAAATTTCCCAGTCCCTTTCTCATCCCTGTTCCTCCCTTGCTCACCAGGAAAAACTTCTTTGGCAGTATCCTGCCATGGGACAGGAGCCTTTCACTCTCCTCTTACCCAAATTCTCAAAGACTCTTCCTTGTCCCAAGATAGACTCTGAAACTCCCCACTTCTTTTAGAGAGGTGGCCCCATATTTCATCAGCAAAAGCTGGGAACAGCTGAGTGCTTCCCACAGCTGGGAAAGTGCCCTCAGCCCAGCACGGGGCTCCAAGGTGTTCTGAGTCTTGTAGGAAGAATTTGTCTCCACAAATTAGCCTTACACAGAGTATGCGCTTTCCGCCTTAATGGATATTCTTTTCTCTTTTCCTTCTATGATCTCTTGTACATGTTTCTAAATGAAGCAGACAGCCCAAGCTCTATATAAGCTTGAAATATTCCTGATAAATCACAGTTTAGAACATAAACTCCAGCTTCTTTCAGAAGAAACTGGCAGTTCTACTTGCAAATGCACCCAGTGTAATTCCCAAACCATCCAAATTAAGGGCTTTTGCTGTCTGACCTATCATCGCTTCCTAATTACATACAATGAAGATGCTCTCTAAATAGGTTTTTGTTTTAATGGAAGATCTTCTGCTCTATTGTTCAGATGTATTCAGGACACAGAAATACAGACAGAACTAATCAGGAAGTGATTCATAATCTCCAAAGCCCTCAAGTGCATCAAGACACACAGTTTATGGTACAGTTTTCTATATGAAACAGCCTACAGAAAAGGAGTTTGGTCTTTGGTTGTTTGTCACCATAACTTCAGTTTCCCTAGAAGCTAAACAACAAAAACCTGCTAATTCTGCCACAGAGTTTTCTCCTGCCATTATAAGCACATGCTATCCCCAAAGAATATTTTCTATCCCCCCAAAAAATGCAAGGATCTTACTGGAATGTAAACATTTTCCCTTCTCTGGCCTTTGTGCTCCTATTTGCATGTGAGCTTAACAGGTAACTTATCTTCCCCTAATATGTTCAAGCATTTATATGGAATTCATAAGAATCTGTTTTATAGCCCCTTGATTTAAGTAAACAAACAACCAGTTTCCTTCTGTTCTTTTCCTGACAACCCAAATATTTAGAACTCTTTATAGGATGCTAATTGCGGAACTTCATGCTTTTAAATTATTAGTTTTGGGTGCCTTGAACAACAAAAACAACAGATTCTCTCTTGTGGTCAGACCACCAAAGCGGAGCGAAGTGCACTAACTCCCTGAGAGTTTCTGCCCCATGTTCTGCTCCGCTTGTCCTTTTGAAAGGGGACTCAATGAAGAGCCTTGTTGAGACCTCCGCTGGTGCCACTGTTTATAGAGGGGGTCATTAGGAACAGTTTAGTCAGAACAAAAGGGGTTTTGTTTCTATTGTCCCGCTTGCAGTTTCACGATGTCTTAACTGAAAAATTATCTTAATAGTCTAACAGTATATATTTGCCTATGGGGTTCAGACAACTGTAAAAAAGGACTTTGGATGACTGCTGAAAAGATGCAGTTTGAAAAGCAGATATATTGCACGCTGAGCCCTATTCAGTAAGCAAAAAGTTTGGGTTTTTTTTAACAATTTAAAAATTTAGCAGTCACAGTTTTGTTAGGGTAAACTATGGATTATTGCACTTGCAAATAAAGCATCCTGTGACATGCAATAAGCTATCCTAGCAGCAATACCCACTCCTATTTATGTCCACTGGTATAAATAAGCACATCTCTGCACGCTCAGATGGAGCTATGCCTGTTTACACCAGCAGAAGAAGCAGTCTCTTCGTATTATTTAAGAATCTCCTAGCGTTAAGCTTGTGATTAAGGATTCTCTGCTGCTCCAGCTCTGGGAGGTGGCTTCATGCAGCCATGTGCAAAGGGACAAATCTCCTCCCTGTGTCAGAGGGGCAGCTGGAAGGTCCCTCAAACCATGGGGAATGGGGGCCAAACCGAGGCCTCCGAGACACTCTGGAAGGGGCGTCTGTAGCTGGGGTTTTAGAAAACCAGGTGAATCTTCAGCTTTCATCTTCCGAGAGGTTCCGAAACACTCCCATACAGCATCAGGAACGTAAAGCAAGTTACTCTGGAGGCAGAACCCACGACAAAAATACTCACTCTGGATCTCTGTAACCCCACACAGCTCCCAGCTGGCAGCCCAGAACTTATTTCCAATGAGTGGCTTGAATGTGCACTCAAAATAAACTATTTCAATGATTGTTCCTATGGAAATGAAATATAAATAAAAGTAGAAGCTGGGGCTGCAGGAAGATAATGTTGGACCAAATTCTGCTTCTTGCTTATTTATATAGAGGAGTAAGATAAGCCTCAACAGGAGCGAAGCTGCGGGGTGCAGCTGTTGTGCATAACGCAGCTTTCCTCCAGACCCGTAAAATCCACAGAGTCTCCGAAGATCGCTGCGCTCCAGCACCACGAGTTTTATGATTCAGGGGCACGGTACATATGGTTCAGCATACACACCCCGATTTTCCATGCAGCCTCCCCTGCTAGGATTACTAATACTTGTGGCATGAGTAGTTTGTACAGCAGCTGTGCGCGGGTTATGCAAGCATTTATGTACACATTGGAATAAAAGCACAAAATAATGGTTCTTTTGAGGTATTACTCTGCACCTGCCTGAAGAGAGAAAGTAAAACTATCCAAATTTGTGTCATTTAATTTTCCAGGTCAGAATCGGTTACTATTGTTCACTTTGAAAACAATGGATAACTTTTATGTGCATTTCATACATAACAATGTAAAAAAAATATATGTTATCTTTATCTTCGGTGAAAGTAAAGAGCGGAGGACTAAAAAATTGTTCCAGAAGACACAAGTATAAGTTAATAAAAAGAATCCTGATAGTGGATTGGCAATAATGGTGTGTGAAAGGAAAGACTGCTGTTTATTTTAAGAAAACATTACGGCTAAGCAGACTTCCAGGGCCACAGCACGCCTTAAGTCTTCTCCTAACAACGTGACCTAAGGCTGCGTTCTCGGCATACTTTTTCACAAATATATGCCCCAAATTTCAGATGTTCAGATTACAACACTACCTGTGAAGACAAATACTGGGCTTATGCCAGTGCCTTAAAAAATCAAATGTATACAGAAAAAAATAATTTTGCAAAATTAAAACTCTATTTTGTTTGGGCTGCTTTGGTGATAGATGGACCTAGAAGTCATTTTGTGTTAAATAGTATTCGTATCTGTATTTCTATGCTACACAAACATGTTACTTAGATAAGATTAAAATATGCATATATTACTGACGTGTGCTGCTGTATGCATGCACACTCATGCCACCACACAATTATGTAAAAACATATATGGATAACATATGCATATATTCATACTGTATGTAAGGTATGTATAATACTGAATTTTGCCCAGTATAATACCATATACGTTTAAATGATATGAATTTGGTTCTAATGTCATCTGGAGTAAATAATAATATTTTAAAAAAATCTAGCTTTGTACATTAAGGCCTCAGCTTGGTTCACCTTGTGTATGTCTTGAACACTAGATTCAGCACTAGAGTCCCAATTCATAAAACCAAGGATGATTTATTATTTTTAGTTATTATTACCATCTCCAGAACTTACAGTATCATTTCATCCCTAGAAGCCCAACTTCCTGTCTATCTCTCCTCTGATCAGTAGCAATGAGAATCAATATTTCAGTTTTGTAACATAGTCAGCACAGCCCAACCAGCAGAGTCCAGTCCCGATCTGTTCAAATTCTTGGATTAGAGCTAATGTAACAGCTTATCCATAATGCGATTACATTTATGTAGCTGAGTCTGTTCGCAGTAATAATGCTGAAGAGATGAATAGGAACTTTAGATAAGGATAATCCAATATGAGGTAATAAATATGCAAGCTAATTATGCATTCTTATACAAATAATACTGCCATTATTTAGTTATATAAGGGTTTTGCATGTGCACAGCCCAGAAGGACAGTGAAAATCCCCCAAACACGTGCTCTTTTAGTATGGATATTTGGAAGAAGAAAAAAGTTGGCTATGAATTTGGAGGGGGAATTTGTTTGAGACAAATGAAAGAAAAAGCAAAGCAGAATGAAAAAAAGTTAAAAGTGGCAAAGAGGACATCAAAGCAGGAAGGCAAATAGTTTGGAACTGATTCAACAAAAAGGAGGAAAAAAATGTTTCATGTCTGATTTTTAAAAACAGTCATGAGATTGTAAGCAAAAGCTGAACTTTTTACTGCCCATGTGTTAAATCTGAATGCAAATGCCCCTTGTCTAATATAGGTCAACAATGATGGTAACAACACATACAAGTTAAGCAAGTGCACATACCTGCACATTTTGTATATTTCATGTTTAAAAATTACCCCTTATTTCCCAAATGCCTGCTTTCAAGCATACCGATTTCAACACAGACAAAAACAATGGTGGTAGTTGGTACAAAAATCAGATAAGTGCATACACGCAAAGCTCAAAGAGAATAAAAAATTGCTCAATGGGTAACGTGGCTCACACAGAATCTCAAGAAAAGCATTTCCACTGGGAGTTTGTTTTTATAGAAATTATCTTAAGTAGCAAGTGCCAACAAACAGGGATTACTTCATCACAAGCATTTCGTTTTCCTGCTCAAGAAGAGAAGGAGAGATCAGAGGAGCAGAGAGGAGTAGGAGGAAAAACTGGTTTCTTAACTGATGCGGGAAGGAGCAGGAAAAAGAGGATGATGACACGTGGGTGTCGACACTTCAGCACCCTGCGCGGGGCTGACCTTCCGGGAAGCAGGACCCTGCCTAGGCAGCATGCAGGAAAGGAGCTGCTTATATATATTTATTAAACAAACAAGCGGAAAAGACAATCCAGTTAGTTTGGAGGGTGTGTGACGTTCAAGTGCAGATCTGAGGATCTGAGGAGTGCGAGCAGCAGCATCCCTTACTGTATGCAGCAGAGTAAATGCAGCTCTTTGCTGTGTCCCAAAGCAGGCGGGAGTCCATAGCCACAAACCTGGCACCCAAAAAAAGATTCCCCTTTCTCATCTCACACGCACAGACATGTTTTTGGAACAGCGTGTTTGAAGAATACATGCAGGCAATACCTCTCTTGCCAACCACGATGCATTTATTTAACCCTGTACCTGTTACAACCACAAAAATGTTAAGGATGGAAGAACAGCACCACAGAAAATGCTGCTAGGACAGATTAAACTCCCTCAACTATTCCAGTGAAAGCACAGCACAGTTTCAGCGTTCTCCCATCTTGAAAGAAATCCTCTATTAAATCAGTAAGTATCTTAATCTTGGCCAAAACCAGACCGCTTAACCAAACAAAAATGAAATAGATTCAAACAAGAACCTTTTGAAAAAAAAAAAAAAAGTGGGAGTGTTTCAAGGTTTGCATTTCTTCTGTTTCTGCAATGACACCTACAGCTGCAACACTCGGGTACAAGTAATTCAGGCAGCTGGTGCCTCTGCTGCACCTGCTCGAGGCTCTCCCGGTCCAGACTTCGGGGCTTTTTAACCTCTTCCATGATGAAGCCGATTCTCCTTCCCCTCCTGCTTGCTGAAAGAGCAGCCTCAAAACCTGAGGGAGTGAAATGAGGCCGTGGGCAGCCGAAAGGGAGTCCATGCAGATGCTGCACCCCAACTGCCCCGTGCCCCTGGGCACCCTCCCCTTGCAGCCTCCCTTGCTCCAGCTCCATCCCTTCCGATGGAGCTGATCCAGCAGAAAACTAACGCTGCAAACACAAACATGGAAATAGCGGGAGATACACACGTGTGTTTAGAAACAGATTCACCTTGCTGACACGTGTGTGGGTACAAGTGCTGGTATCAGTGTTAGAGAGAGGAGGCAGCACTGGGGCCAGAGGAGGAAAAACCACCTTTTTCAGGAGCAGCCTGGATTTAGATCAGCTCAAATTGATCATGCAGACACACCCAAGGTGAGAGAAATTTAGGCAAATGCCTCCCTGCTCGGGAGCAGGTTGGAGCTGCTTCTCCGGAAGGACAAAGGACGTCAGGGAGCTGGAGAGTTGGGCATCCAGAACAGCACTGCATGGGGAGAGGCGGGAAGGCCTCCCCTGGGGGGATTTTAGCACCCCCATTAAATGCCCAGGGAATGTGGCAACTCCTAGTGCTCCCGAACATGGATGTGGCTGCACATCCTCCCCCCTCTCCATCCTCATGCAGCTTGATCCGTTCCACAAGAAGCCTTAGGACCGGACTCAGAGTAAAATGCTGGTTCCACCACTTTCTCAGTAGTTATGTGAGTCATGTCAATGTTCTGCCTCAGTTTCCCTGTTATTAGAGGTGCGCATGCATGCTAACATACAACTAATCACTCAGCACAGCCCTTGTAACCCACTCGCTGTTCACACCAGGATTTTACGCGTATAGAGTAAAAAGGCGATAAACATTACTTTCCAGAACACATGGAGAATGAGGTGTTGGGGTGAAAACATCAGAGGAAAAATCTACTACAGATGCAGCACAGACCTCCCTCTCCTTCCCCCCTTCCTCCTGTGCCTACGAAACTCTTAACACCAGTGAACATCTCCGTATGGACACGGGTGCCCTAGTTATACGGGGCTGTGCTCAGCGCTCTGGATAATCCCTCCTGCCCCATGTGCCCCCTGTCGCGTCTGCGGTCCGGGACGGCTCTGGGTATTGACTGGGCATCCACCTGGAGGCACAGGGAAGGGGGCTCCGCTGCTCGGGATACGGGTGATACAGGCACTGAGTTAAAAAAATCAAAATCACCGGTGTAAAACAGTTGTGAGTGCAAAAGAACGTGCCACAAAGTTGCAGAGAAAAATGGAGAAAAGGGGAAGAAAGCGGGAGACAAGGGGAAGGTGTGACAGTGATGCTGGCATGCGATGAGGCTCTCGCGTGCGCAGGTCCAGGGTCCCGAATCACGTAAACTGAGCCGAACCGGCTCTGCCGCGCTGTCCGCCGGGCTCCTCCGGCACTCTTCCCGCCGCGGCGGGGCTCGCCGCGCTCCCGCCTCTCGGCAGCCGCCGCCTCC
>JAWLRI010000180.1:3379726-3406811 GCA_034781795.1 Crypturellus tataupa | reverse complement strand
GTGGACAACGAGGTGCACTCGAGCTTCATCCACCGGCGGCTGCGCGGCGCCGAGCGCCGCGAGATGCAGCGGGAGATCCTCTCCATCCTCGGCCTGCCGCACCGCCCGCGCCCGCACCTCCACGGCAAGCACAACTCGGCGCCCATGTTCATGCTGGACCTCTACAACGCCATGTCGGTGGAGGAGGGGGCGGCGGGGGCGGCCGCCGAGGAGGGCGAGGGCTTCTCCTACCCCTACAAGCCCCTCTTCAGCACGCAGGGGCCGCCGCTCGCCAGCCTGCAGGACAGCAACTTCCTCACCGACGCGGACATGGTCATGAGCTTCGTCAACCTGGGTGAGCCGCGACGGGCGGTGGGACGGGACGGCTGCAGCGGGACCCTGGCACTGGGACAGGGTGGGAGGTGGTGGCCCCGGGGAGCCACCTGCGAGGAGGACGAGCTGCCCCGGTGGAGAGGAAGGGCCAGGGCTGGCCCTGGAAAAGGCGCCGTCTTTGGCAGGCAGGAGCCAAGAGGCAGCAAGGTGCAGGGTTGGACATGGCAAGCGTGTGCCGCGCTCCTCGCCGCTGCGCACATGTCTTGTCACCTTCCCCCTGCGGTGGTTACGCGCTGCGCCCCAGGAGTTGCGGTTGTGGGGACGGGTTGATGGGGAAAACTAGCGGCATTGTGCCGCCAAGGAGGATGCACCAGTGATGCTAACGCCGCGAGGCGCCGACACGGGTAGTTCCCGCATCGCGGGGAGCCACGGTGCTCATGTGCGCGGCCAAGCAACAGCGCCTGTTTCCCTCACGGCTCGAGGGGCATTCCCAGCACATCCCTGGCTGCTCCTGCCGCTCCGGCTGGTGATTCCCGCCTCGGCAGCGAGCTCAGCCCTTGGCACAGCGCGGCTGGCCGGGTGAATGCAGATGATGCAAATGCCGGCGTGCTCTGTGCCAGGCCGCTCCGATGGGATGTGCAGCCCGGCCCGGTGGCTCCGTGCTCCCTGCAGACTGCACGCTCGTTCAGGCTAACTGGGCTGGATTTGAGTAAAACACTGTGAGGACGAGCAGGCTATTTTAGATGCGTAATTACAGACCCTGCTTCGCTCCGTCCAATTTTAGAGCCCGTCACGTGCAGCTTCGAAACCACGAGCTGTACAGATTCAGTGCCTGCAAGTTCAAGGCAAAATCTGGGTAGCGCTTCCAAACCCAGAGCTGCTGCGAGGGCCGCCCAGGCCGAGCAGGGAGCGAGGTGAGCGCATGTGGCAGTGCCCATGGGGACCCCGGCCCGACAGACCCCGCAGTGCCCCGGGGGTGCCGCAGCCGTCGCACCCGACGCTCTGCAGCGCTCGTGGCCACGGCTCTCGCGTCTGACCCCGCGTGTAACAAACTGCAGAATATCGGTGGCTGTGTGGGCTCTGGGACACACGTTAGTGATTACGACATCTGGGGTCCACGCCGGCACGGTCACCGCACGGTGCTGAGACCCGGGACGCTGTGCTAGAGCCGCAGTCTGCAGGAGCTGCACCTTCTTATTAAACACCGCAAGCTCCCCAGCAGGCTCCCAGCAATTACATTTGGCCTTGGGGCTGCGCTAATGCTTTCCATTTACACTTACAGTGTTTGTCTAATCGCTGCTAGATGCTTAAGCCGATCAGCAATGATACATGTAAAATCAAATATTTGAGCAGCCAAAAGCGCCTCTGCTGGTCAAATATTTGCCCCTGGCGATACGAGCGGTGCTGCCAACATTGTTCCTGATGGCACTCGGGAGGCGCGCGACGTGCAGCCCCAGCGCCCGCAGAGCCGCTCACGCGACACGAGGGATGGGAGCAGCTACAGCAGAGCTCACACCTCTGCTCTCCTTGCAGCAAAGTGGAACCTTTAGGAAAAACAAGCGACCAGTGAAGTTTATTTTGGGGAAGCAAGTGGTGCTCCTGTTGCTTGTGGCTCTCTACTGCAAACCTCTGCATCCGCATGCTCCAGCCCTGCTTCCCGTGCGAGGAAAGGCCCTCTGCAGCCCCCGGGGAAGGAATAAAGGCAGTTAAAGCTCAGGGCCCTCATGCTTTTGTATGCAGCTGTTTTGTGATCAGAGTGGAATTAACCAGTAAATTGAAAAAAAAGATTACCTTGTGGATATATCTACTTATAAGCGAAAACTTCTTTAATGAAGCAGCTTACATGTTAACCATGTATACTTACAGTATCGTTTTACTTAATTGCTGTCAGCATGGTCAGTGAGGAGGAAGAGGGCAGGAAAAATCCAAAGGTTTTGAAAAAGACAGGTGGAATTATTAGCAGCAGGGCACATTTCAGAGGTTTATCTGCACTGTTTTGTTCCCTTGTCAACAGTGCCTGCCAGGACGAGTTTAAAAAGGACACAGATCTATAATAGCTTTCTTCATCACTGTGCACACCTTTCATCCCATTATAGTCATCGGTCTTTCATCTTTATAGGACAAAGACGGGCTTGTTTATGGACGTTTTAATGAATTAGGCCAGCCACTCACTCACGTATATAGTCAAACACAACACCTGCTTTGATATGTACAGTTTTCTGTGACATTCAGGGAAAATTAGAAGATCTATTGTATAACTGATATTTTGGGGGAGACTTGCTACAATGATCCCTTTTAAACTGGAGCTGAATTGCTAAAGGCAGACTGTAGTAAACTGTGTCCTAGTTTGGTAAGAGATACCCTGTGAGCATTGCGTTTCACAGGTAGGCTTTTATTACTACACTAGAGCCATCACAATGAGGAAGTGTCAGAGTGTCATAAAGCTTCATCCTAGGAGTGGAGGAAGTAAAAGTGAGTAAAGAAGAAATACCTTTAAATTTCAATAAGCAAGTTGTCCTAATCCGGGTTTCCAAATACTAATCTGTGAATTCGCCTTCTTTTCCTTTATTCTTGGTTCTTCCATCTGTCTAGTCATGTAACTTCACAGAAAACTAGGAAAAGTAAAGATTTAGATTGGAGTAAGTAAGAGCCCACGTGGTGAAAATAAAGTAAAACAAACCACATCACCGATTCCTATGGAGATGGCCTGCATGTTTAATCCCAAGAATTTATGCTGGGTATTGCTAGGGAGGAACCCGAATACAGGTGCTCCATTTCGGGACTGCGTTGCAGGGGGGTTTGAACTCAGTGTGTAATGTTACTGTAAAATCTTGACAATTTATTAGGGTTAGATTTATAACCACTTAATTCACAGGCTACGTTTTGATTTACCCTACACCTGTGCTAGGATGGATGGGGAATGGATCTGTGTCAAGAATGAAGTTACATGTATATTAAAAGAGAATTTGGCCAGAGTGGCCTGACAAAGTTGGCTGGTTAGTTACTGACTAATCTTACAAAATTTATTGCTATAATTTAATTAGCTGGAATTTCATTTCAGACCATGTACAAATCAAGTTTACAAACTGATCCATTTTAAGAACTTCTGAAAAAAATTCAAAGCATTTTCTGCACCAGTTGAATTTCAAGATTGTAAACAGTAAGTAACAAGTAAATATCCTCTAGATCACTTTGAGCCACTTTTCTAAAAATAATTGAGCTGTCCTCACGTGGGTAATCTTGACTCGGTAAACAGACTTGCTCGGAATACTTTTAAAAGAGCTGGTGCAAGTGATAGGCAATTTGCTAATTTGTCTCATGGTTGATTATAGAACGAACAACATTGTTTAATCCTGGCAAAAAATAAAGAGGGGGGGGGATTAGTCATCTTGGAAGGAGCACATGAAAGTGGCTTTTGTTAATGTAAATCAAGAAGCTGAAGAGCCCCCAAGTTTCCTTTTATTTCATACCATCTGGCTATCCGTTTTGTTGACAAGTGTTTGGCATGGCGAGCCATCTCCTTGCCCTTTAATAACAAGCTTTAACACTGTAGGGTATTAGAAAAAGATTCTATAACAGTTAAAAAATTTCCTTCGGGGAATACTTTATAAAGTGAGCACGGGCTGCAGGCATTTGCAGCTGTAACCTGGCTTGTGTTAAAATTTGGAAGGGGCTGCCTTGCATTCCAGCTCACTACAGGCCGTCATTGGTGTACAGCCAAAGGTTAATATAGATGTCACACAGTTTTTCTTTGGAGAGCCTCAGATATAAGAGTGCGCGTACAGCTGTGTTTTTAGTAACCCTTTCATAATCACTTCTTTTAAACTTCATTTTCCTGCTTATATAAATCAAAGATTTTCAAGGATATTTGACCTGGGTTTGAACTTATTTGATCTTCACATATTTCCCACTTGAAACAAAGCAGATTAAATGTTAGCCCCGAGTGCCTGCCCGCGATCACACGGCTCTGTCCATACATCAGGCCAGGCCCTCAGCCATTCCTTCCTCCCTCTCCACATCACTGGAAGCTCTCCACGCTGCTGGAAGTTCGCAAGCCCCAACAGGTACATCCCGAAACCACTCCGGACGGGATGGGCATACGCGTCCCGGGTATATACCGGGGTGGGCACATGCAGAGCTTGGTGCTACAGCACTAGCCAAGGAAACTTGGAGCAGAATGAACTTGTGAAATACCCTGGGCTGCAGACACGAGCAGGCATCCCGTGAGCACACAGACCATTTCTAGGGGGAATTTCGTTCATTTTCAAACTGCTGGGTGCAGAACAGCCCAGGAGCCCAGCCAGCATCCCTGGGCGGGCAGCACAAGGCCACACTTTCCCCCCATGGATACACTTGAAACGCTTTTTCTGTTGGGACAGTGGCGGGATGTGTGCGGGAAGGTTGCAAAAGCGGTTGGAAACGTTAATTAAAAAAAAAGATTATAACTCTTAAAGCCCAGTCGTGGCTGTTGACAGGCTCCTTTTAAATAGGACACTGCTATGTTTTAGTTTAATACATTCTGGCAGTGTCACCGGGGTTAAGGCTAATACTGGGATGTGTGGATCCTGTCATGTTATTGTCAGGAGGAATGCAGGGATTAGGTTTAAAAGTGGCGGTGGGTGAGCGGCGCAGCTGTGTACACTTATTATAAAAGATTTAAGTCCCACTGGTAAAATCAATATATTATATTGCAAGAGCCTCTGTTTTTAATTAGTTTAAATCAAATATACTGTTAGTGCCGTAATGGCTTCTATCCTTGGACCAAGTGAGGAAATGCTAATATTTATATAGAAACTGTTAATTTGTGGTTAAAATGATAACACATTTAGTTTTACACACCTAAATTGTTCTAACTTGATGAATACCAGTAAGAAGTTGCAATGATGGATGAAGTCATCTGAGCAGAAGCATAAGTAAGGAAATTTTGATAGTAGGCCAGATAAAGAGACTACCTGCTCACATACATACAGTATTAAGACACTCTGCCATCCTCAGGCCTTTCCAGTGCTAGAGTCGTCTTCTCTGAGACCTTCATCAAAATATCCTCTTGAATTAATTACATATATAAATACATTATGTGCATACATCTATACATCCGTTACTCTATACATGTATATACATATATTTCTTTTCTAAAGGGAAGGAGCTTCTAAAGAGATGAGTGAGCTGTTTGAATTGGTGTCAGGATTGAGATCCTTCTTCTACAAATGTTTGCAGTAAAAACGACTACTCACTAGGACTAATCACATGGATAGAGTTATGCACACACGTTATGTTTGGAAAATGGAAACCCAAGAGAAAATTATTGGCTGGGTCTTCGTTTAGTGTAAATTGTCACAGTTCTACTGGAGCTGGCCCTATGGTCTCATTTATACAACTGTACGTCCAAAGTAATTCCAATAAACTCCCTCTGGATTTACACTAGCACAATTGCGAGCAGAATCGGGCCAAAGAAATGCCCCTGTGTTGAAATAATGAGCATGTAGTAGTTCCTGCTAGAGCTTCAAACAGTTTTCTCCCCTAATCTTGAAATTGTTTTTGAGGGAGGTTTCCTTTACTGCAAGCAATCAAAACATGAACTAGCTCCTATTAGTCACTGCTTATCATTATTAGCCGAGTCCGTGTTGTTGAACTACAGCTGAATTCCCATCTTTGCAACAAACAGCATTTAACAAATAGTGTTTGACAAAAACGCGAAACTGATATTTCTTAATACAAGACATATTTCATATGGAGAAACTGCAGCGATGAAAGATTCCTGGTATCAGAATATCTGAATCACAGTACAAATAAACAGTGTGTTGTGAGGGCGGCGGGGCCGAGCTCCGTGCTGGCGCGCTGCCGCGGCCGTGGAGCGGCGCCAGCAGATAAACTGCCATGCGCCCTGCCCGGCGCGCGGGGAGCCCACGAGCGCGGGACGTCCTGCGCGCACGGCCTCGCCACGGGCCGCACGGCAGGGTGGGTGGCTTGAGCGACACTGAGTCACAGCGCTCCTCCCCGAGTCCAGACTTCTCTAAGGAAACTGGGACCCAGTTTATGCGTGCATAGAGCACATAATTCCGCTATTTACACATAGTCCTCGCTTAGGGGTAGGTGCTGTGCCAGGCACACGGCAACGGGCCGTCCGCATTGCCGTGCGCGTTTGTGCCGACTGCGCGTTGGAGGCAGTGAAAATCCTCCAGTGATCCAGATTGAGTGGATTGAATTAATGGCAACTTTGAGACTACAAGTTTTAGTGTAATTGCTTTATTGTCTTGGAACCGAGATGCTTACAATCCAGTTCCTGTGCAAACATGTTTAACGTGTGTTAATGTGTTTCAAAACCAGACCCTCTCCGCAAAATCCTGCTTTTCATTAATTGACATCAGTAGCATGGTACAGTATTTCAAAGCGCTGGCCAAATATAAACTGTGTTTCTAATTTCCTTACTTTCCTGTGTTTGGAATGCCAATGTTAATTTGTTCCCATGGAAGAGTGAGAGCTGCCAACCACAGTTTTATATAAATGGCTTTACAGTGCAGGGCTGCCAGCATTAAATGATACTTAGGAATTTTCATGACATTTTGTATTTAATTCTTGTGTGTGTATGTGTGAAAGAAATAGGGAAATATTGGGGGTGTTGAACAACAGCACAGCCGCTGATGATCAAAGCAAATGCTTAAAGTAATTTATCCTTTGTTTAGCTATTACTTAATGCTTCTTGTCATTTAAGTTTTTTTTAAGTAATCTATCAGACATTCTGGGGCACATTACTTGTGCCCCAACTAACTACTCTGCAGTGAATTTTGTTGGTAACTATCCAAATAATTCTGCAGTTCTCCCCACACCAACAAATTGAGTTATTTACTCACAGATTAGCAAAAGGATATGTATTTTTAAGGTTGTTGTTCTCATCATTGTGGACTAGCTTCTAAGAATAAGATGTTACTCGGCATGAGAAAAGGTAACATTGGAAAAGTCCCCACAACTACATATACCCCCATTAAATCAGATTAACTGGTTTTGATTAAATCTGCCGACAGAGAATTTTTGTGTAGAACACTAGGAGCAGCTAGAAAAAATCATTTGCTTTCGCAAAGAGGTTCACGAGTGATCATACTGCCTTTAGTCGTATATGTTGTCTGCGATGGAACATACCCAAAGCTCTGTTCAATCACATTTATTTTAGATGATGATGATGTGTTTTCCCCTTTACTCCTGGAAGCCGCTCAGAACACGACCCACTGGCGTTTCGGCCGAGCCCGTGCGTGAGCGCTCTGCTTTATCTCTCCATTTCCCCTTTCATTGGAGCAGGTGCAGTGGCCCCCGTCAGTGCCAGTGCCGGCCCGTACCAACACACCGAGCGCTGTTTGGGTTCTCAGGATTTAAAAGTCTCCTGAGAGTAAAGAAATGAGAGAGAAAGAATTTAGAAAGTGCCTCGTGAAGGAAAGGCACTTCAAGCGATGGGCTTTGTCACTCAAGCCTTCCCCTAAATTACCTTAAACTATTTCTAAACCGCTGGAAAAATGTTACCCGCAGAGTATTAAGTTTCTGTTGCATCGCGGGGTCACGTGCTGTGCGTTATTGACTTTATCTTTCTGCAAAAGCTTCCAACTTAGGCTCTCCTGTTGTCAGGTTGAATTAAATTTTACAGGGGTAACATTTACTGGAGTAACTTTAAAGTCGGAGGATCGTACACTTTCAGCATCCACATTTTGAAGGTTCCCAACTCTGCCTGGTTTAAAAGCTCTTGCAAATATTCCTCGAGGTCGAAAGAAGATTGTTTTGTAATTAGGCGTCCAAACTCCTAATGAACTAAGGCCTAAAACAACAGCCCCCGCTACCCTTTCAGGTTCGTTCTGACAGTATCTGGAAAGGCTTACGGCTCAAGTGCCTCGGGGGGACGGGAGTTTTCGGCTTGCAGCCGGTGCTATCAGGTCCACCTGGCCTGGAAAATATGCAGCTTTGTAGCAGGGGAAATCCTTTAGCTTAGATCTTCATGGCAAGCGCTTAAAAGCTACCTTGCTTGAAAGGACGGGGGGAGAAGGGAAGGCACTGCATCCCTCCAAATGAGAGTTAACATGACCTTTTTAGATGTTTTGGATGAGAATGGGTGGTGAAAAGGAGCAAGGGGCTTCCTTGCCTTGGCCCGTGGTCTCCCCACCTCTGTGGCTGCAGCCACAGGGCCAAATCCTGCCTGGCTCCTCGGGATTTACCCGCTGTTATTTCCACAGTACGGCGGCAGTAAAACTTTTTAAAAGAGGCCAAAAGAACCCTGGGAGAACTACTAAAAATGCCCGTAAAATAATACAGCATCAGCAGTTGGGCGCTGCGATGCCGGCGGAGGGACACGGTTCTGGCGGAGGAAGGGCTGGGAGCGGGGCTGGCAGGAGCCCGCGGCTCCAACATCCCCCCTGGATTTGGCTCCCCAAAGGAAAGCGAGTTCAGTATTATCATTTCAACGAAAAATGAAAAGTTACTATAAATCAGGAATTCTGAACTATGGTGCTTACAATTTAGTAGTGTATGAATAAATTTCCATCATTTTTGTAGCAATAATTCACATCAGCCAAGAACATGTTGCACCATGAATTCTAATCATTTACCACTGTTGGGAACCATTATCTGGCCTTGCTTGCTGGAAGCCCGTGACCTGCCCCTCTCCTGGTTTTAAAGTTTAAAACTAATTGCTTCTATCACTCAAAATATTCTGAACATTTTAATCTTGCTGCTTTTATTTGTTTATTACTGTGCAGTAATTATAATCCCACAGGGACTTTTTAGATGTTAATAAAGAGCACTGCACATCGCTATTCCTGAAGCTTGTGTGGCACTATAAACATCATGCTGAGTTTAAGTTCCCCCTTCTGACCGTAGCCTTAAAAAATCTAGTATTTATTAAGAGAAAGGAGTTTTTTTCTCTTTAACCAAAAGAATAGGGAAAAAAAAAAAAGTACCTTTAGCCTCACAATCTGCTAGCTACATAAAGCAGCAAATGTTTAGTTGAGACAAGGAAGAAACAGAACTGCTGGAGATTGGTTGTTTCCTTTTGGAGGAAACAATAAATGTGCCCGCTTGTATTTTAACAACATTATTACTGGGCCCCCTAATTACACAAATATACTTGTAATAAACTGCAGAAGAGCTGAAAAAGAATCAATCTGCACGGATCTTGTTCTTCAGTGCAAAAGAAGAAAGCAGCTTTTGAGTGACCAGTCTTTCAACCCTAGGACCAAAAGAGAAGATCAGGGTATTTCAGCGCTGACCTCTCTGTGATGGATCATTTGGGGACAGGTGAAAAGGGACAGCTAATCAGACATGGAGTGTAAAACCTCTCTCACTGGTGTGAATACAGCTTTGACCTCTAAATAAGAGTTTCTGGGGCTCTGTCATGCATTTTAATCAAATTACAAGAATTGTAATTTGTATTGTATTTGTATTGTATACAGGAATTTGTATATTGGGTTTTGTATCCACAGAAGTCAGAGTGTTATGCCATATTACAGCCTACCTCAGTGAATGCTGAAATACAGCAAAGAGTCCATAATGATGCAGAAACAGGTTTAAGTTGGTCCCATATATGACTTTAGAAAAGTGCTAGCTTTCATTTTGCTCCTTAACCCAGAAGCATCACATGAAAGCGTCTTCCCTGCAAGTATTCCAGAATAAGGCAAGGAATAAATCAGGGTGTTGCACACAGGGCTTCCTGCCCGCTGGGTCCGGCGAGACAGTGGTGACGGGTGGGCAAGGGACAAGTCTGTCTGGAGAGGCTGTGCTTGTCACCATGAGGGACCTTGTGCAGGGGCTGTCCTCTCCTTTCTGTGCTATTTTGGATCCCAGCACTTGCATCGCGCCGGCCGAGTGTGCTACACAGAGCTAGTGCTGCTGGTGTCCCCGGTGGTGCTGGCTTGTAAAAAAACCTTATTTTCTCTAGTATAACATTTTGGGTGGAATTAAGCTGCCACTAAAGCTTTTCCAACCTTTCACATGATTTTATGCCTGAAGAATTGGCCACCAACCTTTAAAGAGGAAAGGGGACACATGTACGTACACTCTGCACACACACATATATAAAAAATATGTGTAAGAATGTATAAATGTGACCTCCTGAGTATGCTTCTGCAGTAATAATTTAGGCTTGCAATCCCTCTAGACCGCCAGGACTTTACATCTACCAACAGCAGTATTGCATATGGATGTAATCAGTGTTCAGTTCTTTAATATTCACAGTCTTTAGGCCCTTACACAAAATTATTAAAATAGTAAACAGTCCCCTGCCTATTTCTCCAGGAAAACAAATGTTTTCCAGAGCAAACATTCCTAGAAAGCAGTAAGGCTGTGTGCAGATGCTGCAGGGTCCATCAAGGCAAAAGACAGAGCGTAGCTGTGTCTGCAGGGTTGAGGATCACACTTGCGCAACAACGTGGTCGCAGTTCCCAGGTTTCCAAACTGGGAGCTGTGCCTTTTTGTGCCCTATCTCACCAGAACTGTCTTGGCAGTGCTAAAGAAATCCTGATAATCCTAAAGGAGAACATGAAATAGGTGACGAAGCCCTGCACAGTGAAAAAGGGTGCTGTGCTGAGGAGTATCTCCTTAGGCAGTCATTGATGTCTCTAATCATTATTTTCCAAAATGCTTCCTCCCACACCACATTTACATGTAATAAACCTGGCTCAGAAGACAAGCTTTAACACCCCTGGACCTACCACAGATAGGGACACCTGAAAAATTCACAGTTGATGTAACAGCGCAGAGACAAACGAGAGCTCTGCCCACGCAGCGTTCCCACCTCCGCACACGCGGCCCTTCCCCTGGGAGAGCTGTTGGCCCCGAGGCAGCGGCAGCACCAGCCGTCCCAGCCGGTCTGGCCTGGAAAGCGCAGAAGTTTGTCACTGCTTGGACACGCTCGAAAGCGCCAGTTCATTGCAGCCTCGCTTGGAATCTCCTGCTTGTTTTGTAATACCCACAAAATGCTTTTTCAACACAAACACATTCTGGGGTTTAAGGTACTAAATCCAGCAAGCTGCACGTTTTTGAACTTGGAAAACAGGTTCTGGGATTATTTCCTTTCTTCACCATAAATCATGAGAAAGGTTTGGTTCCCAGGGCATGCAGCTCTCGCCCGGTTCCTCCCAGAGACCCTGCGCAGGTGCCCAAGTGCTGGAACAGATTGGGGGATGCCGGAATTGCTGTGGTGATACAATACTAAAGAAGGATTAATTAGATTTGTATCATCTATTTGGGCAGCTGATCTGTAGATGAAAGGGAGGCTAATGCAAATTAAATGCAGAAGCATAAAGAGGCCAATTGCTCCTCCACTGAGTCCCTGCCAGCGCAGGAATGGGCCCATTCCAGTGGCAAAAATAAGGCCCTTGGGGATGCCATCAGCTGGGCTCTCTCATTGCCCTGCTGCCAGTAGATGCACAATATATACATGTGCTTTTAGAAGACTTTTATTTTGAACTCAAGACGTGAATCTATGGTATTAAGGAAAGCAGAACACAATCCTTTATTTAGCTGCACCTGCACCTTAATGCCTAATGAGTTTAGTCTGATGGAATCCAGACCTCAGGAAGGATTATAAATTCTCATTTGATTTCATTTACTTCTAAAATACCTTAAACCAGCTGTACCAGTCTAGAATCCAGTCCTTTCTGTATCAGTTTTGTAAATGTTGCTGAATATTTAGCTGCACTAAGTAACTCTATGCTGTATAATAATCCACCAATAGTAATAAAGAACAGAAGGCAACTTGAAAAAAAAAAGTGTAGTGGAAAGATAATTAGCAGCATATAAGCCTGAATAGCATCTGCTTAGGAGCGAGCTTTTTATGAAGTTTTTCATGATCTGGAAGCAAAAAAGAAACAGAAACTGCGTTAGTTGGCAGTATCTTCTCTGGCCTGGAGGAAGGCTGAAGGGTCCAGCCTTGGAGGCGGTGGCTGAGCGCTGTCTTCGGGGCACGAGCGGTACCTTCTGACAGTGCCGTCTGCTTCGTATAAGCACATCAGAGACGCTTGGGCAATGCCCGTCCCAGGATCGCTGGCTCAAGCTGATTGTTATGGACAATATCTAATTTATCAAACACACTCGAATCCGCCTTAGGTTGCCCTGCAGTAGTTACTGGAAGGCATGAGCATAATTTGATGCTGTTGCATCTCTGCATGCTCAAATCATTGCATCAGAGTAGTTGCACCATGTGCTTTTTCAGTCTTTGCTTGTCCTCTGCGCGTGCAGATGGAGCTACCGGTGCTGCCGGCTCCAGCATCCTGCAGGGATGCCCATGCTTCCCGCTTGAGAGTGCGGGTGCTAACGGAGGGGCCGCACAAGAGCAGGGAGGCTTCGAGCACCGGTACCCTCGTCCTGCGCTGATGGATGCACGGGTAGCCACCAGTCACGACTGAAAGGTCTTCACCTGAGATGAGATTAGAGCTGGCTGAAAGCATTTTAGGGAAACATTTTCCCTTTTCCCTGGACTGAAATTTAGCCAAAGTTGAAGAACATCTTTCCATTTCAAAGTTCCCAATTTATCCCAAATCGCCCATTTTAGGTTTCCCGGCATGCTGCTTCTTCTCTCCCCTGGCTGAACACACATTATTTCCGACAGGGTCTGTTCAGCTGCTGGGCCTGGGGTTTGTTTCCCTTTGCTGTGTGCGCAGGCAAGGGGGCAGCCGGCTGGGTTTTGCATCACTGGTTTTTGAGAGGCTCCAGTCTCAGAGCAAATTACAGGAAGCTCCTTGAGCCCCGTTTGGCTGGTGGCTCAGCTGGTGGGTTACGGTTCTCAGGGAACCTCATTGCCAGCCTTGCTCCTCGCTTGTGCTCCGCAGCCTCCTGCCCCATCAGACCCCCATCACTCTGCTCTCCTCTGCCACGGCAGCTCCATCCCCTCGGCCTCCCTCTCCACGCTGCTGCTGCCCCTGACCCATTCCCGCGCTCCCTCCTCCTCCTCCCAGCTCTCACTGCCTCTGTCTCCTTGACCCCTTCATAAGCACTGCCAAAACGTGCGGGTTTGAGCTCACTCCTCACGCTGGCACCTCCTCGCAGCGCAGGCAGCCTCCTCGGATGGGAGCAGCCGTGTAACCCACTGACTCCAAAGCCCCGCGAATCCAGCCTAGCTGTACCCTGAATTAAAAAACGCGGGAGGGAGCAAGGTGCCATGCAGCAAGATGTCATCTCTATTTCAAAGAGGGAAATGAAAAACACAATCCTGCATCCTGCC
Organism: Crypturellus tataupa; assembly: GCA_034781795.1. Classification (NCBI taxonomy): domain Eukaryota; kingdom Metazoa; phylum Chordata; class Aves; order Tinamiformes; family Tinamidae; genus Crypturellus; species Crypturellus tataupa. The sequence goes on along the minus strand of JAWLRI010000180.1, from coordinate 3,393,304 downwards.
ACAGCTGCATTCAGGAGCCAGGATTTAGGGGATGCATTACTGCCCCTTTGGCTGCATTCATGCATGGCCACATTGCGGTGAAAACAGAGAAGAGAGCCAGGGTAGTGCTGTCCAGCCTCTCCTTTCGCTCGCTGCTTAGTTGGGCTACAAGGACGTTTCTAAAGGACGGTGCAGGGAAGCGCTGAGGTTGTTTCTGGGAGGCAGGAAGCTCTGCAGCGGCTCGGATGGACTCGTGCCGTGTGGAGTTACTGCGAGGGGCGGCCGCCAGGGCCACGCTGCTCCTCTGCAGGGGCAGCATCTCCACGCGAGGAGAGGGGAGCAAGGGCTGGCGACGGCGCGGGCTGCGTGGATCCTGCGTGGATTTCACGTGGATCCTGTGTGGATTCCAGCAGCTGCGTGGGAGCTGGAGGCAATTTGGGACGGTCCCAATGATGACAATTCCGGAGGCACAAAGAGCCCTGTAACTACTTGCACTGAGCTGCCCATTGCCCCAGCAGCAGCGTCACCAGAGACCACAACTTGTCTGTCTATCTGGAAAACTGATGTGCCAGGAGAGGAGAATGGCAGCGACCCCATGCAGCACTGACCTGGATCCGTGCTTCCCAGTAAAAGGAGAGGAGAAGAAGCAAGGAGTTTTGGAGGAGCGATGAGGAAAACTCTGCTAAGGAAATATTCTGATAGTGGATTCCTAGAGGATGAGGGCAGCACTAGTGGGAGGCTGTCTCAAGAACACCTTCACTCCCATTTATTTAACTTTCCCCTGGCCTCCAGCCTTTCCTCCATCCCCTCACACCCCAAATCCTGCAGAAATACTCAGTGCTTTGCAGCAGTGCCTGATTGATGGCAGCCCTGGGTGCTGCTAAGGTTGCAAATAAGCCACCCTGAAGAAACACAATTCTTCCCTAACTTTGCTTTCCCCCACATTCATGCACGCTCACTGCAAACTCAGCGTTGGGATTTGTGCCGTGCTTGGTTGGGTTACAATTAAGCGCGTTTCGTGCTCACGGAGCAATCCCACGTGTAAATTTTTCACAGTACCTTTCATCTAGTCTGGCCCTGATTGCGGCAGAGAAACCTCATCATAAAGGAGAACTGCAGAGTCTGCAAGGGAAACGCGTTACCTGTGCACAACCTGCCCTCATATTTCATGCATGCCCTTTAAGGAGAAATTGCTTAACTGTCCAGCACTTAAAGTCGCTACAATGAGACTAGAAGGAATCCCTAGACCTCTCTGTCCATGCCCTCCAGATTATTACAGCTTCCATTTGCCGCGCACCATCCCCAGGAATTTGAAATCCGGGGCCTCCTGGGTCGCACATGGGCCGCCAGGATGTGGCCGCTGCTGCCTGCACAGCCCGTCGCGCTCGGCTGCTCGCAGGTGGCTCCGCATCCTCCTCTGAAGCGCGGCCCAAAGTGATTACGACACCAGCGCGGACTTTGGAAGCACATCAGAACGGGCCCGGGCGCTCCGTAACCTCCGCGGCGCGCAGGCCTCGCGCGCTGGAGCCCCGTGTCTGCAGGAAGAACTTGCTGCCGCTGCGGAGATAATTAAACCCATCTTCCCCGGGCCTGCCGCTCGCACACGCACAATGATACCATTGTTCCGAGTCATGCAACACATAGGCTGACATTAAAGTGTTTAATCTTGTAGTACAGTATGCCATTATTTTTTGGACATCTGTACATGATAGAAAGGGTATGTATTAAGGGATTTGTTGACAAAGAAATGGCTAATGCTGATGCATGTGTGGACTGAAAGGATCTTTCCAAGCTGCGTTCAGCAAGAGGCAGCCTGCGCCCTCGCTGGCCCGCGCCCTGGCACAGATGGGATATGCGCTGCTGCTATTACCACTTCTGAATTTATAACAAGGAGACTGTGTTTAGAAGAATTTTGGAAGCTCCCTGCTGGTTTGTGGCTAGGTGGTCTTGCTGGCAACACCACCTTCATGCTGAAAGCTGAAAAAATGAAGTGATGGTAAAGGAAGAATATTAACTCCAGAGGACTTTTCTTTTTTTTTTCCTCTCTCTCCCTTCTAGAACAAAAACGCTTACGCGGGATCGCTTTGCAGCCGTGAGCACTCAAATATTTTAACCCTCCCCTTTTCTAAACTCTTGGGGTCGGCGATCAGCATTTTTGGAGCCTGGTTTGGATCTCATTTGGAATTAATGTATTCGCCCTGATTTAGAGCAGGACCCAGGGCAGGGCTCAGCCCGGCCGCTCGCTGAGGTTACCGAGCAGCGACAGCCCGACACCTCCGCCTCCCCTGCCCAGCCATAGAGCACAGGGCTCAGCTCTGGGTCCCCGGCGGCTCCCTGCGCCACGCTGGCTCCGAGGGGACAGAGACCATGGAGACCATAAGACATCCAGTGTGGAAGAGCCCCCCGAACGTCGCCCTAGCCCTCCTGCTGAAACCAAAGCTTTCGCTGCAGTTACGCACTGCCCAGGACATTTGCTCTACACCATTTGCAGGACTCCCAATTTATATTCCTTAACTATTTCTTCAAGCATTTCTTTAGCTGCTGCTTTAGCTCCCTGATGTCAGTATGTAAATCTTTTAGCCAAGAGGATGAAGCAAATGAAAAACAATCACGGCACCTCGCATTCCCAAATTCCTGCCATTATAAATCTACTGCAACTGCTCCTGTAACTTTTGCTGTCAAGCACAACGAGGAGGGAAACATGCGCCTTAGCAGACTGTGGCTTGGCATGACATTACTGCAATCTTTAATGTACTCCTTCTTTTCCTTAGAAAAATACAAGGACTGACCTTGCATTTCTTGTGCCGTCAGTATTCCCACCAGGCCCAAAAGGCTTTTTCAGCTATAGACCCCTCTAGATCCCACCCCACATTGGCTTCCTCCTTCTTGAAGCTCACTAAAGAAGGAGAAAGGCCTATATTTCATAAGCGACATGATTTTATCCATCAATTTAGAGACAAAGAAATGCAATTTATAGAGGGGACACTTAATCACTGTTAATTAGAACCCCATCAAGAAGTCTCATATTTGGCATCCCAAAAATTTGCAGCGCAGTTTCACAACCATCGCAAACGCGAAGCTCAGGGGTGGCCCTCTCATCCCTCCTGCTGCGACTGCAGGGTCCCCCCTTCCTTCTGCTGGGACCTGTGGCCATGCCCTGGGCCAGGGTATGGCCGTGATCCTGCTGAGACTCCCCTGGGCACAGGGAAGGTATTTATCACAGCATCCCTTTCCCAAGGGAGGCAGCAGGAGTGACAGCAGTGGAAAGCAGCCTGCAGTTAGGACGACTGAAGACGGTCATGGCTCATGGGCTGAGCTGGAGAGAATTAACTAGTTTTTCTATTAAAATTCAAGCAAGATTTTTGCCCTGCTGAATGACAGCAGTGCAGCTCCAGCTGGTTTGCCCAGCGAGGCTCAAAGCCCTGAGCTCGCTGGACCAGCCTGGCAGCCCTCCAGCATCCCTGTTTGTTTTCTCTGTATCTGCAGCGATCAGAGGAAGAAGAGATAGGGATTTCCTGCTCGCTCAGCTCGCCCGTGCTGTTCCTTCCATCCCTCCCCGGCGCTGGGCGGGCTGGGGCAGGTAGACGCGCGGCAGCCGCGCGGCAGCTCCGCGGTGCCGGTTTTCCCGTCTCTCCGTCGGCTCTCGCCGGCAGCGCTGCCGCTGCCTCTGAAGTTGCGGCTCTCGCAGTGCTCGGAGGCCGAGCGAGGGGGTGTTGTCTTTTGGAATCTATTTTCCTTTGACTTATCTTTCAGTCTCAGGAATTCAGGACCTTTAATCTATTTGAGATTAAAGTCCTTTACAAATCCCTTCTGGCCTTTTTTGGGAGTAAAGAAGTTACAGACACCCAAGCACACATTCCTTTTGGTGCTTTTTTTCCCTTCATTGTAAATTAGAAGCAAGTAGCTTTCTAATTTTTCCATGTGATAATAATGTAATTATTCCATTTGTGATCGCTACAATAATTGAGATAATTATTCTTAAAGTATGTTATAAAAATTAACATATTATTAGGCAAAAATACTAACAGGAGAATGTAAATGTTTACACTTTAAATATTCAAAATACATTCCAAGTGCATCATCCAAATGTTCCAGGGAAAAGAAGGTTGGGATCACTGAAGTTTTTAGTCCAGCAGCCTGAACCTAGAATCTATTCATATCATGTTTGCTCTGTGAAGAACAGCATTTTTTTCTCTCTGTTTAGAAAATAGGAACATAAAAATATGTACATGAGTAGATTCTTGCATGGCAGAAGTGGACACCCTTGAAATTGGTGGAAACATTTCGCTTGACTTCTCTGGAGCTTCGATTAGCTCTTTATCAGTTCTGTAAAAATTATTTTAACACAATCATATGAAAGAAATTACTTCTGTGATATTCTTGGTCCTTTGTTTAATATGGAGCATTAATAAATGACAAACTGCTACTGTGCTTTATACAAAAGCTGCCGTTTTATGGTTTGCTCAGCCTGTGCAGATAGGAATAATGTAGGTATTGCGAGCTATGCCTAGATCTGAATCTTGCCCGTCATAGCATGAGCCTTGATGGCCAGCAGTCTGTTTTACAAAACCAGTGGTCTGACCAATACCTATAGAATTAGCTCAGATCAGCTTTTAATTTACCAGGAGCTTAATTTACAATTATAATTGTAATTTACAATTACAATTTAAATTACAAAGGAGCTTAAAATAGTGGGGGCGCAAATTTCTGGTAATAACATACTTTAATGCAAAAATGATGAAACATGTTTTTTCTGCCTCGTCCTCCTTTCTAGTCTTGCTATCAGCTGTATTGCCATCAGTTCTAAATTTCAACTGCTTTAAGTTTTCTTTCTTATAAAAAAAAAAAGAGTACACTTTAGAGCATGTTAAAACAAGTACCATAGTTTCTCAGGCATTTTATCTTCACTTTTCCCATATTTTTGGATCTGATCCTGGCTCCCTCACACCTCAGCACATGTATCCATCATGTTTTCTTTCAAGTGTCACTGCTGTTGCATAGCTATGCCATATTGCCTCAGCTTGCATCACTGCAAAGCCACAACAGAGTAGGTTGGGAAGAACAAAAGACTCCAGAGAGATGAGAAGCCCTGTCTGTATCAGATGGGTAACTGCAGCTTGCGTAGGGCTCAGATTGCGGACAGATAGCCAAGGCCAGACTTTCAAAGACGATAAATGTACCTGTATATTTGCAACAAAGGTAGTGCAAATTTACTGATAACCTAAGACTACGTGCTTGCTTTGTTTTGATCTTTTTAGTTGTCCTGCGCACTATTTATTGGAATTTTCTTGTGAATCTGCTGTCCATCTCTGTGGTACAGCTCTAGGATCTCACCTTTCTAGCCTGTCCTTGAGCAAAAAGCCAATAGCAAAAGAAGTGCCTGATGATCACAACCTCACATAGCCACAAATCACCACCACGTCTGGCATGCCTGTAGCACCCCTGCAGGTTTTGAACCCCTGTGTTGTTAGATCATAATTTGTATGCCGAGATTATGCTCCCAAAACGCACAGCCACTGTGGGAAATGGAGAAGTGCCTTTACTTCTCAGTGAAAGGAATTGAAAGTTTTCCTACAATGAAGGCACACTGTCTGTTTCGTAGCAGAGTTATTTTTCACGGGTGTTCTTCCTTCTCTTATTTTTCATCCTTTCATGCCATATCCAAAGCTTTGGCTTCCTCTCCAAGCAGCTGCCTTGCCAAGGCTTTTGAATTGTGACACTTGCTGAGCTACAATTTCCAATGTTTGAAAACAGGAGCCTCCCCGGTAGGAACTGGATGAAAACCACTAGCCAAAACCACAGGGTGGTAATGCTTTGCAGGAACTGTGAACCCAGGACAAAGATATTTGGGCAAACACACCATGAACTAAATCCAGGAAATTTTCATATTCTGTGATAACTTCTAATGGTGCTTTTCAAACATCTGATGAACTGAAATTAATTCTTTAAGAATGACCGCAAGTTTCTTATTATGGTATATTGTGTCAATAGGGATCACTTATTTTGTAGACCTAATGGAGAAACTAACCATATTCAAAGAGCTGTAGCAATTCTTTTGGCCCGAGTGAACACTTAAAATACCATTGCATTGCCCTCCCTTTTTTTTTTTTTTTTTAAACACTCTTTTCAAACTCTTCAGGTAATTAATTGGAAACAACCCTGTTGCAGTATTGTCAAAGGTCTGACTAACACCCATCAAACCCGGGAAACTCCAGCTCCTTGAGCACTCCCCTGCTTGCCTCATGCTGTTGTGCTTAAGGTATTACTGGGGTCTACACAAAGTGCACGATCATATATACTGTACCATATGTTCACAAATACCAAAGCACAGCAGCATGAATTAGGGATAGGATTTCAGCCTTCATAATGAAGAGTCTTACTTTTATGAGTTCAAGTCAGACCCTTAACGATATTTTAACATAGATTTTGGTGTTTAATTATGTAATAAGATTTACTGCAGTCATCTAACAGATGTTGATTCAGGGTCAGTGTTTCTCATAAATTAGTTCTGAAAGGATTTGTTACTTCTGGGTCAGGAGATAGGTCCAGAGTGCAAAGAAAAAAGGGGAAAAACAATAAACACTGGGTTGAAGGGTTTCTTGGGATTCTTTCTTCAGTTACATATCCACATATTTTCATGATCTTAATGACTATAGCCACAGGAATGTTTGCTTTAACACTAAAGATGGCTCAACCCAAAACCCTATATCCAAACATCTGCAAAGCATGGGAAAGTTCAGACTTTGGGGATCTTTATTTTATGACCCTGACCCATTAATTTTTCCTGCTAATATGACACATTTTTCTAGGGCTCTAGAATGGAAGTCACTGTGGGCTCTAGCAGCACCTGAGAGTTTTATCTTCATGCATCTGTTATCAGGTTACGTGTACCAAGTACACCTGGAGCCTGGTGTGGGCTGAGAGAGTTATCTCACATGGGTGCACTGCGAGGCTGCACCCACCTTTCTTTGAAAACTCACCCATCCCAGGGTTCTGGAAGCAAACACGTTTGTACATCCTACCGTTAGAGCTCTGTGAAATACACCGTGCTGGTGATGTTATCCATAATATAATTAAAAACACCCAACATGTTCGTTCTGCTATAGTTGTGGTTAAAGGAGCTGCTCCATACTAAAATATTTCTTACTCCCCTCTATAATTTAGGCACAAACAAATTCCTCAGGGACTGAAATCATACTCTTTGTATCTTAGTCTGCTGCAAATATCTGGGAAGAAAGGGGTTGAGGCACATTTAGTAGCACTGCTAACACTCTCAGGGCAGTTTCAGCCTGCCAAGTCTTTTCCCAACACGAACAAATATTCACAGGATGCCCCACTTGAGGGTCTGCGGGACTAAGTGATCTTCCTAAGGCTGGACTGGATGCTGGAACCTATAAAAGCATTTGCTGAACAGTTGCCTCTGTCTTGGAAGGTTTAGGGGTTTAATGCCTAAAACACTCCTCCAAGATGAATCCCAGCTACTAGCAAGGGCTTTGAAGTATTTCTTTCCCGAGCAGCTCTCACACAGCAGCCGGTGGAGAGCCCTGACTCCCAGCAGGACTAACGTGCGGGATGGGGGAGAGCCCTGGCCAGCTGCTGCGCCTCAGTAAAACAGTGTGGAACCTGCTCGGGGGCCCTGGGGCGCTCGGTGCTTCCCGGGGACTCTCCACGCTCCGTCCCGCCGCGAGGGAGTGCTTGTGTGTGCCTCATCACGGCTGCTAATGCACATTAGTGCGCTGTAGCACTAAATTTAAATCGCACTTCACAGAGTCAGGCTTGAAACTCCACTTTTTTTTCAGGAGTAATTCCATTTAACTCAATGGATTTACACAATGGATTTGCTGCTGCCAGAAGAGAATCAGGCCTGTAGAAAGACGCACATTCTTTGCCAAGAAATCCTCAGAGCTAACTACTCGAATTGTGCACTCGAGCTGCAGGGAGGTCAAGTGGACAGCGGACGGGACGGGGACGTTGGGGAAGCCCCGCTTCAAACTCAGCCCTCACAAGGCCACGCTGCGTGACCTCGGCCGAGGTGCTTCATCCCCTCGTACCTCCGTTTCCCCCTTTCCCTTTGTCTGACTTGTCTGTTTAATTTGGGATTTCTTCAAAGAAGGGTGCTCCGCTTTTATGTGCGCTGGACGGGGCGCTGACACTTCTCCTCCCCTTTGCCGGCAGGAAGCTGGTGGGAAGGCCGGTCTTCAAAACTCTGTTTCCTCACCACGCAGCCCTCTGCCTCGCCGCGTTACACAAGGTGACCGTTGTGTGACAGCATGACGGGCACAGCTATCACTAAGGGGCCGCCTCAACACATACGTGTAGGAATCTGGCAGCTCTTGTTGTAAAGTCACTGTTGGGGGCTCTTGGTGAACTAAGGACGTTTCTTGCTTACTACCTCGTAGTAATTTTCTTTGAACATTTACTTACTGATTGTGTGAGATGCTTTCTGAGGAACACTTAAGCCCCGCGGAGCAACTCTCAGCTCCCCGCTGCCTCCGGGTGTGGGTCATGGGCATGGAAAGAGGCTCGAGGACTGGGATTTGTACATGTGTATGCGTGTGTTTAATTTTTATAAGCAGGATTAGGCCAAGAAGCAGCACTTCTGGACAGTACCATCTGTTTGGGATCCTTCACGCAGCAGTTCGGCCGTTATCGGTGGCAAGGGTCCAGAGTCAGTTCTCAAGTACAAAGCTGCCAAGATCATTAAAAGACAACAGTCATCCACACCCTATACCAGCTAGTTGCAAAACCGCTTCAAAGAGTCTCTAGTAAATATGCATATAGTTATAGTAACTCCTACAGAGTCATGTATTTCGTAGGTGCCGAAGAGCAGAGTGAGATGGTGCAGTCAGATATTGCTGCCCGCTCTGCGGGGCTCCTCGCAGCGGGTTGATGGCTGGAGAGAGGAGGGTGCAGGTGGCTAACGGGCTGCTTTTCTCTTGCAGTGGAGCATGACCGCGAGTTTCACCATCAGCGCTGCCACTACCGCGAGTTCAGGTTCGATCTCTCCAGAATCCCGGAGGGGGAAGCGGTGACTGCTGCCGAGTTCAGGATATACAAGGATTACATCCGCGAGCGCTTTGATAATGAGACCTTCACGATCAGCGTCTACCAGGTACTCCAGGAGCACCCAGGAAGGTGAGTGATGGATGGGGTATATGGACGATACAAAAAGGGGAGCACATTCCTTCAAAGAATTATGTTCAGTATGCTTAGAAATGTTGGTACCAGAGCATCAGCAAGAGTGTTTTAGGAAATGCTTTAGGTGTCCAGTGTTATACAGTGGAGGCTCAATATATGTTAATGTAGCCACATAGCCATGGCATAGGCGCTCGACCACCAGCCAGCCTGAGCACGGTCCTCCCACAGCAGCTGGGAGCAAACACTGTGCCTCTGAACATATGTCTATGCCGAAAACATCACAGACCCAAAGGATCTCATGATTTCAGGAAGACCTACCCTCTTCCTCCTGCTGCTTAGGGACCCTGAGGTGGCAAAACCACATCTAAGTGCTTCCTTCCTAATTGTGTCTTAATTACTAGCCTTTACTATGAAAGGCATTTGAGATCCCTAATTAACAGAGACAGATGACACCACGCTCTTTATATTGACTGATCGTTTTGTGAGTGCAAAACTACAAGATGAGCTATTAAATCCATTCCAAGCAATGATTAACGTATGCCAAACTCCCTGACAAATCCTCTGGGGAGCCTGAATAAGAACATATGTTTAATATTCTCATCTGTTTTTAGTTCCGATTAATCAGAAATCCAAAACTGTTTATCAAAGGCACTTAGTTGAGGTTGCATATTTCTTTTAAATATAAGTCCTACCAAAAACGAGAGTGCATTTATTTACATGGAAGTATTTCATAATCACAGGCTAATCGGAAGTTACTCACTAGAACTGCTAAATATATAGTAATAATGTTATAGCCGAAATCTCAGTTTAGGTAAAGGAAAGTAGAGTTCAAAGGAAAAATTCCAAAAGGATAAGAAGAATAGTGTAAATTATTTGTATTTTTATAAAAACTAACAAATATCAACCCCTCTCCCCCCATTTTTTAAAATTTTGTCATCCATTAGATACATGATAGGAAATCTTATCAGCACTTTTAAATAGTGAGAATTTCAATCAGCTTTGCTATGGTAAAATTTTCAAACACACATGTTCTTTCTTCCCCGGCTGAAATTTCAATTTTGGTTCTCAAAACTCATAGTTCTCATGACATTTTTAATGAGACCATGATTTCCAGGGTTTGGGGTCTATGCTAATATTAATCTATCTTAGAATGGTAATTCAGACTGTATATATTTTACTAGATTTTCTTAATGGAGAAGACAATGAGCTGTGTACGTGTGTATGACCCCAGGGACATCCTGCTGATCACAGGCCGTTTGAGTTTATTCCCTCTTAGGCCCTTCTGGAGACAGAAGCCGCCCTGTAAAGTGTCTCTTGAGGGCATTATCCAGCTACAAGCCCTCAGGGATGACTTTTCAATTCTGGTAGAGAGGAAGCAAAAGATGAGTTAGAAGAGGTTTTTCCAGCGCACTGGGAAGTTACCAGGGACAATTAGGGAAACACATTTCCAAAGTAAATGTCCTTCCTCCAACTGATGTGGATTGTTTTCCTTCAGATTCTTGTTAGTGAGATACCTACTATGAAATGTGCTGGGAGAATTAGGATCTCATTTATTGCCTAAAATCTAACAGTCTACATTTTTGTTCAAGCTGTCGTTCGACATGGCTGCAAGGTGGCCACTGGGGATGGTTATGGGTACACAAGCGCTGGGACCAGCAAGTGTTTCTGCAAGTCACCTCCTTCACCTTCTCCCTTAAAAGAAAAAGCTGTGCTCAAGGCAAGCATATACATGAACCACTGAGCAGGAGAGGAATCATGCTAATTACTCAGATGTTCCAGCTACCAGGCTAGGTGCAGTGTTACAGTACATTCATCCCAGGCACACCTTTTCCTAAGCAGTGTTCGTGCGTAGTCGCCCCTTGTGTACGCTTCGGCAATGGGGAGTGTTGAACAGTTTGTACTAAAAAAAAATTCCTGTTGATGTGGATTGACCCAAGGTAAAAATATTGTCACTACCATTTGTAAAAATATTTGCTCTTTTCCAGCATTATTCCACTAACATTTTCCAACCAGCTCTGTCACAGACCAGTCATCCAAGTTAGTGTGTCATTGGGCAAGTGGAGAAAGAAAACAAACTCTCTCCGACGTTGATCAAAAAACACCCATTCACTTTGATGTTTCCTTGGCTGTTTGTCTCATCCTGAGCAGGCTGGAAAGTTAGACCCATCTGACGTTGTTAGCAACAAGAACAACACAAAGTCAAACCTTCCCCCCCAGCACGCAGTTGAGAAAACCTTTGCTCACATTTTGCTTTGTAGATCTCTCTCCTCAAGCAGAGCAGGTACAGTGGTCAACAATACAGTGTAGGTTTTCCCTCTCCCTGCTGTCTTTGGATGACCCAACAGTAATGTGATCTCCTGAGAGCTTTCTGCCACTGCCTGGAAGCCCTTTCTGGTATCTGAAGCTGCAGATGTTCTCCCACCTCCAAGAGCAGCCGTTGGTTAAGCACTGATCTGTGCTCTGAGAGTCTCCAGATGCAGCTGTAGCATCTGCTCTCCTTTGTAACACGACTAAACACAGCAGAGATCAAATCACCCGCTAGGACCACAACAGCAGCGCTGGATTCACCCAAGTTGAGGCTGGGTGTGGGTTTTTCCCTTGAGGATGAAAAGGCTGTTGGGTTTGCCCAAGGCTTGGTTTTTGGCTGGGCCTCAGCCGAGCCCTCGTTTCTGCGGGTGTGATGCTGTGCCCTCAGTTCAAATAAACGGCGAGCCCTGGTAGTTCAGCAATTAATTACTTGCTTTACAAGTTCAGACAGGTTGGCAGATACTAACCAGCAACATCTGTGTCTGCAATTTACTGTGGGTGAAAAACACAGACAGAGGGCTTTCCAGACAAGCAGCTGCACCCAAGCAGACAGCCCTTTCCGAAATCCTGCCCCTCAGCAACACTGACAGATGAACATACTGGGGAGGCTCTCATTTATCTGCCTACTCAGTAACAGACATAAAGCAATTGCACTAGTGAAAATGAGGAACAACTCGCCCATGGCATCAGACTGGATGCCATCCTGGACTTTGACTAATAGAAATAATATTTCTGTGGAACTGAAGATACTGAATCTTAATACAGGTGTAACAATAGTTTGCGGTATGTAAGAAAGCAGAGTAAATGATCAAATATTCTTTCTGACCCTTGCAAATCTGTGAGTTCATTGCAAGGCAGCCTTCCTAACCTGGCAGTGTTTCCTTTATAGAAGCATGTACAGCATTCTTTAGTTGCAAAGTATCGGCTATTCCCTTTAAGCAAACAAGTACATTCATGAACAAAAATGTTCCCAATATCATAAACACTATGAAAACAGTTGATGTTTTGACTAGTATAGCATGTCTCAAAGCTTTTGTGTGCGTAACTGCAAGTCCAGTGACTCATGTCCAGCTCCCATTTGGTCTTCATGGGTCATTTACCCAAGAACTTGGGAAAGTTTTGTGAAGGCAGCGACTGAGTTGAGAAACACCCTGAGCAGCGAGACCGTGAGTCCCTGTTTGTACTCAAAACTCTGCTAGTGGGAACCGAAGGTTGCCACCTCACTCTTACTGACATTCCTACCAGGGTATTTTCAGAAAGTATCTGTGCAGTTCTGGGACAGGTTACCAGTTGGAACATCAACCTGAGTTTATCAACATGGAGCTTCAGAGCAAATCCAGACTGTGGAGCTCCCCTCCACATCAGAGCTGCATCCTCCCTCTCTGTGCACACACCTTCAGAAGCTAGAACACCTCCTCCCAGGGTTTCATCACCCATTCAGTGGACACTGCATTTGTAGTGTGGGGTAAATCCCGATGCCTTTGAAGCTGATGGGAGTTTTGTTACTGGAGGGAATAAAGGCAGGTACTTGACCAGCCTTTGGTAATTGAAATGTGGTCGCTACATGTTCACTTTGTGGTCGTTATGGATTTCACAGGCTTCAAAGGCAGTGAGTGATGTGAATGCTCATGTTACCAGCCCTGCAGAAAAGCCAGACCTTGTCCCATGCGTGCCCGGCTTTGACGTGCAGCTGGAACGCTTTACTCTGTGTTTCAAGCTGCGGCAGCTCCGCACCCGTATCAAGCCTGACCCTCCCTGGACCCTTTTCCCCCATTTGTTGGAATCCCCGTGTTGTGGGTCGAAACGTAATCACAGTAACTAAGAAAGCCTTAGCCTCACCCAACAGGCTGAGCAAACAGGGCATCTTTTTGAGCTTTCTAAAGTACCAGTGTGATTATTCTAGGAATGGGATAGCTAAGAAAAGTGCAATTTGTTTTAATACTGTGCCCCAGAACACTACCCTTATCTGCAGGTACTCTGGTGTTACTCAGAAAGGTACTGACATCAGATTTGATTTTTTAATGTGGCTTGTCTGCACAAAGGTTGGTTAACTGTCCTCATTCTGATACACTCTTGGGCGTCACTTCCTCAGTGTCCAGCAGCAATGCATCCCTGTACGCAAAAAATCAGGCAGAGGGGGCAGGAGACCTGCAT
>JAWLRI010000180.1:3359621-3379626 GCA_034781795.1 Crypturellus tataupa | reverse complement strand
TGTGCAGGGGGGTTGGACTAGATGACCTCTGGAGGTCCCTTCCAACCTTAGGCATTCTATGATTCTATGATTCTATAGCAGCAAGGGAACTTTTTGCATGAAAACCACTTACCCCTCCAACACCAGCACTGCCTTTAGTTATCTCTATCAGACATCCTTAAAGGCACCAGAGCCTGAAAAACCTATAATAAACCTGGGACTGACTGCAGAAGGCGCAGCTCTCCCCAGGCACGTGGCAGCTGCAGGAGGCAGTTTGCCCCTGCAATGCCCCAGCGGGCTCTTGCTCAGCTAAGGATGCACTGACAAACAGGGATTCACTACTGAGCACCAACACTACATATAAAGTGTTGGAAATGTGTGCAAGACCTAATTTCTCTCAGCATTGCTTTTATAAGAAGCTTCATATTTAGGAAGCGTTACACCTCTCTACAGCAAACTCTCCTTCGGCAGATGTAATCAGTCTTTGATATCTAGATCTTACCCATCTCAAACACTGCATAGACAAGTGACCGTGACTGCTAGGGAGGGACACAACAACAAGAACCTGCTGAAATTTTCAAGTCATCATAGCCGCTCCCAAGATACAACAGAATTACCCAGGTCTGTTTCACTACCATCACAACCAGTTTTCAGAACAGCCCTAGCAAACTGCATCCAACGAACCCCGTTCCCTGCCGCTGCCGTCGCTGCACCTGGATCGAGCCCCAGCGCCTCCTCCCCGGAGCGCGGGGAGGGGACGGGCGCAGGGGCTGCGGCGCGGGCAGCGCGGCCGGGAGGAGGGGACGGGCGCCTCTGTACAGAGGGTGTTGCAAACGTGCCAGGGAGAGGCCCAGGGAGATCCTGGGGCCCTTGCAAAGTAGGAAAGTCTGAAAAATATTTTCCTAAGCTTGTCTTTGGACAGCTGCAGTCGACTTTAAGCAATGACACCAAGTAAACTGGAATCTGCTTCCCGCCCCCTTTTTTTTTCCTCTTTTTTTAATCCAAACAGATGTCTTCCAACCCCAGATGTCCTTTCCCCCTCCAAGGATGTCCTTTCTGCCTTCTCCCCCATGCACTCTCACCTGGAGGTGAATTATTAGTCCTCACCCTCGTCATTCCCCCCATCCAAGTCCTTAAACCGCCTGTTAGTAAACCCTGCACCAAGCCTGTGGTCCCGGCAGCTCCTCAATAAGTAGATACCAGGCAAGGGGACAGGATAACGCCCTTGCTTTCATGGCTGTGGTTTATGTGCAGAACCAATAAGACATTAAATACATCTGTGTCTTAAGTGTTTCCCACTTTACTATGGAAGTGGAAGATTTGTCCCGTATTTGCAAAGCAATTCAAGTTCTGTTGCAAGGTGTCACAGAGTAATTAATGCTTAGGACACCCCTATATCCATAATTTCTCAAGCCATTGCATAGAGATGAGACTGGTGCTGTGTGCCGTGTCCAGACAGGACAGGCTCTCTGGGCTGAGCAGATGTCCCGCACGCTGTACCCACGCGTGCCCGTCTTGGGTGAGTCAGCTGGGCAACAGGGAAAGGGAGCACTGCAGAGCGCCACTCGTCTGGCAAAGCAGTGGAAGCTGCTGAGGGATTCACCTTCCAACCTGCTGCCCATCGCCCTTCCTGTCCATTTTCATTCCGCTTGGAAGTGCTCGTTAGTGCTGACTACCACTCATCAACCAGCAACTTGAAGGGAACAGAGCTGCACAGGGGGGTGCGGGAGTGAGGAAAATAAGTAAAAGCAGGCACTTTCTGGTAAAGGGCTCCCTTACATCAGCATAAACTTTACAGCATTAGAGTTTAGAGTTGTAGAGCTTCATCTACCACTCTGTCTTGCTGCCGCTAGATTGTGAGCTCTCATTTCTGCTCTGAGTGCCTCTTGCTGTAGTCTATGCTCTTCTTCATGCACCAATTCATTAAGTCAAGAGGACAGATAAGATACTGCATTTTTAACTTTTAGATATGCTTTTAAAAAGCCTTTATGGCTGATGAGATAAACCAGAAAGATATGAGCAAGGTCCATCCTACAAGCCAAAAAACTGTCCCAAAACACCGAAAAACAAAACAAAAAACAAACTGCAGTAAAAGGCAAAGAGCCCATACCCATCATTTTCATGACTGCTAATCTCGTCTCATATCTTTGAGTTCCTGGGGTTGCAACACTGCCTGTGATGGGTGTCCAAGAAAGAGCCCCTGGGTGATGAGCACCCAGGAGAACAACCCACCAAGCCGGTTGCCTTTGCAGGCAGCTCCCTGCACTGCCCGAGTTGCCCTGGCAGAGTTCAGGAACAGGGGGTCTGCGGGAGCAGTTCATAGATATGTACCCAGATGTAAAGAAAACGCTATTTCTAACCTTTGCATGTGTCTCTGGCTACATCCCTTGCTTTTGTCATACTTCTATTATCACATTTCACTTTCTCATCTTTACCTTTAATCATAGCTCCCTTGCCCACTCCCTTTTTCCTTTCAGGACATTTTCACTCATTTTTTCCTATATTTTGTCTCCCATTATATCTGCACAGACCTCTCTCTTTCCAGCACTTTCCAACCTGGATTCCAGAAAACACTGAGTTTACTAATGGAAATTTTGTAGACCACATAGGAATTACATGACCTTCAGACACATTTTCGGGAGTGTTTTCTAGCAGGAGGTGCCTCTCCTTTCCGGTGTCCAGCATCAGAGGCGGTTGCAGCGAGCGGTGCTGAGGAGTGCCGACCTCCTGTCCTCAGCTCGAGCTGTATCGGCAGCCAGATGCTCATGAAAGCGGAGCCGAAGGCGCTCAGCTTTATCATTGCTAGGAGCTGCGACACTCCCACCGATGTACTTTGAACACTGAGCCATTTTGATGTGGTCTCAACAAAACATACTTGTGGTCTGGAGCTAGATTTTGTCATTTATGTAACTCTAATCTAGACATTAACATTTCCATGTCCCAACTTAATTTTCTGTAAAACGAGGATAATGTTCTTTTCTCTATCTCTCAGCCTGGTAGGAGATTCAGTAGAGCCTGTCAGATGCTCCAGAGTTCTCCAGTGAAGGGACTGAACATAGTGCCAAGAAACCAAACTACTTTCCTGCCTCCTGATTGTAGATCTGTTTTTCACATTGCTCCAAAAATGCTCTAAACATGGGCACAGCTCATAGATGAGGCACCAGCAGGTGAGATTTTAGGAACAGACTGTATGAGAGCCAGGACAGGCAGGATGGATTGATGGGTTCTCCTTTTGTGTTTAGATCTTTATTCAAATCTAATCCTCAAAACAGTCATATTAGTTATGCATAACTAATCCTAACTCATTGGACAGGAGCCCTCCGAAGAACTTTTGTTTAAGGCTAAGCAGAATAGCATTTCTTCGCCCTGTTTATAACCGTGTCCAATAAGGCTGTCTGAAGAGCTTGCTGTCTACCAGTTAGCCATCTAATGCTGTTCCACCATACATCTTTTGGAAGAAGGGGCTTTCTATTAAAAATGGAAGTTTTCCTTTGTAAAAGAACAGGCAGTTTCTCTTTGTCGGAATGGGTGCCGTGACCTCAGGACCTCATCAAGCCTCACCTCCTGTGTTGGCCACTGGTGGAGGGTCACAGTGGAAAGAGCTGGTCCATTACTGCTTGGGTATCTCCTGAGAGCACCGGGCACAAGGTCTTTTTGGTCCAGGTGTCCAAGGAAGGACGATTCTCTTTGGTGGGTCCTTTGATCCAAGGAAGGACGATTCTCTTTGGTGGGTCCCTTTGATCTCTGGTCCTTCAGGGTTCCCCTCCAAGCCTGTTGTCTGCACATTGCTGTAACTACAGGCAAACAAACATGTTATACAATATCTCTGGCTGACTCACCCCA
Organism: Crypturellus tataupa; assembly: GCA_034781795.1. Classification (NCBI taxonomy): domain Eukaryota; kingdom Metazoa; phylum Chordata; class Aves; order Tinamiformes; family Tinamidae; genus Crypturellus; species Crypturellus tataupa. The sequence continues at coordinate 3,375,804 of JAWLRI010000180.1, read as the reverse complement.
GTTCTTGATGCCTCATGTTGTCTGGTTACCCCGATTGCATCATGTCAGCATGGAAAGCTTAAAGGCTGGTTTTTCTGAGTAATAATATTGCAGTAGGACAGTAGCTAAATAAAAAGCACCATTGCTATTATCTTTAACCTGCAAATGGCAAGGAAAAAAACCAAGCAAGCCAAGTAGTCATGAACTAAACCTTGTGTGAATCATGAGTTCCAGTCAGGGGGCATGATTAAATGGTGCAATACGTTCATAAAAAAGCCTATGACTTCTGGAAACTTGGACTCAGGCACTGGAACAGACCAAATGCGTCCTGCTCCCCCACCTCCGACCCCCGTGGGATGCGTTTTGCTCAGTGCGTTGTAAACAGGGCAGGGAGGTGTCTGTGGGGCTGCGCCATTCCTGGCGGGAGCATGGCCACTGCTTTTGGGTGGGGATGAAGGTCCGGTCAATCCGTCTCCCATTTGAAGCTCCAGCGTCTGACGTTCCCACAGGTGGTTTGCACGTGGGCTAGTTCCCCTTGGCAGAGCAGGGTTGCTGCAGGTTCAGGTTGGCTGGAGCACTTCTCCCACATGCCAGAACTTCTCCCACATTTGTGAAGGAGCTGCAGGATCCACTTCCACACATTTGCTCTTCAGGAACTAAGGCCAGGAGTTCAATGTCATGTAAACCAGTGCAGAACCAGGGGTGGTGACATCTGTTAGCTCCTGGCCCACAAAGGTTAGGAGGAAAATAACATGGCGAAAACACTGCACTAAAACTCCATTTCTGTTTCAAGCCAGTTGTGTGGGACAAAAGTCTTTAATTCCTTGGTATCTCACAGCGTCAAGAATCACTCATCTGGGAGGCAACAGCCTCCAATGTTCAGCAGCACTCTATCACTCAGCGTTTTCTGCAAACAAGAGACCCAAGTTATGTATTAGCACTCACAAATCAAGTGACAAAATTAATAAGATCTTCATTAAGCTTTGAGGACACAATTAAAGGGCTTTCCAAGGAGATTTCTTCATTCAAAAGAATAAAATGACTCTTAAACAAGTTATCACGTTTGCACACTCAAAACACTAAAGTAGTTCTTGCAGAACTTGTCTAGACATTTCTACAGAGTTTCTTTGTTCTTCTTGTGTTTCTTATAAAGACAAATGTGCCATTATCCTATTTTGTTATTGTTTCCCATCCAACTTTTGTCTCTTTATTTCTGATAAAAGAAGATTGTTTTCTTTACAGAGCCTGTGTTCTTGCAAATTCTTGTTTTACAGAAATTTCCTGGTAAACTTTTTGCAAGTCCAAAATGATTTCACCCCTTTCTTAAATGCAAGAAATCCTCCGTGTTTCTGATCACTGTGTTTCTGGTTTCAGTTCTTGAACCAGAACAATCCAAATTAGAAATTTGAGCAACAAATTGAAAGGAAATTACCATCCAAAGTAATGCTGACCTGTGACTGTGCAGAGGGTTATTGTCTCAATCAATTATCTGTAACCTCAGCCACAGAAATTTTTAAAAAATTATGTATGTTAATATATGCAGAGCAGTGTTCCAGGTGGTTCGCACCAGTGCTACAATTAGGCATAAAAGGCAGGAAATTATGGGGGAAAGGGTAATGAGCAGCATTGTCTGCCCAATTACTGAGTTTGCATATACATGCAAATAATTTTGCCAATCTGTGCCTGGCAAGCATTTTTTTTTTTGCTAATGTTGCATCAGCAGCTGTGAGGTTAACTGTAACACCACAGTAACCCAAAGTAACCAACTCTGCTTCAATCCATTCCCTCTTTTACAAAGAGAAAAAAAGTACTTCACCTGAAGGCGATAAAATACCAAGTACGTCACCAGAGCCTCGGCATCACTGGGTATTACTCAAAAGATCTACCAAGCCTATTGCTTTTAACGCATGTGGCTGAACATCCAGAGAGACTCTAATGGCAAATCCAGATAACTGAGGTTGTTTCCTTTATTGTTTCGTCAGGGATTCAGATTTGTTCCTGCTTGACTCTCGAACTATCTGGGCTGCAGAAGAAGGGTGGCTCGTGTTTGATATTACTGCAACCAGTAATCACTGGGTGGTGAATCCACAGCACAACCTCGGTCTTCAGCTCTCTGTGGAAAGCATAGATGGTGAGTTGCAGAAAATAGCATCCATCGAGGAGTTTCCAGGTCAGGTAGGAGTTTCTGCCTAGGGATTAGCCATAATGCACTCAGTGCATTCCCTTTGCAAAGGATTTCTTCAGATTATGTTTTTCTGTCTTTGCTTAAGATGCAAATAATGGTGAAAAAAAATGAATCTGTAGGTGTATTTCAGGTTAAGTATGTACTTAAATGCTTCAACAGATCAGTATTCAGTCATTAAGTATTAGCTATGCACATGTGGTTGTGAGGGTACGAACATGCTTTTGGCTCATTTGCACATAGTATTAATGAACTTCGACTGAAATCCTGGAAGTTCCCAAGCGGCCTTTTTCACTCTTCCATGCCTATGCTGCTGTGTAAGAAACTGAGAGGTTTTTGCAATAACATTTCCTGCTCAGCAACTACAAGCATCCAAATGTGGGGGCGCATTTTAGGGGAAAAGGGCAGTAGTGTCTCCTTTATGCTTCTCTTGTCATGTTCTGTGAAACCACCAGCTTGTTTTCTTATGTCTGAGACGATTCCCATTAAGAAGAGAGGAAGAAAACTACTACACATACAAAACCAAAGCTGTGTGATGTCAAAAGCTGGTGTTATTTGATACAGAAACCCCTTCAAATGCAAAAAATTGCTTAGATCCATGTCTGTTTTCTCTGTGGCAGCAGAAATGAGCAATAAAGTCATACCTGCCCCAGACTCCAGGTTCTGCAGCAGGCCTGCGATATTCCCCTATGATGATTGGAAACAGGTGGGAAGATGTGGTTCTGCAAGAGCCTCAGCTGAGCACATTTAGAAGTAGTGTGGAAATTTTCCCAGCCAAGCCTTACCAAAGGAGTTATATTTATTTTTAAAGCTAAGATTCCTCCTGCTCACCTGCAGCCTTGTGCAAGTGACCGCGTGCGTCCTGCGTGCTCCGGCAGGCGAGAGGCATCTCAGGCCCTCTCTCTGCTGCTACCTGCGTGCCACACTGGACAGCCGAAGCAAAACTCAACTGGAACTTACTGCAAATAATCTGAATATACTTGTCTGATGACATACTTGCATTCTCCAGATAAACACGTGTGATATAACTTGCCATTGATTTTTATGCAAAACTGTGAAGGATTCCAGTTAAGCAATATTTTGCATAAAGACTGTGAAAGGCTGTTTTGAAATAGGCAAATTAAGGAGAGTCATTGACATGAAAGGGTGATTTTGCACATATGAGATCTGTTCCCTGAAAGCTGAAGCTCATGGGTTTTTTTTTTAACCTGCCCTATATGAATGATAATGCAAAGGCAAAGCTACAGAGCAGACGCGTCACCCTGGAAGTTCAAGTCCCCACTTCAATGACAGATGCCACCTCTGCATACAGATTCAAATTTGGCCTGATTTACAAGTTAATCTCAACTCTTAAGGCTAAAACAGTAGGACAAATTAACAGCCAAGACAAGCTTAACCCGTTTTCAAACACTTTTCCTTGTGTTTAGTTCTCCTACTTGCCTTCTAAGGGAAGTACTCGGAAGGATGTAAGTCATGGCTGCAGCAATGCCACACTCATTCAATTCTGAGTTTACACACAGGAAAACCATGCAGACCCATTTTCACCTTGCTGCATTTCTAGATTTCCCAAAGTTAATAGCTGGAATTTGGGCCAGGTTATCAAACCTCACACCTAAACGCTCACCTACTTACTGAATATACCTCACATTTACTTATTGACGATGTGGGTCAATACCCATGAACTAAACTAAAAAAATGCAGGAACTGCCAATGTTAATTTGGCTGGAACATTATTTTTGGTCACTTCCAAAGTTTGCCTGAGTCTTCAAAAATGAAGGAAATACGGGCAATATCTGCTCAAACAGCCTAGCAATAATGGTGACAGTACGAAATATACATCATTGCTTATGAGAGCGAATAACACGTTTTGTCTTCCAATAAACCCGCAAAGTCTTTGAGCTTGACAGTCTCAGTCTAGAAATACTTTGCCAATTCTGCATACACATCCGATTTTGTAAATCAGAGCTACAGAACGCAATAAAACCCTCCAAGGAGGGAGCTAATGAGGGAGAGATAGGTATTCAACTAAACATTTTGTGTAAAGCATAAGAGAACCTCATGACATTATGGTGTTAATGTAAATAACTGAATACCAGAGATTTTCAGAGGATTTTTCAAAAAAAAAGGATGCTGTGTTCCTGGATGCAAGGGAAAAACACCAGAAAAGATGATAGTACCAGCAGTAAGGAAACTGAGAAACAGCCTGGTGTGACATTTCTAGCTGTGATTAGCACCAACTCTTTCAGAAGAAACACACGCTGCCATTGGAACCGGGGGCAAGTAACTGCCCCAAGGGCGAAGTCCCTGCCACTTCCAGAGCTCCAAAAGAAGTTGGAGGTTCAGATTTTCAAGCTAACTTTCCCCCACCTGACTTATGATCATAAACTCACCTGCCTACAGCTGCACCTGTGCCTTCACAGACACAGCCTGGTCTGTGTATGTCCGGGAACTACTGTTATTTTTCTGGATATTTAGTCCAAAACACTGATTTACGAATATGGTACAGATTTCGGGCCAGACTTCTCAGGGTCCCATGTACAAGGAAAAGCTGCAGCCACACAGTCATAGTGACTGCGTCTGCTCTGCATGAGCAGTCAGAAATGGGCCCTGAAAAACATATGATCAGACCCATTACAGACATGGTTTGCAAAAGCAGAAATTCTCAGCTCCAAGGATAAACAAATTCGTAGCTGTTATTTGACTTGATGGAAATTAGGAATCTAGTTCCTGTTTACACTCCTGAACTGTCTGGCTGCGTTCATAAACATTTTTGAAACCATGCAGAGAGTAACTTGCTGCTTTCTCAAAATAAATGAGCAAAGTATTTAAATCAGCCTCTCATGCAAATTAGAAAAGTCAGTTGCAACTTTTAATAAATCAAGCCAGTGGCCTGTCTGCTGTAACAGAGCAACCCTGGCAGCACACCTTTGCGCTCCCTTCTCTCCACCATACAAACAGATTTTTCTATTCATACTGAACAGCAAGGACAAATCCTTCCTTGCTCTCTCTGTTTTGTTTTGGATTTAGACCAACTTCAGGCTAATAAGGACACTGCTATTACACCTGGACTTCATATGAAAATCATATGTCTGCAAACACAGTAGGACTTTGATGCAACACTATATGCGTGGGCAAAATCCAAAAATTTCAGTGATATAAAACTAGCTTTAAAGTGAATAATGAATTAGAAAAATCCTTCGAGCTTTCTTAGTTTTATATTTTGCATCGCTCGTTACTCACAGAAATCTAACCACGAAGCCAATCCAAGCCGTATAAAAAAAAAGAAAATGAAGTCATGAGTGCTGTTCAGATGAAATGACACAAAAGAAGTTAATTAATTTTGCTGATGTTTGTATTGCTTTATAACCATGCCAGAGAAGTCCATCAGCATGCAAACCAGGGGGGAATCAAAGGGTGTTTGTTTACTCGCAGACTGTCGGAGAAGCTCAAGCACGGAGCAAAAGAAACAACGGATGAGTCACTCGCCCCCAGCAGCGCACATGAACAACAACCGGCTGTCTAGGTTTACTGAGTTTGTATTTTGATGTTCTATTTCTAATAGTATTAAAAAAGAAGCTTAAAAGCAGCAAAAGCTGTGCCTCTGATGCCAGAGAACAGTTTTAGTTCTTCTGGGAGAAGTTTATCACCGATTCATGTCTTCATGTTTAACCTTGGCTTCTGGATGCACAGGAAAGTTAACTAAATTAGGAAGAAGGCACGCTTTTTCTGTTGAGTAATAGGTTACTTCTCAAAGAGCATTATGTACCTTTTTCCACTATGCTGGTGTTGAATGTGTTGGTCAGATTCTACTTATTGCTACACTAACGCAAATTCATTTAACATGCCAGTGTCAAGTTGAGTCCCTTCTCTGCATCTTGCTCTGTAGAAATGCCCTGAAGATAAATTAATAACCAACAGTAGTTCTTGATATCATCCTCCGTTTCAGAAAGCTACCCAGCCTCCCAATGGAGCAGGGAGAAATGCTAAGTCTACCTCATCTTTAATAACAAATGGATTTCATTCTACAGAGAAACCACTCAAGTCTTCTTTTACCCTCATCAAAAAAAATCACCATGAACGCAGCATGAAGGGCAGTCACCATATTTGCAGCAAGATTTTCAGATGCAGTAGTACTGAATATAAGAGATATAGCAATAAACAAAATGTTTCCGAAGAGCTGAGCTATTTGTTTCTTCCAGCTAGAGTATATCTGGAACCCTGTCAATGTTTCATACAAGGCATTTTTATTTTAAGTTAATAACCTTCCAGTGGGAATTTAGTGTTCCTATGGGCTGAGTTTTATGGTTCCTTTTATAGGATCACTTCAAATTATAGGCTGGTGAACTTAAAGAAACCCCTCTAAAGAATGCAGGAAAAGCTAATACTAAGCGGATTTAGGGTAAAATAATTATATGTATGAGTATTTTATATAACTTTTACGCGCAGATATAAAATGAAGCTAGCTGTGCTGAACTGCTGTCAGGAGCGGCCTGCCCGGTGAGGGTCGAGGAGGCCTCGGACCCGGCACACGGGTTGGGGTCCCTGCTGCCGTGACTCGGGGACGGGCGGCATCACTGCCATCCCTCTTATCCGTGTCCCTCCTTCTCGCCATCAAGGACAGAGCATCAACCCCAAGCTGGCTGGGCTGATCGGGAGGCACGGCCCGCAGAACAAGCAGCCCTTCACGGTGGCCTTCTTCAAGGCTACGGAGGTCCATCTCCGCAGCATCCGCTCCGCGGGCGGCAAGCAGCGCAGCCAGAACCGCTCCAAGACGCCCAAGAACCAGGATGCCTTCCGCGTCTCCAACATGGCAGGTCAGTAGGTCTGCCCAGCCACCGCTTCCAAGAGATGGGACGAGTCTCTGCTCTCCTTGGGACTGGATGGGAGGTCTCCTACGGGCAATTCCTTGTCCTTCTGGTCTAGCGCCATTTCTTGGTTGCTGGTTTGAAACTATTTGGAATTAGGGATTATTCTGAAAGAGTCAGGAAAACAGTGTTTCTTTGGAAAGAGTTAAATCCAGGCATTCCTTAATTCAATTAAAATTGTAACTTTTGGTTCCCCGTTTGAAATAGCTTCTAATAAGAATTATTTTTGATCATTTCATGCTTGATTTACTATAATGAGCTATTTCAGCTGAGCCAAATCAAACGCTGCAGATTTCCAGTTTGTGATTTGAATGTTCCCTTTCCCAACCCACTCTTGAAACTTCAGAAATCCCCAGAGTTTTCCCGGAAGAGGGAAGTCCTGCCTTGCCCAGGCCGACCGCAGCTATTCCGGGGAGCTGCGCTTCCTATTATGGAAGAAAACTCTCCCGGGCGTCTAAAATAGGAATGCAGCCTAACTCCCAAATGCCTCCAAATACCGACCCCGCTGCTGGCGGGAGCAGCCCCATGGGCAGCGGTACCCCCAGCTGCAAAACCCACCAGAATTGGGCCCAGCCAATGCTTTGTACAGTGCCAAACTGCCTCCCAGCAGGCAAAAACACCCGCCCGGGCTCCCAGATTTCCTATGGGTTATTTTAGTGTCACAGCGTTGCTTTTGGGAGCCTTGCAAGGAGCAAGTGTCCCCTGTAACACAGGTGATGCGAGTAGCACAATGCTGAAAGGGGCCCGACCCTCTCACCCATGTCACAGGTTCTCATTTTACACAGTAGATCGTAACCAGAGGCATGAATTTTGCCAAAGCCCGGGAAAAACAAATTTGAGCTTCCCAGGCCCTTCCTGGGCTTTGCACAAGAAGCCAGAGCTGTTTTTATTTACTTTTTAAATATACATTGAACCCAGTTATTATTTTCTAACTAAAACGTTAAAAAGAATCTGCCTGACGGTGCCTCCCTCCCGCCCGTGCAGAGAACAGCAGCAGCGACCAGCGGCAGGCCTGCAAGAAGCACGAGCTCTACGTCAGCTTCAGGGACTTGGGGTGGCAGGTAAGACCCTTGGACAGGCTGCTCGTGATGCTGAGGACTAGAGTTTTATCCTGGGAGGAAGAGAAAGGTTGCCTTTGGCCTCGGCATGCTCAGTGCGCGTGTCCGCAAAGCTGGGGTGTTGCAGCCTTAGCGTCCGCTGGCTGAGAACTCCATATGCATCAGTGAGTGAGGAGCCACGGATTTCCCTGGGCGCTTCCAAGGGCACATACAGCTCTCTGCTTTCATCTGTCCATTCTTTTGACGTGGTTATAGAGATTTTCACTTCTGAAAGCGGGTTCCCCGCCTTTTGGTAGCAGATGAAGGGATCCATGCAGGCAGCACTGCTGAACAGCTGATAAAACTAAACCGTGAGATTCAGCTACTCTCTGGGCTCGCTTGCAAAGCCGGGGAGCCTTCTTCAGGGAAAGCAGCTGCTTTAAAGGTGTAAAAGGGTAATATTAGAAAGCCCAACTGACCAGATCTTTATTTTTCAGGTTACTATAACTATATACAGACACATGAAATAATAATTTATATACCATTCTAGTTCTCCTTTCCCTTTGCAATATTTATGTCTTTCTCCACCACCTAACCTATCTTCGATTTACTCAAGGACTGGATCATCGCTCCAGAGGGCTACGCTGCCTATTACTGTGAAGGAGAATGTGCTTTCCCGTTGAACTCGTACATGAACGCTACGAATCATGCCATTGTACAGACACTGGTGGGTGCAACTCAGCTTGGAGTGGTATTTATGATGGGTGCAGCTCAGAAGTAAGATTGTGCAAAACAAGTCCTCGAAGCTAAAGAGAAAAGGAAGGTCTGCATTAGCTCATTAGGATGCCTGCAGCATCTGGCTAAACATGTCTAGCCAAGTGGCCTGAATTAACAGTTGGCTAGGAATTACCCTGTCTTTGCTGCGAGCGTTGACATGCTCTCTCTAGTTTCAGGGGGCCCTACGATACGCGCTTTAACGGTATAGTCCCATTGCACAGGAAGGAAGGAGCAGGATGTGAGCTGGGGTATCAGCATTGCTTGGAAAAACTCCGCGAGGATCCACCGGGTGCCAAAACTGGATTGAGGGCAGCCTGAACAGGGGCCAGCGAGGCTCTATGTTTCATAGCCCAGTTGCTCCGTGGAGATATTTATCATGTGAAAGAGAGCAGGGGGCAAAGGCAATTTCCTCTGCAGTGTGGGCTTTTCCACCTTTTCATCTCCTGATTTTGCATCAGGTGCTTTCTTTGCATGGGTGGTGATACTGCAAAAATGGTTAGGGGAACTAGAAACGCCTACATTTCAAAGGGAAGCAATTTCTGCAAGGTTTTCTCCTTTTATTCAGCTTCCCCCTGACCCTTTCAGCTGAATTCCTGCAGCCAGGAGCCCTGGAGCCCCTGGCTCCCGCGGGCACTGCCGGCTGCAGCCGCAGCCCCAGCCTCGCGCTGGGGAGGGCTTTAGCACAAAGCCTGGTGCCCTGCTGCAAAACACCGACCGCTTTGACAAACGAGGGTTTCCTAATGAAAACCTGCTTCCCTGAAAGCTTTCCAGCTAGATGGGAGCTGGGTGTGCACGAGCGTTGGCCGTGGTACGTGCAGGGGACAGCGTGGGACGCTGTGCACAGCGCCAGGTGCTGGAAATGTGCTGGCGTGAGCACTGGAGAGACGGGAAAGAAAAACACGGGGGAGGAGAAGAGAAAGGTAAATCATAACGTGCCTCTCCTTTCCCTCCCTAGGTTCACTTTATAAACCCGGAGACTGTGCCGAAACCCTGCTGTGCTCCTACACAACTCAACGCCATCTCAGTGCTCTATTTTGATGACAGCTCCAATGTTATCTTAAAAAAATACCGGAACATGGTGGTACGAGCATGTGGCTGTCATTAGATTTGTAGGAAAGGAAAAAAATGTTATTTGTAAAGAATGTTTTTCTTTTTGTACGGATACATGGGGGTGGGGAAGAAGGTTAGGACTCCAGCAGTGGACTTTAAAATCCCAAACAATTTTTAGGACTTGGCTTCTGAAGGTTCAGACAATGGAACAGTTTCTGGATCTAAGTGGCATTTGAACACATTTTGTTTTAGTTTATTATAGACAATGAGCTTGTAAACTGAAACAAGCCAGAGAAACCATTTAAAAAACCAAATCTGCCTTAAAAATTGGCTCCTACAATACATACTTCTGCAAACGAGTCTTTCAGAGGATTGCACACTCACCAATGCCCATTGTGAATTAAACAAAATAATCTATCCAAGGTGAGAATGCGGTGTGACTTAATAAGCATGTGTAGTTCCTGTAACACACTGTTTGCAATAAAATCAGTGAACAAAATATACCTGGAGTGAACAGGTATTTTGTTAGAGAATTATTACTTCCATCCCTTTGTTTACTTCAGCCTCATGCGCAGAAGCGAAGACAATTGCAGCAGCTTCCAGCACTGGCAGTGGCAAAAGCTGTATCTGGACTGATTCAAGTTCAAAGGACAAATAAGTCTAAAATGACCTCTAATTCACAAGCAAAAGAATGGACGAAAACAGTTGCAAAGAACAAGATTTTTCCGGTATAATTTAGTCACCAGGAAGAACAATGTTACTCTAGACCCCAGTAAGAGTTTGCTCTGAACTTAAAGCAGCAAAATACTAGAAAATGGTGATTAAGCCAAACATTTAGCTGGGACATCCTAAACACTTCTGGAGTTGTGAAAGATGGCAAAAAATTCTGCTCCTGTTTGGAAAATATCTACCGATTTCAGGAATGGACAGAACAAGCTCCAAGACATTTTGGAAAACATGGAGCCCTGGACACGGGAGGTCCGGTATGCTGCACCCAGCGTTGCACAGAGCAGGACACAACGGGAAGAACCTTTGTTATGGGGTCAGTATTTTCTATAAAAATCCTGCTGCATTATCAGTTTTCCTTAAAAAACAACAAAAAAATCCTTTAGAGGAGCTACATCAGCTAGCTGGAACCAAGAGCAAGACAACATCCCCTCAAGGCTTTTCTTTTTTCTCCTTTTTAAATCACAGGTTACACAAATACGTCATTTATGTAATTAAAACTCAAGTTTTGTAATAAGAATACAGAGTAGCAGTAGCCAATCACGAACTGATCGGAAACTTTAGCATGTGTCGCGATTACAGAAGTAGGATTGGCATAAACTGCCCCCGGGAGAGAAAAAGAAAATTCCGTCCAGTAAATCATTGGGTCGGCACATCGCTAACTCCAAATCTCTGAACTTCGGAAACGGAAACCTCCCGGAGGCAGTCGGAGCGCGGCGGCCCCGCGCCGGCTCCCCCGGCACCCCGCGGGAACCCGGCCCCGGAGCGCAGGAAGATGGATGGAGGGAACCACACGATTCTGGAAATCAGTCACTATTCTTCCTTTAAGTCAGTGTTCAAATCCAGACCAGATGCCTCTCTTTAAAAATAATAAGAAAGGAAAAAAAATGCTGTCTATGAAATAAATTGGAAACTCGTTTCCGAAGGTCTGGCCCTCCCGTCCTTTACGCCAGTGGGTGTTTTCCTGCTCGCAGGACCAGGCGCGGGTGGGATTTGGGGCGGCCCCGAGGGGTCCGACCGCAATCAGAGGGCTGCCAAGGACCAGGACAGCAGTGCAGCCTCCAGGCCAACATCTGCCCGCTCTGATCGGCGGATGGGAGCACGTGGGGGGAACAACCCCACTGAACCTGCCCTCGATGCCCGGACATCAAGGGCACGGATTGCGCGTCCAGAAACGCCCCGGCGGAGCGGAGGTGCTGCCTGCAACACTGAACTCCTCCGCCCTAAACTTCCACTATTTAGTAGGCAAAAATTAGTTTTTTTTCTCGCAAGTGGTGGTGGTCACTGTATTGGTGTATCGCGGTTGTAACGGGGACCACAGTATCTTGCTGTATAAGATTCACATATTAAATAGTAGGTGGGGACTGTTTTTTTTCCCTTATATACATAACAACAGGATTTCTGTTGCTAGGCTCAACATCAGCTTCACTGTTTGTACATTTTTATGTAAATAGTTGTCACAAAAGTGGAAGAAGAGTTATTTATTTCCATCTCTGAATTCCTTTTCAATCGCATCCAGCAAAAATGATTCTCAGTTCCTAAACACATTTGTTTCCTTATTTAAAAGATATTTATTAACAGTTGGGAAAAAATGCATACACATTTGTTTCTTTTCATAGAGCAGTTGTCAGAAGCCTTTTGTATAAACCAGTAAAATAAATCCTTGCAACTTTACAAAAGATGTACCAACACCTTTGTGCATCTGTGTGGTTATTCTGACTATATTTAAAAATGTTTTGCAGCTGGGCTCCTTTTCTTTCCTGGCCCCCCGCAAGACATACATCTCTCTGCATGGGCAAAAGCGACACACATCAGCATCCGAGGCAGCCTCCTCACTCAAAGCACAGCCAAGAGAAGAAAATGAAAAAATATGAAAATGTTTTGCAGAGTGCACTGCAAAGATCCATGATTGAATTATAGTGCAGCTGTCAGCAGCTGTTTCAAAGAAGCAGGGGGTAAATTAGTTCTGTTTACTGCTAACATAGTTCAGAGATTTAGTCATCCCAATAAAATTATAGAGGCACAAGAAAGGAAAAAAGAAACTCCAAAGGAATATCAGCCAAGAAGCTGACATTTTCTAATTTAGATTCTTTTAGCATATTTCAGAGATGCTGTTGGCATGAGGTTTCCTACTGTGGATACCACACCGCATTGCTATGGGGGCAGCTGAAGAAAATCATGGTCCCAAATCTCTGGATTAAGTAAACATTATATCTTCGGGACATAATAACAGCTTTTGTGTTCTTGTTTACTTTGAACTGTGAGCAAGGTTGTGCCAGTTTATGTAAATGTATCTGCTGATCCAGAGGATTAAATCATCGGCATTTTGGAATTAAACTACCATCTTTCACAAACGATTACAAACTCAAAAGCAGATTTACTTCATGTGCCGATCTGAAGTCCAGCAAAGTGTCAGCAAAAAGACCTTTATGAACCTAAGCTGTGTGAAAGGTCCTGAAAGCCTAGACTCTTTTAGAAGGAGAATCCTCAGGTGGTTCTCAGCACGGTTCCAACTTGCCTCATTTAAGACCAGTGAAAGTCAGATGTCCTTCCAGCAAGAGGAAAGGTAGGAGAAAACAGGAAAAAAAGGGAAAAATGATCAGCTCTATGGAGTCAGCCTTACTATAGAGCAGCCAACAGGAGGTTTATCGCTAGCTTCAACAAGTCCAGCCCTATATGGCCAAACATCAGCTGGTTTCCAGTCCTGCCATGAGGACACGGAGCTCCTTGGCCACGCTCCGCAGCGGCTCCCCGGCCTCCTGGCGCTACTGCCGCTCCGTCTCCTCGTCTACTGTTTTGGAAGAGAAAGCCTTGACATGAAGCTCTGTGTTGCCATAAACTGGCAGGGCCATAAAACACTAGCGAACCAGCTTCAGGACTGCTGGATTTATCTGAGTAATGACATTTTAAAGCACATTTAGAACCTTTTATAGATCAGTTATTCTAACTTCCTTTCAGGCTAAACTCCTAGGATATTATGTTTGCTTAACTGAGAAGCTTCAGCTCCGTTCCAGGGCTGACAATAGGATCTCTTGGTCCTTAAGCAGGAAGCAGCCTCTGCGGCTGCCAAAGTTCATATAATAAAAGATAATTTATTTAAGTGAGGCGAAGTGTAATTTTAAGATTTCTGATTTTTATGGAAGTGTCAGTAGTAAAGCCTAAAAATGGAGAGGGAGAGCAGAGCAAGCCCGCGTGCGGCTCAGGGCAGCGCTGCCAAGGACAGTGGGATTTCCTCCTCGGCTCTAGCCAGCCCTTTCAGCGCTGCCTACACTTGGAACGGACACTTTCTGCATGAAATAAAACCAGAGACTCATCTTCTGAGTTCAGGATTTGCATCCTCAGTATATTTCTATCCAACTACTCTGCTTGCTGACTCCTGTTGCTGCCATGGATGCATTATTCTCTGTATTTAGCCATTCCTTTGCAGAGAAATTCTGCCCAATTAAGGAAAAAAAGGAGCCTGCTTGAAGTTTTTATTTATCAGGTAAAGATTGACAAGAGCTTGAGGCAAAAAAAGAGAAGCACTTTATACTGTAGTCATTCATTACCCAAGTACAAAAGCAACACAAGTGCGTTATTACGGTTGCTTTGAGTTACTCCAGTTACTGCAGACAGAGAGAGAGAAAAAACAAACAAATAAAAAAGCCCTCAGCAAACACCCACACCTCTATTTCCTTTTTTTAACTTAATGCAGTAGATAGGTTTTATATTCCTAAACCATCAGAAATTTTAAACAGGTATCAGTGTGATTTGTGGATTTGTTTCATTGTGTGCAGATCTTCATTTTCCAGGGTCTGTTTGCTGACCGAGGAGAGCCCTTTCAGTTTGGACATTTTGAATGCTTGTTGGATACTGTGACGTTTGCTGCCTCAATACCAATCTGTCATTTTCCCCAATACCAATCAGTTATTTTCCCCAAATAACCAGACCTTGCTGTTAAAAGGAATTCCACAGGGGAAGAGGGCACAGCCTTTAGACAGCACTAGTCAGGTTCTGCATTTAAAAAGAAAGTCAGACAAGCCAGAGTCAGGTTTGTCACCTTCACATTTTTCCAGCAGGGAAGAGTATTTGGGAAAACAGAAGGGAGAAGAGCCTTAGTCTCACATGCCCTCAGAAAGGCAATTTCTCCCTGGATTAGCCATTTTGACCATTTTCGCAGGCATGGTTGAGCATTTAACCATTTGCAGGACAAGACTCTGCACAGGGCTGCCCAAGTTGACCTCTGTCATCTCAACAAGCTGGCCTGCTTGGCTCCACTAAAGCCCAGTCCGCAGCCAGTAAGCAGCAATCTGGGAAATGGAGCATTTGTGACTGCAGAGCGAGTAGCTGCATTGACTGCACCATCCACGGTCTTGCACGTAATGAGAAACACACCTGAATCCTTCCTGAACTGAGGGCTGAAGCCGATTCAGAAGTGGCCCAAGTTAGCAGCTCGGTGCTGATGATGACTTTGGGCTAATGCTCCTAGTGGAGGCGCTTCCTAAAGCGGAGGGGAGAGGGGAATAGCAGGACCTCAGCTGATCCATCCTGCTTCAGTGTGCCAGCACCTGAAGCTCAAGCCCAGGCCAGTGTTGGAGCTCCAGGGCAGCACATGCAGGTTTGGGAAGTCACTAGTGTGCAAAAAAGTCTCCGGAGGCCCCCAGGAACCTTCCCTCCCCTGCGCTCCCATCACCGTGTGACCCCTCTGCTGAGGCCCGGAGCAGGGCGCAGCCAGACACTCACGGTGACACGACGCGAGGTGACCTTTGACTGTGCTAATGAAGGCAAACTGTTCCAGGCCGCTGGATTTATTCCTCCGTTATTTGTTGCTGCTGTGTCAGGTGCTTCATATAAAATATGTGGAAGTGGAGAGATTCAGTGTCTGGATTCAGTTATGAAGGGTCAGAGCTCAAAGATATCATTTCTCAAGTCTCAACAATTTAAGCCATTTTGTTTGGCGTTTATAACAAGCTGTAGACAAGAGCGGAGAGGTTGCTGGCTCTACAGCTGTCTGTAGCTCGTGCAAAAATACAAGCCACAGAGAATTAGTCGTCATCTTAAGAAAAAGGGGCATTTTGGCAATTGCTTAGTGAGAACAAATTCTTAATTTTAACTTGCATTTTAGACTAAACACCAAGTACAAGGAGGGAGCACACACACTAACACACCCACCAACTTAAGGGGAGTTAACAAAGAGTTCTGTTTGTTTCTTACAGTAATTTGCTACCAATACTAGACAGTGTTTGTATCCTTAGCTCCTAAGATGCCACCCTTTGTCACATGCTCTGAGTGTCCCTGCTTGAGCAGGGGGTTGGACTATATGAGGACTCTACCTCCCTAGAGGTTCCTTCCAACCTCAGCCCTTCTGTGGTTCTGAAAACTCACTGAGTTTTGTTGTTCTTCCTTAACAGGAACACATGACCTGGCTGGGCTGCAGTTCTGAGACTTAGTTAATTACTCCAAGACCATGTTTCATGAAACCTCAGGGCTAAACTTCAGAGCATAGAATCCTAGAATCATAGAATGCCTAAGGTTGGAAGGGATCTCTAGAGGTCATCTAGTCCAACCCCCCTGCACACGCAGGGCCA